>OZ012725.1:1805000-2190026 GCA_963942605.1 Poecilus cupreus | reverse complement strand
AATGTGTAATTACGTTCCAAAGAGAGTTACGATGTTTTATTACATGCTGCATGTGTCTCGGTGCGTAAATGGCAGAGTTACAATAGTTGAAAGAGCTGAAATGTTTGTGTGTTTAAGGGGAGGAGTTATTGTAGAAGGTTTTAATTTTGAGGGAATGTCAGCGGAATTTTGTTGGCTATGTAAATTATTGTGGAAAGCTCGGATTTATTTTAACCTTGTTTAGTTTAAATCACTGGTCATTTTTAACATTAGTTGGCCATCTAAAATTTAATTTATATATTTTATAATGTTTATGTACGTTTTCGTTTAAGAATCTTCTACAAGGTGTTCTATATAAGCGTGACACCATTACTATTTCGAGATTGGTTAAATTAGCAAACAATTTCAACTTTATAAGACTATTAATGAGCAAAAAAATATTTTTTCTACGACCACTTAGAAATCTGCTCATTGTATGTTTGTTGTTGCTAGGGATATGAGGTACATTGTAAGCATCGTGCGAAATGAATTTGTTTTGTGAGTATTTCAATACAGGTCAGCTCATTTAAGTTCAGGTGCCATTGCTAGGATACTTATTTAGAATTGTCAAATATTGGAATTGTGAAAGCGGGACAAATTTATTATTAAAATAATATTAATTTGGAAATAATATCGTGGTCGTAGAAAAAGTATAGTGTTCAACTCGCATGGAATGTCCATTTCGTACTCGTATGATTTGCACAAACTTTCACACTCGTAGGAAATGAGTACCATTCCATGCTCGTTGTACAATATACTATTTCTAACAATGGTTCTCAAAATGCGGGATAAAATTCTTTTATTTTAATGGAAACCTTATTTTATATTCACTTATTCGATTCAATGTTTTTTTTTTAATACAACGCTATATACATATCTTATAGTATAACAAAATAATTGAGAAAAATGCAAGTTAAATTTTTATGTACTTTATTTACCTACATCTGACTAAAATAAAAGTGTTTTGGATACATAATGATTGAATATATTATTCTGGATAACTGATAAATGTGTTTCGTTGTTTGTTGTTAATTGTTAAATTTTTATACTGTCAATATTAAGAACAATATGAATAATTTTATTTCTTATATTATTTATTTTATTTCAGATAGAAATAAATAAAATACATATAATATAGTTCGCATTTTTATCAGTTAATTTGTTATATTAAGATAACTTTTAAATATTTATTTTGTACTCACTAATAACCTTGGAAACAACATATGACGCACGCTATCACTGAAATATAGTAATACTGGAACGGTAAAGGCTTTTATGGAAGCGAAAAGGTCTAAGACAGATAGATGTGTCTGTCTAACACTTGTCTGTAGAACGGTTGTTATGTAAAAATATTGTACAACAAAGGCAGATAGCTGTTTCTCTCTACTCGCATTTTCAGCGAATTCATTTCGCATACCTGTGTGATAAAACATAAAAAAAACACTGGCTCTCTTCGAACATACTGCAGCAAAATAACAAAATTCAATAATTCTAATAACTTTATTTGTTATATAAAGCTTTTGTGTGCCTTTCGGTGCAGGATTTTCTTATAATCATTTATATTCGTACTGCGATTAAAAAATAAATATGATTTTTGTTTTACGTAAAAATAAAGTAATTCAGCCATTCAGCGTTCATAATATTACTTGTCAAAATAAATATTATATTTGTGTGTTAGGGTCTCCTGCTGAGTTGTAACCAAATGTCAGCTGAATACCTCTTCATGAGTGATAAACTTTACGATATCCAGTACGATACTGGTGATAAGGTCATCCAATGTGGTCGTCATAATGACATCTTCAAGCTATGGCTTCAGTGGAGAGCAAAGGTAAAATATACTATTATTTATGGTTTAGTTTAGGTAGCACGGTAAAAAACGATATAACCGCAAATATTTTAAATGAAAATGAATGCATGGCATGTTTAGAACATATTTCGCTTTAAAAAACTTGGGGTGAAATGTAAAAATTCCCCAGGTGAGGCTCGAACTCACAACCCCGGCATTGCTCACGGCTACTGCCTTATAAGTACCGTGCGCTAACCAATTGCGCCACTGGGGAGTCGCGCCTTTTTGGTATTTTGGAGAGTTTTCCTCTACACATTCGCAAATAAATACATATTTTACGTTTTCCAAATATATATCTACATAATTTCGCTATTATACTGCTAAATTATACATTTTATCTGTATTTTCTTTTGTTTAAATCTACTTTTACGCAGTGGCGTAGCTCGAGTTGGTTTCATAAACAAAATATTTCTTTCGATATATCTGTTACAAAAATTGAATAAAGTGAACAATTTGGTATTGGTCACATTATATTTTTTCATTTAAAGTTTGTTTTTAATTTGATATGAATTATATTCGACTTTCACTATTAAAAGATTAAACTAAATGAACTGAACTGGAAATGTGTCTTTGGTCTACGATGTAATTAAATCAAAATATTTATAGACCTTAAACTAAAAACTTTTATTTATTTATTTACTATAAATTCTGAAAACTTTATCAACTTGTAATTCTTGATAGGCGACAATTTGAGTACAGTACATGTTATTTTGTGAGTTTTTGTTGTTTATCAGAATTACTTGTTTATGTTTACGTTTATTTGTTTATATGTAAAGTCGGTGTATACATATAAATAATTTCAAGGTATTTGTATTAATTAATGTAACAACATTTTCGACCAGTTACATAAAGCGCTTTTAACTACAATAATAGCTAAAACTATATTAAATGGCCACATTATTAATTCGTTACTTTAATTGTATAATACGTAATTTTAAGTTAAACAAAAATAGCGCGATAATGTTCCTAACAATTAATTATTAGTTTAATGTTTAATGCATTTAATATTTTATTGAACCAGAACGTATTCTGGTTTTAATATTGAAAATTAAAATTTTGACAATTGTGTAGTTTTTTATTCAAAATTAACATTATAGGGTGTAGAATTAAAATGTGGCGCATAAGATTTTCAATGCTATTTTTTTTATATTGCTGTATCTTTTATCTATTCATTTTGAGACATTAAAAATGCATGCAATAATGCCCATTTGGTTAATAAAATATTATTATTACACAATATATCAAACAAATTAAAAACAAAAACCAAAAATATTTATTTATTACAGAGTTGTATTATTATTGTAGAATGGGACTTATGGCATCTATTTTTTACTTCTGTATGTTATTTGTCTAGGGCGACGAAGGTTTTGAACTTCACATGGACCGTCTGATGGAACTTTCGGAATACATGGTGAAGAGAATCAAAGAATGCCCAGACAAATTCTACCTTATCCTTGAACCGGAAATGGTGAACGTTAGTTTCTGGTACATCCCCAAAAGGTTACGTGGCGTACCACACAATAAAGCCAGAGAAGAAGAATTAGGAAAGGTAATAAACAATTTTAAATTTTTCAAAAACAACCTAAATAAATATTTGCGAATTATTTCTTTGTAGATCTGCCCCATTATTAAGTCGAGAATGATGCAAGCAGGAACCCTTATGGTTGGTTATCAGCCTGATGACGTCAGACCAAATTTCTTCCGAAATATTATTTCGTCTGCCGCTGTGACAGAACAAGACGTTGATTTCTTATTATCGGAATTAGATCGTTTGGGTCAAGATTTGTAAATTGAACCAAAGTAATTAATAAAAGGTATAAAATTATTGTTTACCAAAAATACTAAAAAGTACGAACTGAAATTTGTGATTTACTATGAAAATATAATTTATTAATTTATTCAAATGCGGAATTGTTTAATATAAACAGAACTCTTCTGTTTTGCTTGGCAACCAACATCTGACAAAATTGTCCTTGGCTATTATAGGTTAGTTGCTAAGCAAAACAATCTTTGTTGACTTGACTGAGAAGCAATAATGCAAATTTCAGTTTTGTACCATTAAATAAATACTGTTTGGATGTCAGTGCTTCAGTATTATCGATTGTTGTTGACTGATATAAAAAACAAAATACTAAATACTCATTTACTGTAACTGTTGAAACTGTCCTTATAAAATATTTCAAAAACATTTAAAAAAATCCCCGTATCTAAATGTGGTAGGTTATATTTCTAATTAGAAAATTCTTAAAAATGTGTAGCAGACGCAATAATGTTTGTATAGAAGAATGTTTTCATTGTATAAATGTTTATTCATAATTTGTGATAGATAATAATTACCCAAAGTTATTTTTTGGTCCAAATATATAAGTTTTAGGAAAGCAAAAGTATATAAATATGATAGTACCAACTAGATTACAATGTTAAAACGAGCATGCGCAAACGTCAATTTATTTTAGGTTAGATTTTGTATTTTACCCTTAAACTGTATATATTATCTATACTGACAGTGAATAATACAATACAGTGGTAAAATTACAAATAGTACTACTAGAATTAGTATCTAGATACAGGCTATACTTCTAGATAACTAAAACATATTTTTATAACAGCTACACGAGACTACATCATTCACACTATTTTATTGCTACACATGTAACTATTTGTTTTAATGTTATTAATTTTATTTATTTCAAAATTTTGCACAATGGAGACCACTATTATTAACAATTAATTCCTGTATCTAGGTAAATGATTTTAGAACTAAGTAGTTTTACTGTAAATACAAGTAAATCTAAATTTTAATTAGAAATGTGCGAAAAGAAGCATGGTTTTCTTGTTTGTGCTACCATATTGCAAACGCGATGAATTCAAGAGGTTAGGAATGATATTAAAATATCTAGAAAACATATCATAAATACAATGTTACGAGGCTTTTTAGACTATTATTAAAATCATACAAGCTATTTATTTATAGTTAATAATGTTGCTAAATTCAAATTTTAATAATATAGTAATTTTGTTGGCAAACATGTTTATATTTATTGGCGTAAAATCACTTCCTTATATTAACAAAATTGTTGTAAAGTTAAAACTTTAAAACTGCCAATAGTTTTCTATAATAAATAATTTAATATTTTTTAATTCACCTTAACGCCGTAACTAGAACGTTAGCAAACTTTATAAAAAAAGAACTAGTTCAAAAACTTTACCAAGTGGAAAAAGAACACAAATTATTTGATAAATACAACTAGTTCTTGATTATAAAATTTGAACTATTGAAAATTACCCCATATATGTAATTATAATTTAACTAGTTACGGTTTAGAATTGCACATAGCCAAAACATCACATTTATGAAAGAGTTAAAGAACGAAGAAAAGATAATATATATGTCAAGTTGTTGTATTTCATGAATATATTTATGTGTGAAACCGGCTGTAAATGTTTTAATTTTTAGAAATATTTATAACACGTTATTGAAGATATAAGATATATAATAAAAAGAAATATATCTATACATATATATGTACAAATTTATATAAAATAACAGCAACAAAATGTTATGTCTTCCAAAATACCAGGTGCGAAAAAAATAACGCAATTTTGACTATAGTTTGGTATACTTTCATTTATTAGATATTTTTAATTCTTTAACTTAAAAATATTACTTGCACTTAAAAAAATCTTAAAAACAATGCACTCTTATGAAATTAATTTAACTTACTTCTATTTTTATTATTTATAGTTATAATAATTACGATTTTAATAAATGAAAGTGTACTATTGTAAAGTGAAACTGTCAAATTGTAATTTCAAATCCTGGATGTCTATATAAAAATGTCTACTTGCAGTATTGGTGTAAGTTGAAAATTATAATGTTAATATAAAAATGACATGCAAGTTATAATTGTTAACTAAGTTGATGTTATATTTATTTGATATTTTTAGCTGCTTAAAGGAAGTGTCTTCAACGAAATAGTTTATTCAGCATTACGTGTAAAAATATGTAAAATGAATGTATATTACCACAAAAATATATCAAGTTAGTGTACATAATTTTAGCCTTTTTCTTTTTCCCATTATTATTACAAAACTTAGAAGTGCCCAAAAAATCTTACTCTGTTAGTGTAGGGCCAGCACAAGGGGTGTTTGAACTGTTCCCAAACATTTGAAGGCACCAGTGAATCGAGATTGAAAAATTTTGAATAGTGCAAAAAATCATTTCATAAGCAACTCTTGATTGTAAAAGATATTCGTTGTTGAGAAGGGTGCATCAAAGATCTTTAACAGAGCGCCGATTCTATAGAGCCGATGGCTAAATTATCTATATGTGTCTGTATATTTAATTTATTATAAAACCAGATTTATTTAAATTAAATGACTTGGCAAAATGTGATCGAATTTTAAAATAAGCGTGTAATAATTATTTATAATAGTCGACATAAACTAATAAATATTATTAAAAAAGTACTAAATATTGAGTTGTTTTTTATCATTGTACTAAAAATGTACTACCCGGAGTTTCAAGTATATTTAAACGTTAGAACATAATATAAGCCATAATTTTAATTCATATTCCTTATTAATAATTTCCATACTGGTTTGCTTTTATGCAAATTTAAAATCACGCCAGAACTCCAGGTAATAAATACAACTAAACATCGACCTTCAAATGACAGATAAACAAGTTCTACGAATGGAATTAGCGCTTTTCTGTCCAGTCGTGTAAGAATCTCCGACCAAAAATGAAGTCTTTCATTTCATATCCGCAAAACAGTGATTTCCCCATAGAAAATTTACCATACGGTGTATTTTCTACTCCAGCTGATGTAAGTATGAATTCGGTTTTATATTTGTAACGGATTTTGCGCTTAGTGCTGCTATAATAGGTATATGTTTGTGGATTAGTTAATAGAAATGTATTACGCGAAAATGAACAGTACTGCCATCTGTTATATAATTCGATATGTATTGGTATAAGTTGGTATTGCAGAACAAATTAAGGCGCGAAAATTTAAAATAATATTTATTTTTTGTGCTTACCTCTGTAGAAAATTGTTATTGCTGGACCTGTAACAAAAATAAAATTTATTAATTTCAGCCCAGGCACAGAATTGGAGTTGCAATCGGGGACCAAATTTTAGATCTGAGTTCAATTGCTCATTTATTTGATGGGCCCAATTTAAAAAATAATCAACATGTTTTCAAGCAGGTATCTAACTATAAAACTGTATATATTTCAAAGCAAAACTAATACAAATTTATTATTTATAATAGCCTACATTAAATAGTTTTATGGGCCTAACTAAATCAGCATGGATCGAAGCAAGACAAACTCTACAATCTTTACTTTCAGTTGAAAGCAGAAAACTTCAAGATGATATTGGACTACGTTCACAGTAAATATGAATATTATTGCTATTTATTTGTGATTGCAACAATTGTTTTATTGTTAGGGCGTTTGTAGCGCAATCAGAAGCAACAATGCACCTCCCAGCTCAAATAGGAGATTACACTGATTTCTACTCTTCTATTCATCACGCTACTAATGTAGGAATCATGTTCAGAGGAAAAGAAAATGCTTTAATGCCAAACTGGTAACTAATTAAATGTTTATCAATAATTTTACTAATCTAGTAAACTTATTAAAATGATTTCTTCAAGGAAATATTTGCCAGTTGGTTATCACGGGAGAGCTAGTTCAGTTGTAGTTTCTGGAACTCCAATTCGTCGTCCACATGGTCAAACTCTTCCAGTAGAAGGTAATTATTATCATTAAAAAGTATTGCCCATTAATTTTTCTGTAATTAATTAAGCTTTAATTAAACTGTAAAATGATTAATGGTACAAAAATTGCGAAGTAATTAAATTATGAATGCAATCTTTATAGGAGAAGCCCCACATTTTGGGCCATGCAGACTAATGGATTTTGAACTAGAGATGGCGTTCTTTGTTGGCGGACCGGAAACAAAGCTTGGAGAGCCAATTTCCGTTGACAAAGCCCAGGAACATATTTTCGGCATGGTTCTCATGAATGACTGGAGCGGTAATTATTTTTACCTTTGTTCTAATGATCTTTTTACTATTTTATACGATAGGAATTATGAAGAAAATTATTGAATCGTATGTTCATTAACTCACGATCGAGAAAAGATTTTACATACATACATTTTTTATTTTTTTGTTTTCTTCCATGGCAATCTTTGTATAGGCATATTTAAATAGAAATTTTATATTTTTCCCAAATATTTTGTATTATTAGGTTATTATATGTGGATATCATTGAATTCAGAAAAAATACTGAATCGAATAAGCAAATAAATAAAATAGATTGCCATTTAAAATAAGAAAGTTGCACCCTGTATTTTGAGAATCACTTGTCTAAAAAAATTCTTTTTTCGCTCATTTTAATTGTCTTATAATATAGAAATTGTTTACTAATTTAACCGACCTCGTAGCTCTTGTAGTTCTCTAAATAGTAATAGTGTACCACTTAAAATGAATATGCACAAATATGACAATATATGCAGTAAAATATGCAAAAAGAATCTTAAATTTTTATATAAAAAGTATAAATGAATGCATTATGAATTTTATTGCACAATACAGTCTTAATCCTGATTCACAATTAACAAATACACTACTAATATACATATAAAGTAAGTCTAGAAACTTGATAATATAAGATTATGACATATTTACATAATTACAATAACAAATTATTCAAAATTAAAAAAAAAAGTGAAACAAGTAAAAGATATATCCAGCTGAGAATTCTCGGTCTTATATTCATTGTACCCACTTTTACCAGCATTCGTGTATACAATGAATACCTACCGTTACCGTTACAGGGATTTCCCTGTTTGCTTATTGTATTGTTTATTGCTTTTTCCGTTGCATTCTTCTATTTATTGCGGCCTCCTCCAATATTTGGGAATTATCAATGTGCATTACCAGAAATTTCAAATTGTTTATCACTAGACAAGATCTTAAAATTATTGAAATATGCAATAATATACAAATTTTGTAAAAATATGCATAAGAATGCCCAAATATGCAATATATACAATTAGTAATTAGCATTAATTAACTCTAATCAATGTAATTCGTCCAGAAAATTGATTTTATTTAAAGATATGCAAAAATTAAAATATATGCACTTTGCATATATCATATAATCCGTTCTTTATAAATGAGTTTATTTCGTTTTTAGCAAGAGATATACAAAAGTGGGAATATGTACCATTGGGGCCATTTACAGCGAAGAATTTAGGCACCGCAATATCACCCTGGGTGGTGACTATGCTCGCCCTGGAACCATTTTTGGTTGACAACTACCCCCAGGAACCAGAACCTTTCCCCTATCTTAAACATGAAGATAAATACAACTTTGACATTAAACTAACCGTCGATATTCAACGTGAGTAAAGAAAATGTTTTTTAAAACAAATAAATATTTATATTTTCGCAACTTTTCAGCATCAAATTCTCAAACAAGAACAACAGTCAGTCGTTCAAACTACAAGTACATGTACTGGACACCAAAACAGCAACTAGCTCATCATACTATCAGCGGGTGTAATGTCAAGCCTGGAGATCTTATGGCTAGCGGAACCATAAGCGGAGAGGTATAAAATCATTACAACAACTTAGATAAACTTAAACAACTTAATGAATTTTATAGACATCAGATTCGTTTGGATCTATGCTGGAACTCTGCTGGAAGGGAACGAAACAAGTTCAACTTCTTGATGGATCCACCAGGAAGTTCTTACTTGATGGTGATACGGTCATCATGAGAGCTGTTTGCGAAGGAAGTGGTTTTAATGTTGGTTTTGGTTTGTGTACTGGTCAAGTACTTCCTGCTTTATCATTGTAATGTTTTTGTTATTTTGTTTGTTATTTGACGCACAATAAAGTTGTTTTTTACTTATTTGTTTACTGATTATTATCATCAGCAGTTTTTCTTTTTATTAAAATTATAAACAAATAGATTACATGAATAAAATGTTTTTATCCAACACCTCTCAATAAATGCTCTATAACTATGGCGATTTTAAACAAGGAAAGTAACAGATTACCCACTAGTGGGTATAATTGTGAGGAAAGCCACTAGTGAGTATTTTTTTATTTATAACAATAATAATAACACACAACACCTTGGTAACTACTTCGATTGACATTTTTATTTAAAAATTTAAAGCATATGTCACTCAAATAATATTTTAAAAATAAATTTTGCATTTATTAAGAGGCAAAAATTTCTCTCGATTGTAATTCCTTACTTTGCCCACATGTAAAGTAAATAACTATTAGTTGTTAAGAGTGTTAGATAGGGAAATAAAATCAACCGAATAAAATATGTGATATTCCTTTTAATATTTATGTATTCTAAGTTTCTATTTCAATTTACGTTAATAAGCAGTTTTAACTAGGTAATTACATAAATTATCGTGAATATCTAACGCGAAAATATTGATTTCCCCTATTACTCCCATATAGTAACAAAGAAAAATGACCTCAAAGTTCTTGGTTGCAAGGTTTTCATTGATTTTCTCATATAAATGGAAGAACGTAGCAGTGATATGCGTTTTACACGCGGCATTCATTTCCCTAATTTCAATGAAGCAGCTGCGGTATTGTTGTTGGTGCATCAGGTTTGCCAAAATCATAAACTGAAAGGTATGTTTCGCAATATATTTTAAATAATTCTAGACCATTTCAAAGTTTGCGTTAATGTTTTTAAAGCATTTATTTATGCAGGTTAGTCTGATTTTATCTTTAAGGTTGTTGACTTAGTAATTGCATAAGGAAATGTGTTTCTCTTTTGTGTTATTTTTTTTGCACAGCTTGTAAATTATACCTTTAATTTTTTATTAGGTACTAGGGTAATAAATAATTTGAATCGTATTTCTTTCAGTAATATATTTTTGTATTATTTGTGTTTTTATATAAATAACTAATAGCATTTGCAATGATTTTAAAAAAATATTTTAAATATAAAAGCAAATGAATATTGCTAATTCTTTTTTAGCTGGACTTGAAAAATTAAATGGACATAACTTAAATTTATAGTTTCATAAATTAACATTCTTACATTATCAATTAATCATTGCACTTATTCACGGTACGTTCATTATTATTAATTTCACAACACTTTACGAGTTTTATCTCTTTTAAATCATTAATGCCCGGTTGCACCAACATTAGTTTAATTTTAAATTTGGTTTAAATTAAATGACATTGATGTCAGAAATTAGATACGCTTTTTTATTTATTTAAATCAAGTTTAAAATTTAACTAAAGTCGGTGCAACCGGGCATAAATCTAACAATTATTTAAAAAAATACATTGAAATAACATGTACCTAATACACATTACAATAAATTGTTTTTAGATAAACATCAGTTTATAGTGTCATATGGAGTAATATTATTGACATTACCATAAAAACTATATTAGCTAAAAATATTTTATTGATTTTCCGCCGTATAACTTACTCACAATCATTTAAAATATATGTATAACATGTGAAATAAAATAAATATGTCATCACGCCATTCAACCATTTCTAGGTGTAGCACTCTGCTAAGAACAGATCTCGAGCTATGATATATTTTTGTGCGTAAGTGCTGTTATCACTAGTCATATCAGCATAACACGACTTTCGAGAATGTTAGTGGAAAAGAAAATAAAAACCCAAAATTCTGAAACCATATTTTTCTTTGAATATAAAATGTATAAATTAAAAATGTATTTCTTTCATAGTGTATAATTATTACCGTATCATTATTACAGATTAAATAATCTATCCCCTACAAAATTATTAATCAAAATCGACAATACTCTATTTCAATGTCAATAGAGTCAATAAAGAATAGATAGTCATCACCAGCAATGCCACTTATCTTCTCTTATTCCCTGAAGATACAAACAACTCAACAAAAATTTACAACAACGTTGAAGGTTGGCAACGGTGAAGAACAATGGCTGTATCAGGAGGCCTAGTAAAGAAAGAATCTCAAGAAAGGGCGGATCTAGTGGCATATTGGAGTGTGCCTTTGTGTGATGGGGTGCACACCGTTGAATTTGAACACGGGACCGTTTCCGGAAAGAGGGTGCTTAGAGTTGACGGCAAGGTACATATATACATACATATATAACGTCACGCTATGTCCCACAACTCATTGCTGTAGTACGCATCGTAATATGTCCTATATTTATCGAATTATGGCGATTTGTAATATTTTTCAAAATACGGAAATTTCCCCAAATATGACTTAAAATTGTAATATTTTTTTATTACATTTCTTTATAATATTCGTGCCAGGAAACCCATTGCAGCAGAGCGCATCGTCATATCTCTAATATTTTTCGAGATATGACGATTTTTTATATTTTCCGAAGAGCAATTTTGAGGGTCTGTAACTCGAAAACTATACAAGATATCGAAAAATATCTCCAGTTTTGTGTTTTTCGTGCCATTCATAATAAATTAGTAAATTTTGAAAATTTTGAAATTTTTTTGAATTTTTTTCAAAATTTCGATTGGAGATATATTGACAAATATGAAAGATACAGACTTGCAGTGTTCACCAATCTGTTCAGCTCAACCAAATACATAAACCCTGAGAATTTCAGGAAATTCCGACAACCGGTTGAAATGTTAGAGCAAAAAGTCATAAAATGGCCAAATTCAGGTCAAACGTCAAGGGGTACCTATTGACGTTTTGGACAAAAAACGCCATTTTCAGTCTTTTTGCTCTAACTTTCTATCCCGTAAAGCGATTTTTATGAAACTTTGCATACTTATGTATTTCGACGAGCTGAATCGATTGGTGAACACTGCAAATCTGTATCTTTAATATTTGTCGAGTTATCGCCGATCGATATTTGGAACAAAAATACAAAAAAATTTCAAAATTTTAAAAATTTGTTAATTTGTTATATAAGTCACCAGAAACGCTAAACTGAAGAGAATTTTTAGATATCTCGTGTAGTTTTTGAATTACAGGCCCTTAAAATTGCACTTCGAAAAATACAAAAAATCGACGTATCTCGAAAAATATTAGAGATCTGACGATGCGCTCTGCTACAGTGGGTTTCTCAGCGCTTATATTATAAAGAAATGTAATAAAAAAATATTACAATTTTAAGTGAGTTTCAAATTTTTCTATCGGTATGTGAATCTGTATTGAATAATAATCACAGTTTCTGTTATTTGATTGTTCCCATAGCAACTAAAATTAGTTTATTAAACATATAATTCAGTTTTGTCAAAAGAAGCAAACAAAATCTGGTATTATGCACGAAATGCGGTTACAATGCCGAAGTTGGAAGTCGGATTCCGTTCAAAATTTACAGTAATTTAAACAAAATGAAAATTACTTAAATTTATTTGTTTTCTCTGGGAATATGTATATATTACAGCTGAACCAGAGTCCCTAAAAGTGTAAAAATAATGTTGCTAATAAACAAATGTCGGGGCAATCGAATGCTCATAACAGGAAGTTCTAATTTGAGTCCGTTAAAAAATGACAGCCGTTTTTGTTCAGACACAAATTAATAAATTTTTAAATAATTTATACACTGTGTATGCTTTTAGATGATAAATATATTTATATTAAAATAAAAGTTGATATATAATTGTCATCATAAATCAAACAGATAAACTTTTTCATTCTATTAAACTAGGAAACATATATTTGAACTAATGGACGATACATTATATAAATACATAATACATTACTTAGATATATACCTACGTGTGCAATTATCATTATTTTTCAATGTCAATGTTATATAAAATGAACAAAAGTACTTTGTAATTTACTTTAACATTAAAATAGTAACTTTTTCTTCTTATTTTTTAGGAGCTAGTTCGACGAGAATGGATGTTCAAGCTAGTAGGAGACGAGAAATTTACAGTGGGCAATAATCACACAAAATGCGAATTACGTGTTGAACCTCTACCAAGTTTCGCCTACAGTTACACACTTTATGTAGCCGGAAAACCTCTACACAAATTTACTGAAGCTCAAGGAAGGATTTTACGATCTTGGCAAGCGTTAGCTAACGGACAACGACATCGCGTTGTTTTAGGTGAGTAAAAAACAAAGGTTATAGAGAAGGTTTTGCGCAACGTAATGCTGCCAACTGCATATCACTAAATATCTCTGTTGGCGCGTAATTCAAAATGTGCTAAATATACAATAACTGGGTGTGCGTTTATTTCTGAACAGTCCTCGTATTTCTCACTAACATATAATATTGACCAATGACAGTTAAGAATGTATTGTATTTCGCACGATTGCCAACCGTTCATTATTGAAGACTTGTAGTAAAATAGATTTACAATTTTCTGTATTTTAGAGCGTCAAACTTTGGACGTGTGGGTAAACGGCGAAAGAGTAGAAGCAGAAAGCGAATTCGTAGACCAAGGTACTGAAATGTCATTTCTTCTCGGAGACCAAGAAGCTGTCATCAGAGCAGTTAGTAGCGATCCTAAGCAAGGCATTTTGCATCAACTCTATGTGGCTGGTAGACTCGTTGAAGAAGATATGGATTGAAAATGATATTTTAAATTCTCAGTTTATTTTGTGGCAAAGCTGATTAAGAGTATTTTAGATATAGTGCATGGATGAAACATATCTTTAGGCTAAGCTGTTTTATAATGATATCTATTACAATCCGTCCGGAAATGTGATTATAATACTATGCTCAAATAAAGAGTATTATACGTTAAAACATTGTATACATTTTTAGTACCTTTAATAATAAATAACAATATTTATTTTTAGTTATTTTTGAAACACCTCCCTCAACCCAGTTGCACATAGCGTTGTCAGCTAATCACGTAACCTTTTCAAATTTTAAACCTGTATAAATTCAACTACTGATGGACAAATTATTATATTTATGTTTGGGATATGCTGAAAAGAAGAGTACCCGCCCCATGTATTCTAGATAAACTAGAGGAAGTTGTGCTACAAGAATAGGAAGACATACCTCAAAATTGTATTTGAAGCATGAGACGAAGAAACAAGCTGTTATTAATACAAGAGAAGGTCATACAAAATACCACAACTAAATGACAAATCATAAAACTATACCGAAAGTATGCCTGCTTTGTAAGATAATCGAGAAATTCCCGAGTAAAACTCCTTGATCTTCTTCACGATCGTCGTACAATAAACGCTGTCTACTAATGTGACCTTCTTGACCTGGTACAAACTACATATCAGTCAAAAGGGTCCCGCCTGCCCATCTAAGACATCCTGTTCCTGCATAACAATACAAGACCCCTATTTGCAGTCTTAACAACTTAAAAATTGGCTAAAATGCACTAGACTACATTTAGCCACCCTCCCTATAGCCCCAATCTTGGACGATACGGTTTTTTACATGTTTGAGCTTTTGAAGCACTTGAAGGAGAGAGTTTTGCGAATGATCAACAAATTCTTCGAAACGGGTATGAAAAAATTAGCTGTTCGATGGGATAAATGCATAACTAAGAAGGGGAACTATGTAGAATATTAATTGTAAAGTGTGTTTTCTGCCTAAATGTAATTTTTTTGTTGTAAAAGGCTTGTTTATATTTAATAACCCACGTAAATAAGGAGACGGGAGAGAAACTAACGAAGCATGGAAATGAACAACATTATAGAACAATGTAGGATATTAGATATACATTCTAAGGAACAATTAAATACACGAAGCATATAAATTGCTAGAACAAAAAGGCAATCACGGCCATGAAACCAATTTGGGGTTTACAATAATTGATCGAGAATAAATCAAAAGAATATATATAAGTACGGTACATAAAACGGATTTCAGTTTAGGATAGAATCACAACAAATTAAAATTACATTGCTATGGAAGAGAGGAAAACTTTAAAACTCCTGGGGAAACAGACAGGATCCTAGAAATTTAATGTTACAAAAGTGTTGGAGAAGTATAAGGATAGGGTTGAGGATAAAAATCAGTTGACTAAATGGGGTAATTAAGGAAAGCTTATTATAAAAGAAATGGATATTAAGCAGTACAAAAAGAAAATCATGTAGAGAAATTAAAGGAGAACTAAGAAAAGGAAATGAGCTATTGGACGATCCGGGCACCGAAGAGGAATAGGTTTTATTAACTTTAACATAAAATTATGTAAATTATTTTTGGAAGGTCTAAGGGAAAGAATAACAATAAATAAATAAACCATAATTTTGCCTACCAGTAATTATAACATAACAGTAATTAAAAGCAGATACTATTTAAAGCAACTGTTGATATTATTTCTTAAACGATATATTTACGAAACCTAAGATATTTTACGTGATTTGCAAGCTTTTCTATTTATATTAAATAAAATAATGAATTATAATGCATTCCATAATTATTTTTACTAGAATATCAAACAAAAATCAAAGAATCCATTACCTAAATTACATCGCAATTGTCCGTTGACAGAAAATCAATGAAATAAAACACCACTTTGGACATTTAAAGGAAATGTACATCTAGATAAATGATTCCTTTTCACTAATCGTCATATTAAAAGATAAAATGAATTCTAAAATGCAATAATGCAATTTTCACATGTACTTTTACGACAAGAACATTCAACAACAAAAATTAATTTGTTTGATGCGTGCAGGCGACTTTTATTCATACTATTAATATTTTTAATCTATAATCTGTTTGCATAAAAGTTACCATAATGTAAACAAGAATATGCCCTTGGCCATTGTCAAGATGTCACTTATAATGCCAAGTTTATTTTTCACATTATACCAACACGACTCTTCCACAAAGAGTTCCTAAACATGAAGTTAAAGTGCATATATTTTCTTATATCCTACATTACAGAAGTTATTTCAATAATACATAGTGTTTTATCAAAGATCAATATGAAGATAACTATTACAATTTTCTTCTATTTATTGCAATCAACAGTTTCAAAGTTATTGCCACTATCTGATGGAGTAGCTTCCTTAAGATATTCAATATCTTCTTGTGTTTTATCGGCAGCAAATGAATTTATGAACGAAAGCATTATAACAGTTTCTTTATCAACGAAAGATTACAAGAATTATACCAGCTCTGCTGTAGTAACAGACCAAATACTTTTAAGGGCATTTCATGAGCAAGCCCGATGGACATTACTGATCAAAAAGAGCAATAAACCTGAGCTACCATCAAAATTTTTCAAGAAATCCGATGAATATATAATCCAAATTAGAGATGTGGACGAATTTGAAAACACTTTACAATCTATAATGAAAATGAGCTCTTGGAATCCACATGCTAAATTCATTATTATAACCACAACAATTTTTCCAGAGAATAATGAAGTAGTTAGTATTATTTTTGAACAACTTTGGAAACAACGCGTTTTAAATGCTGTAATAATGTTACCAAAGGAGGCATATTTAAGTATATTGGACATCTATTCCTGGTTCCCTTATCGAGATGGCCATTGCGGAGACAATTTTGATCGCGCATTTATTATAAATAAATGTGTGCATGGCATATTTGAAAATGCTTTGCAATCTTTATTCCCAGAAAAGATTCCTTTGGACATGAACAATTGTCCGATTAAAATACGAGCAGTTATTTGGCCTCCCTACATAATGGAACCAATAAACTTTAAGACGATGTCTAAAGATGAAGTTAATCTAACTAAAGGAATAGAAATAATGTTGTTGAATACAATAGCAAAAGCAGCAAACTTTAAAGCAGTTTATTCGATTTCTTCAACGAAACAAGACTGGGGTATTCTTCTTACGAACGGAACAGCAAGTGGAATGATGAAAGCAGTGTTAACTGGCGACGCTAATATTGGAGTTGGGGCAATAGCTGCTTTAACCACTAGACATAAATTTTATGACCCAAGTGTAAACTACATGTGGGAATCTGTCACATGGTGTGTGCCTCATGCCATGCCAATACCGAAATGGAAATGTTTGATAAACATTTTTGATCCTAATACTTGGATTTTTATCTTAGTTGCTTATTTAACTATCACTTTATCTATTTGGATGTTAAGCAAGTTGGAAAAAAAGGAGTCCACATCTTACAAATGTCCTCAAAGTTGCTTTCAAAATATTCTATCGATGATGTTAGGACTAACTGTTAAAATACAACCTCGTGTAACAAAAATCAGAGTGATTGCTATTCTCTGGGTGATTGCAAGTTTACATTTGAATGCTGCTTTTACATCGTCGCTAATTAGAGAATTGACAGAGCCTAGTTTTGAGGCACAAATTAGAAGTACTAAACAAATGAAGGACAGTGGATTTTCGTTTGGGTTAGTTCCTCCAGCGGGAAGATTTTTCCAATTTAAAGGCAAATCTTACTACAATGAAATACAGTATTGGGAAAATTGCAATGATGTTAAAATCTGTTTAGATCGTACTGCATATGAAAGAGATTACGCTGTATGTATTCCAAGAATGTACATGCAGTATGCTTCCCATAAATATGTTACTCTTAAAGGACAACTATTATTGTTTTGGACGAAAGAAGATATAGTAGCATACCCTGTTGAAATCATCATGACGAAAGGGTTTCCGTTGCTTAAAAGAATTAACACTTTGATTTCTAGAATTATAGAGGCTGGTTTAATAGCTAAATGGCAATATGAATTTTTGGATAAAGTTGATAATTCAACGATTCCAATTGATTTCGATAATGAAAGTAGTGGTGATGATATTATTTTAAGATTGAAACATTTGGAAGGCGCTTTTATTTTACTTACAATTGGCTTGCAAATCGCTACTGTTATTTTTATTTGTGAACTGCTTACTTTTAGAAAGAAAATAAAGTAAATTGTAAACTGTCTCTTCTCGATAAAAGATAATAAAAATTTGAAGACACAGCACTCGGTTAAGTTTCAAGCAATATTTTTATTTACTATACTCGTATGTATTTCGGTTTAGTGGACCATCATCAAGTATAATAAATAAAAATATTGTTTAAAACTCATCGAGTATTATTTCTGAAAAAAAAAGAATGAAAATAAAGTAATTTAAAATATGAGAAAATACACTTATGTACTTTAACGTTAATATCTACTCTATTATTTTGTTATCTCTTATAAAAGCTCAAACGTATTATACCTAATTATTATTGTTCTTACTACAAAAAATTAGTAACTGTATTATCAATAAATACTATCGGCCAGAAGTAAATGAAAAATTTCTATTTGGTAGTTATCGCTATATTTTAACATATAAATAGTGTATTATAATAGTTATTTACGATACAAGTACGTAAAGCTAGTCTTTAGTCACGAATGGGTCGCTACGCTCGTGTTTTAAGACCCCTGAGTGACTAAAGACGCTTTACGTATGTGTATCGTACAAAATTTTATCTACGATATAATGAAAAACCCCAAAAAATATACAAAAAAAATATTTTTATTTATGAAGTTGGATCACAATATTAAATGAGAAGTTTGCCATGATAACAAAATTTTTGCAAATTTGGCGTGTTTAAAAATTTTAATCACTCGTTGCTTGGCAACCCGTGACTGCCCGTGACTAATGGGATCGTGTTACTAAACAACTGTTTTACAAACTTGAAACGAACAGTTAAACAATTTTACACACTATCGTAGATAAACATTGTTAAACAACAATCTTCTGTCAGCTTTCAGATACGCTAGCGGGCTAACCCAAAATCTAAATAATATAAGTACTGAATAAAATTTGATTTAGTAATTGGATTTCTCCTTTCAATTCAGGAATTATGATTGTAAAATGCCAACGTTTGATAATTTCGAAAAATATCTAATTCAATTGATTTTCAAAACCAGAAGAGAAAATTTAAATCTGTTTGAATATTTTAATTTATAATGATCTATAATATCTATAAACGAATATTTTATGCTGTATTGATACAAAATGAAATAAATACATTTAAAAATACTTGGTTGCAAAATTTACCCATTTTTGAAGGTGGTATTCTACAATTGCAGATCTAGGTAAGTAATATGATTGATATATACTTATGTATGGTGTACAATTACCAGCCGTCAAGCTACATTCCCCACGGGTAAAGTTAATAATCGCGAAATAATCGAATGTGGTATTTAACCTAAGGATTACATTTTTTTATATAGGTTTTTATTCTTTATATAATTATAATATTGCAAATAACCTAAATGCTTCTATAATTTATCTTGTTCCACTAACTATATATTAAAGTAGAATTTCAGTTTGAAAAAAATTATATAATAATTAGTGTTGGATAATTATTTTCTTGATTTCTTAATAGAGATTCATTAGTAGTAATTTTTGTATTAATTACACATAAAACGAATGAAACTAAAATCTATTTTAAGATAAAAGTCATATTTTTTTGTTATTTCAAGAGAAATGCTATTAAGTAAACAACGTTTATCCATTAGTTTATGAATTTTATTATAAGAAAAAATTATTTCAATACACATCAAATTTGATACAAACGCAGAATAATTCTCAGTTTGATATCATCAGTGATCGTAAAATCTAAATATAATTTTATAAATAAATTGTGTTCAAACAAAATGATTTTACTTAAAATATTTTTAATTTTAATAATATTTTCATTGCGCATTTCAGAATCTACAGCCGAGTTACCCCCATTATCCGATGACTTAGACCAAATGAGAAAATCATTTCTTACGTGTACTCTAAGTGTAATAAAAAAATACTTTGAAGCCACTGAAACAATAGCTTTTTCTTTGCCTCCAACAACATTAAAAGAAAACCAAGTTCCACTTGCTTTCGACCAACAGTTTCTAGGCCACTTACATCAAATTGCTAACTGGACAATATTCCTGAAAAGATTCTCAAACATCTATAGATTTGTAGCAGTTAACAGAAAGAAAACACACAACTACATCTTTCAAGTAAGAAACTACGAAGATGTCTACAACACTATAAACTATGTAAAACAATCTCAATGGAATCCACGGGCAAGGTTTATTGTGTTACTGTTTGAAGTTTCGGAAGAAATCGAAGAAATTGTTTTGCAAATAGCGAAGACTCTTTGGAAATATCACATTATCAATTCCATAATTTTAGTACCTAAATACAATGATACTTCAACTTTAGATGTACACACTTGGTTCCCTTATAATATGGGAAACTGTGGTAAAAATTTTACAGAGACTACCATTCTTGACACATGCACTAATGGGCAATACAGCAATGACGAAGTAAACTTATTTCCGGAGAAAATTCCTCTGGATATGAATGGATGTCCAGTAGTAGTTAGAACAGTACTCTGGCCTCCATTTGTTATCCCTCCTCCTAATTTAGACCGCACTCAAATAGGAATCAACTTCACTGAAGGCATTGAAATAGAAATGATGAACACAATTGCCAAGGCAGCAAATTTTAAGGTTGTCTACACAATCTCAGTGAAAATTCAAGACTGGGGATTACTTCTTGATAATGGAACAGCTACAGGAGGTCTGTACAAACAGTTATTAGACGAAAAAGCTGATATTGGGATGTCTGCATTGGGTGCTACTGTCAATCGATATAATTATTTAGACTTTACTAATTCTTATTCAACTGAATCTGTTACTTGGTGTGTTCCTATTGCGAAAGAAGAATCAAGATGGATTAGTCTTATTAAAATATTGCAGTTCTACACTTGGTTAGCCACTATAGGTTAGTAAACTTAATTAATTAAGTTGGTAATTTCATTTCCGATAAATTTAATGTAGTACTATAGGGACAAATCTATAGGAATCCACTACTAACTCAATTTTTTTGAGTTTTTGCCGAAAAAAAGTTGGACTATAGCCTTGATATTTTACAAAAAAATACTGGGATTAAAAAAAATTCAGATAACGGTGCTACACTCTTCATTATTGCCCGTAGAATCCGAATACGTGAATTAAAATAGCCTAGAGTTAGTAATTCTTACGTAACTCGAACCGGAAGTCTGGAAATATAACCTGAAGAATTGACGAGTATCAAATGCAAATTACCCCAAATTTAAGGGCGAGCGCCAATTTTTATGACCGCCTTTGGAGTGTTTAGGGCCGAATCTATAGGAATCCGCTCCTATGTCAATTTTTTTGAGTTTTGCCGAAAAAAGTTGGACTACAGCCTTGATAATTTACAAAAAAATACTGGGATTAAAAAAATTAAGATGGTGCTACACCCTTCATTATGGCCCGTAGAATCCGAATATGTGCATTAAAATAGCCTAGGGTTAGTAATTCTTACGTAACTCGAATCTGAAATCTGTAAATATAACCGTTACAGGGATTTCTCTAGAAATATTAGAGTTTATTGGGTTGTGTATTTGTTTAATGTATTGTTTATTGCTTTTTCCATTGCATTCTTCTATTTATTGCGGTCTCCTCCAATATTTGGGAATTATCAATGTGCATTACCAAAAATTTCAGAATGTATTACTAGACAAGGTGTTAAAAATATTGAAATATGCAATTATATGCAACTTTTGTGAAAAAAATGCATAAGAATGCCAATATATACAATATATGCAATTAGTAATTAGCATTAATTAACTCTAATCAATGTAATTCGTACAGAAAATTGATTTTATTTAAAGATATGCAAAAATTAAAATATATGCAGTTTGCATATAATCCGCTCTCTAGCTCATTATTATAAATGAATTTTAAACCTCTTTTTAGCATTTATTAAATAAGTGAAATGAAATTTGTTCACTGATTTAGATTCTATTAAAATTTTTCAGTTTTTATTTCAAATGTTTTTCTATAAAATGATAAGGGAAACAGAAAATTGAATAGGTATTATTTATCATGTAAAAGTCATATGATTAGATTAGTCAGTTGCCATCTTGTTTATAAGACTCATACCTTGTATAATAAATTTTATTTTTATAATAATGTAATATTTTATTTTAAAAAGCATCATGGTTACATGATGAACTATTGCGAAGTATATTTCACCTTAATTTTCTGATCTATCGATAAATTCATCTAGTTATCAGGGTAAATCACAATTTTTGCTTTTAGTTGAAGATTTCGCTCAGAATATAAATTTCAAGACAACATTTTTATTTTGTTGGATAAAACAGGGGACGTGCTAGATTAGACACAATATACAATAAATATAATAAAAATTTACGTATTTTCAGGTTCCTTCCTTCTGGTGGGCCTAATAATTTGGAGAATAAGTTTACTCAGTTCAGAAGAATCAATGATCTTCAAAAATCTATCAACATGCTACCTATACAGCTTTTCTTCAACTCTATGCATTGCCATAAAAACTCTACCAAGAAACTTCTACATAAGAATTGTTTTCATAATGTGGGCAATATACAGTTACACACTATGCGCAGCTTTCCAAACTTCTTTGATTGGGAAATTAACTCAACCTGACTACGCAGAACAAATCAACAATGTAGAAAAAATATTTGAATCTAAAATGCAGTTTGGCTATTTGAACGGGCTACAAATTTACTTCGAAGATAGTTCGGACGTTGCCATGAAAGTCCACAAAGAAGGCGTAATTTGTGAAAACGCTGAAAAATGCATTCAAAAAGTAGCTGATGACAGAGATTTTGCTTTAGTTGTTCCTCGGGCTTATCTAACTTACGTCTCCACTGCACATTACGACAAAAATGGCCGTCTGAAAATTTATTGGTTTAAGGGAGACACTGTTTCTTATCCAATACAAATGTTCTGTTACAAAGGGTTTCCTTTAATTAATCGAATCAATGATCTAACCCTCAGAATTAAGTCTGGAGGGTTAATGAAGAAGTGGTTGTCGGATACTGTCTTAAGTTACATGAGGAACAGAAAGAAGCAAGCTGGAAATGTTGATGAAGGTGAAGAAAAGAATCAGGTTTTGAAGTATGAACATTTGCAAGGACCATTCACGTTGCTGATTTGTGGACTTGGTTTGTCTACAATGGTTTTCTTTGCTGAATTGGCTCATTTTAAAATTCGCCAGTTAATCAAAACTTATAAATCTAATTAGTTAGGAAAGATATATTTTACTCCATTTTACATTAGAAAATTAGAGATCGCACTACAGAAAATGGCACATAAATTCTAAATGAAAATCGGACAAACATGATTTTTTTTCCTCTCTTATACGTAATATAAGAAAGTTTAAAAATCATGAAAAAACGATGAGGGGGCTTTAATATATAATACTATTAATGTTACAAGTTATGTGGACAATGGGGTCTTTCACCATTTTTATTTTATTTTTTTTATGAAACTTTATCTAAATTGGAGACTATCTACACTTTTAAAAGTCTTAATTGCTATTCATTGAGCCACAATTATTTTTAAATCATTGTAGAGGTGTTGCTGGATCTAAAACCTCACAAGCAGATTCACAAAAGGAATTAGCGCTAACTCCATTTTTATTATTGGTCATAACTTCATTTTCCATTCTCAAAACATATTTATTCTAACTAAGATTGTAGTTAAGATTGGTTAACATAGCATTTGACACATTTTGTTAATTTAATTAATTTAAAAACAAAGTTACGAATGTTTAAAAAAATGGAGTTAGCGTTAATTCCTTTTGTGAATCTGCCTGTTAGAGATTTAAATAATTTTTGTTACAGAAATGTTCTATTTTATTGAAATAATAATAATAAAATAAGTAAAAAAATATATGACTACAATTATTTACAATCTGTACTGTTTTAGATCCAGCAACATCTCTACAATAACGTCACAATATTTTAAAAAAAATCATTGTGGCTTAATGAATAACAATCAAGACTTTTTAGAAGTGTAGATAGTCTTCAATTTAGATAAAGTTTCATAAAAGTTTCACGAGTGCGCAATAACACTAGATTCCTATGAAACCAAAATCATGGCAGAAACAGCCAATTTCAAAACGGAAGTTTTGTACACTTTCTCGTACTATATTTCAATGGTTATACATCATACTCGTTGCACGCTTCGAAAACATAACTTGCCCAATCAGCTAGGAAAACTCTATATTATTTTCTTAAGTGAAAAAGAGTGTAGTACAATTATCGTAGTATTATATAGTGAATCTAAATGTATTGTTATAGAAACATGTAATGGTCAGAAAAAATATAAATATTATGAAAAATAGTTTATGACCAATTTCATCGAAGTTCCCCATTTAAATTTTGCTGTATTACAATAACCTTAATTTTGGATAATTAATTAAATTGCCCAGAGACAACGCATTACCCTATTGGCTCTTTGTCCTCTACCATATTTTGATGGCTAATACCCACACTTCAAGAGCAAAAATCTTTTATATACCATTATTTGTTATAGACAGAGTGCCACTCCTAGTAATGGGTAAATGGTGTTATGATATATTTATTTTTGACAACAATGAATATATAATTAAATCAATCAAATCCATTTTCAGTTACTACGTCATTTAGATATTTAAAAAATATTATTCAATACATCAAATTATTTAGTCGTGCAAAGTTTAATCTATTAATGTAATTAATTTCATTCCTTTTTCAAATTAATTCCTAAATATTCAATTGGGAGAAACATTCATGTAAATTAAGAATTATTAGCTATGTTAAAATTCTTAATCAACCCTCTGAGGACGAACATATTAAAATTCTATATGAATATGAACTAACGGACGCAGTAGGTATAATATAAAATTCCTTTGTTCGTAATTCTTCTCCTCCTAAACGGGTTTCACATATTTTGATGATTTTTTTTTGTATTTATGGGGTCACCTAAATGGTCAAATGCATGTCATAAATATGAGTCAGGAAATAAAAAAAAATCTAGATCTCGACAACAGCGCCATCTACCGGATTTAGTTGTAGTTAAGAAAAAATTTCATCAAAATCGGTTAATCCATGTATAGCAGAAGAAGAATTACCAACACACGCACACCGAAATTTTATATACAAAAATATATTGATTGAAATATATGTTCTAGTTTATATGTTAAATTGCTTGAAATATCATTACAATTATTTGTTCATTAACACTTAAAATATAGAACCAATTAGTAAAGTTTGATTTGTTGTAAATATTAATGAAAGAAAAATGATACACACAATATTTCTAAGATGAAAATCTTGTTGTATAATTACTAGCTTTTAAATAAACAGCTTTTATCAATTAGTATTAACGAATATTACGCCATTACAAAGCAATTACATTACCTAAAATTTCCGTAGAAAACCAGTAACAAATAAATTAATAGTTGTAGTCTGAATCTATTGCGTATTGCGTAGGCAAAATTGAAAGAAATATTCAACTAACACAAACAAAATGAAAACATTATATATTATAATAATTTTTTCAAGTATTTCAACATCTTTCGCAGATTTACCACCATTGCCAGTTGAATTAGATCCAATGATACAATCATATCTCACTTGTACTGTAAACTTAGTAGAAAACTATTTTAAAGGAACTGAAACAATAGCATTTATTTTACCAGCCACACAATCAAATGAACACGCATCTTCACTGGTTTTTGATCAAGAGTTTTTGGAAAGTCTACATAACATTTCCAATTGGACAATATTCACCAAGAAATTTGCAAACACCTACAGATACGTTGCAATTAACAGAAAGAAGACTCAGAATTACATTTTGCGAATAAAGAGCCAAGAAGATTTAGTCAACAGTATTAAATTTATAAAACATTCGCAGTGGAATCCGCAAGCAAAATTTATTGTTCTCAATTTCGAAGCATATGAAGAACCAGAACCAGTTGTATTGGATATAGCTCAGACACTTTGGAAGTTTCACATCATCAATGCTGTCATATTAATTCCTAGATACAATGACACTTCGACTTTAGATGTACACACTTGGTTCCCTTATAATTTGGGAAACTGCGGTAAAAACTTTACGGAAACAGTAATTCTTGACAGTTGTTCTTACGGAGAATACAACAATGAGGAAGTAAACTTATTTCCGGAGAAAATACCTCTGGACATGAATGGATGTCCAGTTATAGTTAGAACAGTTCTCTGGCCTCCATTTGTAATCCCTCCTCCTAATTTAGACCGAAATCAGAAACACATCAATTTTACAAATGGCTTAGAAATAGAAATGATGAACGCAATTGCCAAAGCAGCAAATTTTAAGGCTATATACACAATATCATTGAAAATACAGGATTGGGGACTAATTTATGATAATGGTACAGCTTCTGGAGGTTTGTACAAACATCTATTAGATGAGAAAGCTGATGTTGGAATGGCTGCTTTGGCTGCTACTGTTAGCCGGTATAATTACTTAGATTTTACTAATTCGTATGCGACGGAGTCGATTACATGGTGTGTGCCAATTGCGAAACTAGAGTCTAGATGGATCAGTCTTATTAAAATCCTACAACTTTACACTTGGTTAGCTACTATAGGTAAGAAACTCTACAAATACTTGTATAAATACAGCAAAAACGAAAGGTTTTCGCGGAAATACTCGTACATGTTTTGCGGTCCACTGATTCCGTTTTCACCATTTCCTCAGTGACATCTGTGTGGAAGGATGGTTAGACTAACAAACGAGGAAAGATAGAGTAACAAAACCTTATAATTAAGTTGATTTTGGTCAATTGCCAAGTGGATACACAGACAAAACAATAAATTAAATTTGTTTTGAATATGAAATCAGCTAGGAAAAATTTCAAATAAAAGATATTGTTAAAAGTTATTCGTATGATGTAAAATGTTATTTGCAATTTTCTCGTATCTGCTTCCGAACTTGAGAAAAAATAATTATACATATGTTTAATAACACATTTTGAAAAATGGCATGAAATTTATATTGATTGAACTCTATTAAGTTTAGTATAATTTTTTTTGTGATCCCACTTATTTAGTGATAAAAAATTAAATGACATGGGAAAGTAATTTCCCATTGGCAGTACTTTACTTACACTTACTTAATTATTATATTTACAATTCACGAACCCTATGAAATAAGGAATGTTAAAAAATAATTTTAGACGATCGTCAATTGTCTTTTTTACAAATTTATTGAACCAATCTAATAAATAAAATAAACATATCATCACGCCTTTTACCCGTTATGGGTGAGGCACTCTGCTTACGCAGATCTCGGTAAGTGATATATTTTGAGTATGAATTGCGGTTACCAGCCGTCAAAGATGTTAATGGAGAAGGAACAGGGGTAAATTTAAATTGGCAACTGTCAGCTGTGGACCAATCTAATTTCATATTAAATTTAAAATCTTAGGTAGGAGAGTTCAACTACAATATAGAAATACATTTTGACCTATCATTAATTGGATTTACAATAATTATTTAAACTTTGTTGGTTCTGGTCTCAAATTAAAGGTCTTAAAGCGGGACTACTTTTTTTACCTAATGTAAATTATAAATAAAACATATAGAATAATCCTTATTTTGTGGATTTCATTATAGAGTTATCTCACAACTGGTTCTGAGAAACATGACTTCATTGTTTCGGGCAAGGCCGGATACGTCAGCTAGTACTAGTATAATATAAAATGAATATGCATGCACTTACGTTTGGCGAAAAGCGATGGAAGACTTTCCTGGCTTTCCTCATTGTTCTGGAACACACAACAAAACACAAAAATTGTTTAAAATCATTTCACTTTATTCACAAAATGTTATAGCAAAAATCACAGCAAAGAAATTAGATCTGCACTACACAACATATATTCTCTGACTGACGAATATACGAACTCAAACTAAATTATTTCAAAGTGTACAAGTTCAGACCAAGAATTTCTAATTTAAATACGAGTAATATTGAATAGTGTCCGCTACATGATATTAAGTATTATAATATATAAAATACATGGTAATATACAAAACAATTGCAATAGTTCATATATTATATTTATATGAAGAGCTGATTAGATTCTGGGTAAAATTGCTCAACCGGAAATAGCAGTTCACTAGAAGCCCTTAACAGTTTTCCGTGTAAAAACACGATTAAATAAAATTTTTCAACAATTTATTATAAATATTTTGAAAGTTGTATTTTACATCTGTGTTGATTACACTAATTTTATTAATTTTTGGAGACAATAAAATATAAAGAAATTAAATTGTATAAATCTTGCATTCCATGTACACCGTGGAAACACTTAAACAATTTTTTATTATACCTGCATTATAATCCGTGTTTAAAACACGCTGCAGCGTTCATAAACGCAAGATTAAAACACGCCGTGCTTTAAAGGTTGCTAAGGAACAACAAAAATATTTACTATTAATATCTGTCAAAACTGTAAACGTAAACAACAAATGCTAACCAGTCTCCATGTAAACGATATACGTCAAACGTCACACGCGCAAAATTATGAAATGAATCAAAATCAAAATGTTGCTTTCCAGTTTTTTCCAGAGTATGATGCAGCTATAATAAAAAATAGCGTATGACACACGTGTATAAGTGCTTTTAAAGCAATAATGACGTTAAAAGCACTCCGCTTCTTCCGTGCTCTTAAACTCGTCGTACGTGCTTTAAAAGCTTACTTATACACTTGTATCATAATATACTATTAATTTCTTACGAAATGTGACACATGTAACATGTCATTGTGATTGTGAGGTAGTTGTCGTAGTTAAATATATGTCAAAAAAATTAAAGAAATATACGAAAGAAAATTAAATGTCTCAAATATAAATAGAAAATAAACAAATATAAGAAGGTATTTTTCTGTGTCATTAAATACTATTTTGTACCTTTTAAAAGTAGTATTATTGGGCGAGAGGTTATGTGCTAAGCACATAAGATTTTTTATCAGTTTGCGAAAAAAAAAATTGACACGTTACAGAACATCAAAAGTACCAACAAATGATACGTACTGCTAATAGCATCTATGTACTTACTAGACTTACTATAATTTGTACATAAACAGTAAAATAAATATTATTATTATTTTGTTCCAGGTTCATTTTTGGTAATTGGCCTAATTATGTGGAGAATAAGTCTCATCGTTCCCGAAGAATCAATGATTTTCAAAAACCTATCAACTTGTTACCTCTACAGTTTCTCTACAACTTTATGTATTACTCTAAAAACTCTTCCAAAAAACATGTACGTTAGAACCGTTCTAATAATGTGGGTAATATACAGTTACACTCTTTGCTCAGCTTATCAAACATCTTTGATAAGCAAACTAACTCAACCGGAGTATGACAAGCAAACGAAAACATTTGAACAGATATATGATTCTAAAATGGAGTTTGGTTATTTGAATGGCCTGCAAATTTACTTCGAAGATAAATCTAATTCCTTGTCGAAGAAAGTTTTAGAAGAAGGCACAGCTTGTGATAACGCTGAAAAATGCGTTCAACGAATCGCAAACGACAGAGATTTTGCTTTGGCACTTCCTCGAGAGCACTTACAATATACTTCTACATCATACTACGACAAAAATGGCCGACAGAAAATTTATTGGTTTAAAGGAGACATCGTCTCTTATCCAATACAAATATTCTGCTATAAAGGATTTCCTTTGATAGGAAGAATTAACGAACTGACTCTCAGAATTAAAAGTGGAGGTTTTATGAAGAAATGGATGTCAGATACGATTTTAAGTTACAAGAAGGGTAGAAAGAAGCATGCTGTAGATTCTGATGATGAATCTGAAGAAGAGGATAAAGGGCAAGTTTTGACGTTTGAACATTTACAAGGGCCGTTTTTGTTGCTTATTTGCGGACTTAGTTTATCTACGATTGCTTTTATTGGTGAATTACTTCATTTTAAAATTCGTAAGTTGGTCAAATCGTACAGATCAGATTAATATGTTTGACTCATAAAATCGATTAGTAACGTATAGGCCAAGTCAGGTCGGACTTTTAAAAAGTTGGAAAGTTCATTATTTCTAGCTTTCACTTTCCAACTTGAGAAAATTTTCTGTAAATTTTTTTGCCACTTGCCGTAGTTCTGCTACAATATACAATCCATTAATTCAATTTTCATTTGGACTTTTGTTTTAAATACTCAAAAGATCAAAAATTTATTGACAAATACTGAAATATAATAGTACTGGAACGCTCACTACCGTTGTAAATGCAAGTCGAGAGAAACAGTTAGTTGAGGGCTATCTCTCTTTGTCGTACAATATTTTTACTTAGCAACCGTTGTTTTTACAATGCATAACAACCTTTCTACAAACAAACATTACACAAAGAAAACAACATCTATTTGTTACAGATATTAATTTATTTGATTAATTATTATAAATCAAACATATCATTTTTAACTATTTAACTACATATAAACCATCTAATTATAAATGCATTCTACTAATGAACTATTTCTTTAAATTATATATCATTTTGTGAATAATGATACGATAATTATTCAAATACTCTATAAAACAGAGGTTTGAAAACTTTTCTAATTACCTAAATTCATGTTAAAGTCAATTTAACATTATGATATGTACTGATAATAATAATTGGAAACTATTAATGTTTTCTATTTCTATATAAAGATTGTTACAAATTAAGTACAAAGTTTTATTTCCATAAAAAAGTTATTAAAAGGTTATTCAAGAAATACCTTAATTGTGTCATATTTAATAACTGTAATATATAAAAGCATAATTTTATAATAATTTTATCCTGTATCGTAAGAAAATTTGTTATTAAACATTATGAATTATTTAGTTAAAAATATCTTTCAATAATAAATAAAATTTATTTATATATATATTTTTTTTATATACAGAACAGTAGAAAATATAGAAAATTAATCTGGTTACGACACTAGTTTGCTATCTCTGGAGTATTTTCCCTTTCTTTATGCATCAAGCTTATGTGAAAATAATAAGGTCTTCACTAAATGAATTATAATAATAGATATTCTGTTTACCTTCAACTGCGCAAATATAAATACAACATGCAACTAAATTCACTCAATTATATTAACATATCTCCCAAATAAGTTAAATATTATTGCATGAATATATACCGAGTTGAAAATTGACAGTTAACATGAAAACTATTAATTTTAATGTGATAATTATTACAGTATTCTCAATCTTAATCAACAAAAGTACTTGTATTTCCAACACTATGATAGTCACAGAAAATATAACTGTTGTTTCAATGACGAAATGCGTACAAGAAATAGCAAAAACTTACTTTCAAACAAAAGAAATACTGGCAGTAACTTTCACAGAAAAAACTGACAAATTTTCGAACGACATTCTTCAGGAAATTTACAAGGAGAAAAAGTGGACTACATACGTTACAAAATTATCAAACAGAATAAAAGTATTTTCCAGTTTATCTAAAACCAATACCTACATTATTTTCTTAGCCACAAAAGAAGAACTGATACAAATATTAAATTATTTAAAACTCTTCTTAACATGGAATCCAGTTGGAAAATTTTTAATTACCACATCAATTATGATAGGTGCCCGAGCAGATTTTTTAAGCGAAATATCAAAAATTTTGTGGACCTATAAAATTATTAATTTTTATATTTTAATTCCATCAAATAATACAACATTTGATGTATATACCTGGATGCCTTACTCAAAATATAGTTGTGCAAATAATTTTACAGAAATATATCAAGTTAACAGTTGTCAAAATGGTATATTTAATACGAAAAATAAATTATTTCAAAGAAAAGTTCCTTTGAATTTAAATGGATGTACAGTAAATGCCAGGCCAATCGGATTATCTCCATTTGTAATGCTTCCCAAAAATCTCAATCGGAATAAAAGCAATCATAACTTGACTTCTGGTTTAGAAATATCTATGTTGAATATTATAGCCGAAACGGCGAATTTCAAAGTAAATTATTCGATATCACAAAAAGAATTAGATTGGGGTGCTATAGAAGAAACTAACGATACTCTTACCTCATCTAGTGGGCTCATGCATTCTCTAATAAAAGAAGAAGTGAATATAGGATTTGGATGTATTGGAGCTACCAATACAAGATACAAGTATTTAGATCAATCTGTGTCTTATATACAAGATGCTCTAGTTTGGTGCGTGCCAAAAGCGCAACTAGCACCAAAATGGAAATGTTTATACACAATTTTACATACATCAACTTGGTGTTTGATATTCGTTACATTATTATTAGCAACTTTAACATTATGGGGGTTAAGTATTTACAACACAGAATTATCAGCGTATAAAATATTGAAAAGATGCCTAACCAATAATTTTTCTGTGCTAATTGGAGTTTCAGTGACCCAACCACAAAGTTGGTTAGTAAGAATGTTATTTCTAATATGGGTAATATTTAGTTTCCACTTTACAATTTCCTACCAAACTTATTTAATGAGCGTTTTAACAAGCCCTGCATATGAAAAACAAATCAAAACTATGGAAGACATATTTGAAAATAAAATTTCCTTCGGGATGGTACCATCAGCTACTCGGTATTTCGAAAACGAAGATGATTGGAGGATTACAAAAATTTATAAGGAATTTATACCCTGTGGTGAAGTCTACAAATGCATAGATAATATCGGATATAATCGAAACTATTCTCTGGCATTTTCACTAATGTTCATGAAATACAACAAAAATCTTTACAAAAACTCTGATGGCGAACCTTTACTCTACTTGTTTAAAGAAAGTGAGGTAACCTACCCGGTTCAGATGATGATAAGTAAACATTTTCCTTTGCTGCAAAGAATCAACGAACTTATTTTGCGAGTTATTGAAGCAGGATTCGTAGCTTTCTGGTTTCAAGAATTGATTTGGAAACTAGAGGAGAAGAAGACAAGCTCTAATTCTAAAGAGTTGAAACTGACAATATTTCATCTTCAAGGGGCCTTTTTTGTTTTGATGTGTGGTTTTGTTTTTGCATTTATAGCATTTGTTTGTGAATTATGTGTTTATAAATACAAGAATAAACAAAATAGAAAATCGTAGTAGTGTTGATGTATGTTGCAAAATGGAAGAAATAATGAATAGAAATAATGTTGAATATAAAATGTATGTTTAGATGTCTCCTGAATCCGTTTGGATCATTATCTTAATAATTATAAACCAAGGTTGAAAAGATGATTTTTAATTGACCTAGCGCCAAGATTGTATCCCGAGAACTAATATAGTGCTCGATAAAATAAATGGTTACTTATCCAATAGACCAACAGGTACCTAATAAAAGGATTATAGGGGTTAAAAGTATTGACATGTATTTGAAATCATGAAAAATTTGTCATCGCTTAAAATTGTAACTAATATAAAATTTATTAATACCTATATTCTTTATATAGTACTAGAAAATTACTTTTTGCCGTTTCTTCTAATTATAAATTTTATTTTTTTAAAGTAACTGTTATATTTACTAAGCAGAGTGCCACACCCGCAATGGGTAAAAGGCGTGATGATATATTTATTTTATTTTATTTTAGAAAAGTATAATAACTTATTTAGATTTTTTGCAATAAAGAAAATTACAACAGATGACCTTCATAACTATCTCTTTCACTTAAAATGTTAAAATTTTTCCTACCAAAACTACGTTACGTATTGTCTCCTAATTTTTAATAATTTATTTCTCGCGTTGTATCCAATTATTTTAATTTCTTGTTTAGAATAAAATTTCTGCAAATTACTGAAACATCTGGACTATCAATCAATTATCAAATGACAAAAGTATTTATTTAGCATTTAAATTGAAATATATTCGTATAAGAAAGTTGTGCGATGCCCACATCTGATTTTTTTCTTACAATTATGTATACAGAAATAAACTGATATATCGATCGTTAATTAAGTCGTTTATCAAACCTAGTAAAAGTTGTCAATTTGAACATCATAGACATCAATGAACAAAAAGCATGCATTAAAGTAAACACAGCCTATTCGACACAAATTAACCAAGTATTACTTTATTACCAAATATGATACAAGTAAAAATAAAATCATTGATACGTTATAGCCTCGTGGTAATTTTTGTAAGACATACCTAAATAATTATTGTGCATCATCAAAATGTAAGAAACCACATTTAATAGAAAACTTTGTGCTGGTAAGTTTATAAACATATCTATTATTTATTTGTTCAATAATGATATTTACTCAATTTTGGATGTTTGAATCCATTTTATTAATTTCAATTCTCTATGACGTCTATTTAATTTGAAATATAAAATTCGGAAAAACTGTAAAAAAATTACAATATAGGTTAAGTTTATACATCTGTCAGTTGTCAATTGAAACTGACAGTCAGTGTTGTTAACCTCGAGAAGTGCAGTTATCGTAAATAACACTTAAAATTATGTGTTTTGTCCTCAATTTCGTCATCGGAATTAATTAGTTGATTCTTCTTGCAAAATTTGTTTCATGTTACGTCCAAATTTACTATAGTACGTCAATATATCTGTCAAAATTATCCTAATTGTACAGTAATTATTTAACGGTTGCCAACACTGGGTTGCTCAAAATTGTCGTATAATGGGTTACTTTAGTGACGATTTTTGAGCACTGCCTATTTCAAATATATTAAATTATATATTTAATAATCCTATCAGACATCAGAACAAACAAATAATTGCAAAGATAATAAAGATATCATCGTTTTGTATTATTTCTTAGGTGATATTGAGTACAGAAATATTAATAAGCTATAACATCTTTTTTTTTTTTAGAATACCAATCGACGTTACAATGAATTCAATACTATTAACTTTACTCTTAACAATACTATCAAATGTATCAGCACGAATCGAAAACTTTAATGTTATGGACCGTCGGGAACTAACCAGAGAATCCATTTCATTATGCGTCTCAACAATCGCTCAAAATTTCTTCTATTATGGAGAAATCATCACGGTAACATCACCAATGATTAACTCAATAGTAGAAAGAAACTCCAAAGTACAAAGCAAAGTTCTCATCAAATTATCCAAACAACTACAATGGGTCTTTTTAACCAGAGAAGCAAAACCTAATACAGGAAATATACTGTTCAATAAGAAAAGTCACAACTATGTAATTGTTCTTCGAGAAGTTAGAACATTAAATGTTACTCTGACAAAATTACAAGGAGTAGCTTGGAATCCAAGAGGAAAGTTTGTTATTGTCAGCAACGAAGTCTTGAAAGAAAACAATATTACAGAAATTGTCAAAGTAGTTTGGGAAAAGAAGGCAACGAATTTTATTGTATTATCTCCAGTGGTGAAAAACAGCGCAACTTTGAATATTTATACTTGGTTTCCTTACGAACAAAACGACTGTGCTAATAGATACAACACCAGCAAAGTAATCAATTATTGTACGAATGGAATCTTCCAAGATTTAACTAAGATATTCATCGAAAAAATTCCAAATGATTTGCATGGATGTCCAGTACGAGTACGAACTATAATTTGGCCACCATATGTAATTGCTCCTTTAGATTTTGTACGAAATCGTTCACTAATCAATCTAAATTTTACAAGTGGTATAGAAATCAAGTTGTTGAATACTATCGCGGAAAAATCCAACTTTCATATTAACTATTCCGTTTTCTCTAAAATACAAAATTGGGGAATGATATCAGGCACTGGCATGGCTACAGGTATGATACATCAAAAGCCTCATGAAGATTTGAAATTACTACTCCTTCTAAAATATATTACAATTTCATATTGTTTAACTAATTAAATAAAGCCTATTTTAGGCAATTCATATATTTACACATAATTGTGTTTTGCTAATAATTTCACATTAGTCCAGATGAGTCTATAATTTTAGCCTCTGTTTTTCAATTTATGGAAAATAAAAAAGCAAAACAAAAGAAAACTATCTGTTTGGGCTAAAGATTGATTAATAAAAGAAACCAACAAGCAGGATATCAACTAAATAGTAACTTTAACTATGAAATATAGAATTAAAATCAAAATAAAACAAATACTATACGAAGGGCTGTACAAATTTTTTTCATTAGGATAACTGACTCAGAATTATCCAAAGAATCGTTCTACCTTAAGCTTATCGGTAGAGAGCGGATTATATGCACGAAAAAACTGAATTATATGCTCATATATAAGCACTGATTTCTTGGGAAATATGCACTCACTGTGACAATGTATGCAGCAAAATATACAAAAAAAAATCTTAAATTATTAGATAAAAAGTATAAATGATTGCATTATCAATCTGATTGCACAAAACAGTCTTAATCCTGATTCACAATTAACAAATATACTACTAATATACATATAAACTAAGTCTAGAAATTTGATATTATAAGATTATGACATATTTACATAATTACAATAACAAATTATTCAAAATTTAAAAAAAAAGTGAAACCTAAGTAAAAGATATATCCAGTTGAGAATTCTCGGTCTTATATTCATTGTACCCACTTTTACCAGCATTCGTGTATACAATGAATACCTACCGTTACCGTTACAGGGATTTCCCTAGATATATTAGAGTTTATTGGTTTATGTATTTGCTTATTTTATTATTTATTGCTTTTTCCGTTGCATTCTTCTATTTATTGCGACCTCCTCCAATATTTGGGGAATATCAATGTGCATTACCGGAAATTTCATATTGCTTACCACTAGACAAAGTCTTAAAAATATTGAAATATGCAATTAAATGCAACTTTTGTAAAAATATGCATAAGAATGCCCAAATATGCGATATATGCAATTAGTAATTAGCATTAATTAACTCTAATCAATGTAATTCGTCCAGAAAATTGATTTTATTTAAAGATATGCAAAATATATACACTTTGTATATAATCCGCTCTCTACTTACCTACTTATCAGTACTTTTCTGAATACCTTGTAAAGATATAACAAAACGTAAAAAAAAATGGTTTAATATAGAGTTGCAACTGCATATAATTTTATAAATATGTATAATAGGTTTGAAAAAGGTTATTAAGCCGAAAAATTGTTGTGGAAAATAGTAAATAATTCACTATATATTCTTGGATAACATGGCTTTAGATAAATTTATTACAAATTATACTATCTATGACGACGTTTCGGGCATGATTACAGCCATCTTCAGGTTTACAAGTTTTACAATATTATTATTTATCCAAGAATATATAGTGAATTATTTACTATTTTCCTCAGTGTATAATAACCATAAGATGTATTCAGTCATGCTAAAAATATAATATAATTTCAGGGTTATTTCTCGAACTACTTCGAGAAAAAGTAGATGTTGGAATATCATCCATAGCAGCAACAATGAACCGCTACAAATATCTAGACCCAAGTTTCCCGTACACAACTGAGTCGATAACATTGTGTGTACCAAAAGCACAGCTCAAACCAAAATGGCTGAGTTTATTCAACATTCTAACTCTAGAGACTTGGCTATACATAGTAGGAACATATATAATTGTAGCATTCTTCATATGGGGTTTGAGCTACAAACATAGTAAAGAAACAAAAACATATTACTCAATAACATATTGTTACATTTATATGTTTTCGATTATAACCTCAACTTCGATTTGGGTAAAACCAACAAGTAACCACGTTAGGATTTTGTTTCTGATTTGGGTTATTTTTTGTTTAAACTTGACCGCTCTTTATCAAACGGTTATGATAGATTTTCTAGTGTCGCCACTGTACGAAACACAAATAGAAACTATTGATGAAATTTTTCAAAATCATTTGAAAATTACATATTTAGATGGAAATAAATTATATTTTTCTGGAAATGGAGATGCGATTCAACAAAAAATTCATAACGAAGGAATTATTTGTGAAGATGCAGACAATTGTTTAAACAATATTGCGATGTTTAGAAATGAATCTTTTGCTGTTCCTCGATTATATTTAATGTACTCGGAAAATATTTATAGAAACAGCTTAGGAAAACCATTACTCTATTGGTTTAAACAAGATTTTATTTCTTTTCCTGTACATATGTTTTCGTATAAAGGTTTTCCGATTATGGATAGAATTAATAATCAAATTTCTCGTATTATTCAAACGGGAATTCTTTATAAATGGCAAATGGAATTTAAAAATACTAATAGACTTATAATTGCTTTAAATTCTACTGACATTGATAATGTTAATCAACTGTCTTTGTTTGAATTACAAGGAGCCTTTATAATTTATAGTATTGGAATAGCAGTTGCTATAATTGTATTTATGGCAGAATTCTTTAGTTTTGTTATAAGTACGAAATATAATAGGGTAAATGGTCGTACACAGAAAATATTTATCCATTAGATATTTTTGTTGGTCGCCTGAGAAATCAGAAGACATTTATTCAATATAACTTATGTTATAAAGCTACATCAATTCACGTATAGGCCATTCACTTTAGCGAGAGAATTTGGAACTAACTTAAGTTATGCAGGATAATTCATAACGTACGGAAAATATTGAAAGTGTAGGTAGAGATGCTCAAAATAATGTCTTTTCGTTAATAAACTTTTGACAAAAATTTAGCAACAAAAAAGTTACAGCGATTAAAGTTCGATCAATTAATAAGCAGTCCTTACAAACCCCTATTTTGAAATAACATTAATTAATTAAAATATACTATTACAGAAATTTAATTAAATAAATTTTTTGTGTAACCGGACGCAAACTTAGCATTTCGCAGCCGCAATACAGGCCTCGAAATTGAATTTCGCGGCTGTTGTTATGTTAACTGTCGGGAAATCCAAAATGATTGTTGCGATAAAGGAATTCGCGGACAAGATGAACATACAATTTTCCTGCAACCGTCAGAAATAGAAATTACAAATTTTAAACAGTTTTGTTGTAAATAGAAAGTAGCTATGGGATTGACATTTGATAAACAAAATTAGTTTTGAAAAAATAATGTAAGTTATTAAATGTCAAAATGATTGTTTATTACCCTATTTCGAGGCCGTTGTTAATGGCAACTGTAAAAAACAATCATTTTGGATTTCGCGGCCGTTACCTTGTGGCTGAGAAATACTAATTTCGCGTCCGGTTGCACAAAAATAAATATAATATTCACCCTCAGTTTTTTTATTTCATTCATTTTAGCAAACAGATTGGGAAATCATTATAAAAAATCGAAAAAATCAACCAAAATCGCAAAGCTAATGACTTTTTTACGTTCTCCAAATTTTGCCGGAGTATTAGAATTTATACTGTGGTATTTCTGTATACTTGCGTTTTAAAGCTTCAAAAATGATTTGAAATATATATTCTCCTTATTATATTTATATTTATATAAAGGTACTTTCTCAATACTATTTTTTTTTTTGTTTTTTTATTATTAAGCGGTCTCAACTGCTGAGGTTAAATGCCGTCTCGAAACCTCGTTTTCGGTGGTGTGGCAACGGCACGCACTTGCGTTTTTAACGCTACCTGCCAATCCGTTGCCTTTCAATACTATAAATTAATTAATTAAAATATATGTTCTTATATTTACGATGTTTCATTCACATTATTATTTTAATAGACTATAAATATGCAAAAATGGAATGAATTTGAAACTGCTCGTGACTTACTCGTATGATGTTTATTTCATTTCATAAAGTAGCTGTAATTCATAGCTTTAAGATACGTTAGCATATACAAAAACTAAAAGGTTTTATACATGTAATTTAGACACATTGTTTATAATTTATTTATAGAAACATTTTAGTTTAGTGAAATAATAGGTAGACATTATTTATGTTGGATCAAAAACAAAATATTTCACCTAAAATTGATATATGATTTGTAAAATACATGTATCATTTTTCAAAGTAAATTGGACATTAGTATTATTCCTTTATTTTTATATTAAATCAATTTATATATTATGTGCAAACGAATAAATCTGTTTAGTAAATTCAACAACACCAAAATGAAATTACTTCTTTTAACCATCAGTGTGTTTATTTTAATAAATTTTTCAAAATGTGTAATAAATCTAAATGATTACTATGAAAATCTTCAAATTTCAACATCACTTTGTATAAAAAGCATAATTACTAAAAGTTTTGAAAAAGGGGAATACCTTACTGTGACGGTACCAAGCCATGACAACACATCTTTTTCACAAAATCATTTTCTGAATAAACTTTACTCTAGCTTCGATTGGAACATTTTTGTTAAAAAGGCAATCAGATATAAGCGTTTCAGATTTCATGTAAAGAAAAGTTCTGGGTATATCATCCAACTAATGAATTATAACCAATTAAACTATACGTTGGGAAACTTACAGACTAGCAATTGGAATCCTCATGCGAAATTTGTTTTTGTTACTCACAAATGGCATCCAAACATTAGAGAAGTAATTAGAAACATTACTGCAATTGCTGCATCGAGGAAAGCTACAAATTTCATATTTGTAATTCCTAATAATGATAGTTCTACAACTTTAGATATTTACTCTTGGTTTCCGTATGAAAATAATTCTTGCGCAGATAAATTCAACCAAACTAGACTTATAAATAAATGTACACATGGATATTTTGAAACTATGGAAGAACTTTTTCAAGAAAAGATTCCTTTAGATCTACACAACTGTAAAGTAATTGTACAAACTGTTATTTGGCCGCCTTATGTCATAGAACCTTCAAATTATCACCACTCTCAAATTGGAATTAATTTCGAAAATGGGTTAGAAATATTGCTGTTGAATACTATTGCGAAAAAGGCAAATTTTCAAGTGGTTTACGTGCTATCAAAAGGTATTCAAGATTGGGGAACCATCATGTATAATGGTAATGCCTCAGGTAAGAAAAGAATGATGTAAAAACAGTTGGTGTACATAAGAAAATGTAATATTGTGTTATCATATTCCAAGTTTTATGCTTGTTTATCTGTTTCATTTTATTTTGTTATATTACTCATATCTTTGTTTTGTTTTCTCTACATTTGTTCGATAACAACTTTAAATTACTTTGATGACTAACAGGATTAGAATCATGGTCACAATCGTCATATGCTACTTTCTAGTTTGCAGTCTTTCTCTGTTCAAGTATAAATAAGATTCAATACCTATTGTATGTGTATCTACTTTGGCCAAATTAATTCTAAAAGTATATGTAGTTTCATGATTATTATTATTATTGCATTTTATTTAATATTGTACATAGTCTAATTTCTTGTAAATCTATGTATGAACCCAAAATCTTACGAGTTCTTCCGTATATTTTTCGTTTATTGCTTTATAAAAGTTAAAATAAAATTTAAAACAGGAGTATATTGAATGGTGTCTTATAAATTTCAAACTGCATTATAATAATAACAATAATTACAATATTCCGTTGTTGGAATGACTTTCTAGCAGTCACGTTTTATCCTTAATAATACAAAGTTTATAGAACCAAAAAAATGAAAAACCAATTGCGATATCATCCTGCAGGGACAATCAAAGAAATTTGACACAGTTTGTCAGCTTAACAGTTCAGTATCAAAGTTTTATTTAATGTTGAATGTACATTGGAATATTATAAATTTATTGTAGAATTTACTAAATATACGATACACTTCATATGATTTTGGGCTCGTATATAAAAGAGTTTGAATGCATATTTGCTTTTCATTCACATTTACATAGTTTGTGATAGACAAAATTTTGCACAGCAATTTTTTGAATAAAATATCTACCCATTTTAAAACTATTTTACTCAAAATTTTTATTTGACTTGCCCAAAAATGCATCTGTAATTTATACTGTTTCATCCCTGTATTTTCTACAACGTTGTAGTAGGAAAACTGGTAAAATTCATGATAAAATAGTTCGATAGGGAATTTTAATCCGAACAAAAAATTGTAAAATAAAAGGTCTCGACATATAGGCATTGGAAATTAAATAAATAACAAATATGTAATTGAAAAAGCAGACAAGTTTTTCTTATTTAAACCCACTGCATATTATAAATATATAAATTAATATTTATTTCATGGATTTCATTACCGAATTGCCTTACAACTTGTAATAGGATACATGCTTGAATAGCATCCGGGCATCGGCGTATATATCAGCTAGTACAGTACAGCTAGTACAAATGAGTATAATTTTGAGTCATAGCTATGGAAGATTGTCCTGGCTTTCCTCAATGTTCTCCAATATAAATTATAAATAAACTATGTAAAATAAGCTTTATTTTGTTGATCTAATCATTGAGTTATCTCTCAACTGGTAATGGGGAACATGTTCGAATTACACATGGGCAAGTAGTGCTAGTATAATATAAAATGAATATGCATGAACTTACCATTGACGAATGGCGATGGATGTTCTGGATTTCTTCATCGTTCAGGAACACAGTACAATAAAAAATTGTTCATATTCACTTCACACAGAACAGACATTGCACCTTTCCAACACAACAAATAGCCACTGACTGACGAATATACGAACTCAAACTAACTTATTCCAGGCAATGTGAACAAGTTCAGACCACCAATTACAATTAAAATATGAATAATATTGAATAGTGTGTGCTGCTTGCAATATGGAATTTAATATATAAAATGGATACACAAAAATTTTACAATTGTTAAATTCATAAGGTATTATTTATAAAATCATAGGATCCTCAGTTGACTCCAGCAGTCGAAAGGCCTCTCTTATCTTTACCCCTATGGTTCCCCACCATTAACGACTTTGGGTGCTTTGATTTGACTGCTGCATATCGCTTTTTACACATGTAATGATAAATTTATTTTAAATTTTTTAATATTGTATATTTAGAACGGTATTTTGGTATCTCGGTGAGAAGAGTTGCAACAAAATATCAAACATTACTTTTGATAGATCGTCAGTGGGGTCATACACCTTTTTTCATTTTATTTTTTTAGTAATTTTGAGTAAAATTATAAATATAGATATTAATTTTAATATTAAAAGACATTTAGTTATTAAGATACGATTTTTTGAAATTGGCATCCCATTTCAAATTTTTCGCTTCTTGACGTCATCTTGTAATTCTACGAAACACGCTCTTGCGGAAAGCGAGGAACTACACCAACTGTCAAATTGACTGTTATCTGTCATTGTTAATTACTGAGAGGTTTTTACAAATATAGTTTATTCACATTACCTGGGCAAAAAAATATAACAAACATAATAAACATAAGTTTAATTTGAAAATCGTTGCAACATACGACTTGAGATGACAGGTGTGATAATGAGACTACCGACATTACCGACAAGCGACAAGATATAGTACATCAAAGTATTTTTATTTTAACACGTCCTAAACTCTTTGTCTAAAAACTTTATAATTAACGAATACCTAATTTAATTTATCGGAGTGTTCATTTTAATAATAATATATAATTATTACAACCTTGAAATGCAAATTATTATTTGTTATCAACACCTTATTTGCCTTGCCATGCTGTATATTCTATTACAAGATGACGTCACGATTTTGCAACCGCGAAACTTCATAAAGGAAATTATGAATGACAAGTTAAAAAATTATAAGAAATATTGAATAATACGTGACTGAAATGACCTAAATTTGTATAATTTGTAAAAAACCACTACCTTTTTTTAAGTGTATGACCCCATCAAATTGAAGCTTTCTAAAGGAAGAAAATAATGCATACTATCAGGCCATTTTCCCATTTTTGTATCAAGCACTCTATTAAAACAAATTACGACACAGAATATATTTCTGTACCAATTTCTTCAAAACTACAATTAACCTAAATATATTTTATTTCCAGGAATATTCAAGGCACTATTAGAAGACAAAATCCATCTCGGCATAAGCGCTTTGGGTGCTATGCCCCCCAGGTACGACTTGACAGACCCCAGCATGTCCTACACGTTCGATCAACTAATCTGGTGCGCCCCTCTAGCAGATTTGAAACCAAAATGGCTGAGCATCCTCAACATTTTCCATTTGAGCACTTGGTTATTGCTAGCAATAACTTACATTCTTACATCTGTATCAATTTGTGCTTTAGCAAACATAAACAGAAACGAATCCAACAAGTATCTTTCAACTTCAAATTGTTTTATTATTACATTGTCTGTATTGACTGCAACGTCTATTGTCAAACCGAAAACTTTTTTGGTTAGAATTTTATTTATATTATGGTGTACGTTTTCTTTGGTTTTGACATCGATGTATGTAACGTATTTAATTTATTTTTTGGTCACTCCAAGATATGAGACACAAATATCTACTATGGATGATATTTTAAAATCTCGAATTGGTTTCGGATATTTACCTCAGTCGAGGCCATATTTCAGAGTGCGTGTTGCTAACCAAAGATTTCCTAATTTCACTGGAATAGTGTGTAACGATGCTGAAAAATGTTTAGAGCATGTAGGGATATATCAAAATTTTACTTTTCTCGCACCAAAATTATATTTGTTGTACAATAAAAATAAATTCAGAAAGGGATTAGGAGATTCATTATATTTATTTAAAGATACTTATGTATCTCTTCCCATACAAATGTATGCGGTTAAAGGTTTTCCATTAATGAAGAGAATTAATGTAATTATTGCAAGAATTTTAGAGGCTGGGTTGATAAGTGTGTGGGAAGGAAATCTGCAATGGTCCGTGGAAAAATCTAAAAAATTTGGTAACCATACTGAAACAGAGGAACGCGTTCAAGCTTTGACAAAGGAACAATTAATAGGGATTTTTTATATTCATACTTGTGGTATTATCATTTCAGTTATAACTCTCTGTGGTGAAATTCTGTATTTTAAATTTACTTATAAACCTGAACCTATACAATTTTTACATTGATCAAAATTATATCAATTGTAAGCACCAATTATCTAAAAAACAACAAATGTTCTATAATAGTTATTTTTATAACAAGTGTTAATAATATTTCTTAATGATGATGATGATTTCTTCTTCATCTTTGTGAATAATATAATCATAATCCCTCATACAATAATATTCTATTATCCACAACTGTCAAATAATAAACATATAATTCAACCGTTTTTTTATCAATCTTATCATTCGTAAACAATCATTCAATTTTATAAAAATCTTAAATTTATCCCCTAAGCCTTAAAGTTATAAGAAATCTAATAAAGAAATCCAGATACGTATTTCGACAACTAAGTTGTCATCATCAGTAGAACAAAAAGAGAGAAACAACCAAGATTACACAACTTGGTTCGCAAGTTGTGTAATCTTGATTGTTTCTCTTCTTTTGTTCTACTGATGATGACAACTTAGTTGTCGAAATACGTATCTAGATTTCTTTATTAGATTTCTTATAACTTTAAGGCTTAGGGGATAAATTTAAGTTTTTTTATATTATTCTTAGCCTTAGATTTTCATCATTTATTTTAATCATTCAATTTGTTAAAAACTTCGTACATACAAAAGCTTACACATTCATAATCTCAAAACTGATAACTCAAATCTGAATACTGAATGTATTTGTTACATGATAGCTTGATGTAAGATCTTACTAACCCTGAAAAAGGTTTAAGTGTAAACCGAAACGTCGGTTATGTAAGAAAAATAAATGCTGTATGACTGAGATTTCGAGTATTATTTACACTTTACAATAAACACAGTCACATAAACATCCAGATATATCACTTGAATGGAATGTTGAGTAATAGGTAGGGCTAATGATATACAGATAGAAATTTTAATTGTAAAAGGTATTCCAGATTTTTATTGTAACAATTTTGTACTTTTCTTTGCTGTAGGCAATTATAATATTGTTATGTTCGATCTTTAATTTCGTGCAACTTCGATTTTCCCATATTTAGGAGCCGATGGTTGTCTCTCTTAATATATAATATATTATTCTACTCCTGATAAGAAAATAGTAATAAGGAATTACAGATTTCAAGATCTGTACGCCTTATAGTAACTTATTGTTATGTACTTGAGTGAGTGAAATCAAACTGCATTCTTCTTGGAAATCCATATTGATTTGCCGACTATTAAAAAACAAAAATTATGACAAATCCATTAAATTCTGTTAAAAATATTTTTGAATAATTCTGAGAAAAAAACATATTATTGACAAAAATAAAAAAATCTTATCACAAAGAAAATAAACAAATTGAGAACAAAGAAACTATTAACAATGCTAAATTATAAAAATTAATATCTTGCAAATTGAAAACCAATTACTATAAAAAATATTGTTTTCTTTAAATTTCCACGCTGACCTCGCAGAATACATTACGTTCTCCTATAGGTCTACAACGCAAGTCTTCATTTACAAACAAACAATTAATGAATAAACACGTATTGTAAACATGAAGGTGACATCAGTTTTATATGTTTATTTATTTCTATGTATGGTAAGATTAAAAAAACTTGTGGATTGTCTAATTTTAAAATTTTTGTTATCGTTTAGATTAATTTTATAAAAACGGATGATGATGATAGTGATGATTATTCTGAAGATGCTGAAGATAATTATGATGATGCAGATGATGATAGTAAGTAACTATTTATGTAATATAAACAGGTTAAACTGAATAATACTCACAGGCTGATTAAAATTAAATTTTTCTATTGCCAACAATAAAAACCCCATCAATGTATAAACTCACACACAGATACAGAAACATTAGTATAAAGAACTCATTTCATAGTAGTCGGTTCTTTTTTAGAACATGATTCCGCTATGGATATTATAGAAGATATGGAGGATGGTATTGGAGGATTAACAGTTGCAAATTACGGAGGTAAGAAAATTAATTTTGCACTCACAATGTTAGAAACAAAATTTGCCGCACGCTATTACAACCAGGAGCTTTCAATTCGCACACTCTTGGGGTAAAATATAAAAGCGGCTTTCCTTAAACATTCCATGTAAAGTCTTCTTAAAAAAACAAAATTTCGTTCAAAACATGTTACACTGAATTTCGTGTATCAAATCCTGCAAAAATCGATAACCGCCAAGAATTCAAATGAATAATATGTGTACAAATGGTTTTTTCGGTACATTTGTAAATAATATTTAGCTAAATTTATCTTATAAATCAGTAGTCTATCTTTCAATGTACGACGACATGGTGTTTCTATTTCGTAATTCTACTCAAAACGCGATTATTTTGTGTCATTTTGTGACATTGTTTTTATGCAGCCAAATTTTCGTGCAATGTCAATATTTTCATTTGTTTTACATTTTGATAATACTCGTATGTACTGAACTGTAATAATATATTTATAAGATTTACAGTCCTTGTAGGAACTGACAGATAATATTTTTTATCTAGCTAAAGATAACAAGTCTCTTTTTAATCCAGATAAAATAACAGATATCTGTTGAAGTAATTGGCTAGATAATATATAAAATTAATTAGTAACTATAATCAAGATATGTATTAGGATAATAAATAGATAGAAACAGAATACATTTAAAGTAATACAATACATTTTTTTTTAAATATACTACATTAATATTGTCAAAATAACAAAACAAACAATTCGGAACTATGCTTCATGCTATAAACTCTTATAACCTATAGTTGAACTAACAAAAAATAAATTTGTATTTTCAGTGAATACATCAGAATGAATGGTTTTTTAAATGAATTTTGTTAAGGTGAAACATACGGGCCTGAAGTATGTTACAGAATATGACTCGATTAGAATTTTTTAAAACTAATTTTCTTATTTATTATTAATGGATCTTAGCTATAATATCCCTATACCATTGATAATTTGAAATAATTTGATCACAGTTACCATCAAGCAACGTTCTTGAGGTAGTTGTGATCAAATTATGAGTATTTATCAATGGTCGAGGGATATTCGGTGAGAAAATTTTTTGCGATTGTTATTATTTTCATTCACAAACCGTGAAAATGACGTTTGGAAATAAACAAATCAAATATTGAATTAACTGTCAACCGACTGTCAACAACTATTACTAACAACAAGTGATAATTTCCCGGGGAAATTATCAGTGTAATTGTGACCTGATTGGTTACTTTTGCCCACGTGATTAGAAATACAGGGATTTAATTGGATATTTCTTTAACCAAAAAATTTTCAGTGTAATTGTGACCTGATTGGTTACTTTTGCACACGTGATCAGAAATACAGGGATTCGATTGGATATTTCTTTAACCAAAAAATTTTCATCTATAATATCCCTAGGCTATTGATAATTCAAAATAATTTTATCACATCTACCGAAAGAACGTTGCTTGTACTGCCCGTTTTTATAAACAAACAATTAATAATTTTGACATAAATAAATAATTTGTATAATATAATTGGTTGATTCTTTGTATAGTCTTAACATATAAAATTCGAGCTTCGAAAATCATCTGAATATATAGTTGCAGACTATATTCGATTAATTTCGAACCTCTTGTTGTATAACTATTGAATATAATGTGCTTATTTGACGCGAGTTAATTATTTTTAAACAGGACATAAAGTATTGTTATAATTATTATTAAACCAACTGACCAAGCTGATCAACTATCTATCATTGTTGGAATTTGTACTGGGTGCATTCAGTTTGAAAATTATCCCACTGAACCAATAGAATGATTTAGTCTGCGAGTAATTTCAGAATCTTTCGCTAACGTGAATGGCGTCATTGTCAAAACATAAATCTCTAAAGTATTATCGGCATGTTTCTCTATATATTACAATGTTTATTTTTAGGTAAATTTTCAATACTTATAATAAATGGGGAAAAATTCGTGTGTCCAGGCGAAATACTTGTCAACAATACATCCAAAAGTGATCATTGTACAAAATCATTAACAACAAATCTAACTTCAGAAATGATAGCTTGTTCAAAAACCTACTTTATGCGTATCAATGATAAATTCTGTTTTGGTGAATCAATGATCTGTAGGAATGAGGAATGTGTATGTAAAGGAAGCAAGGTTTATACTCTGTCAGAATTGAGAAGTATTTGCGGAGACAATTATGGAACTGATAATTACGCGAAGTTTATTTATTATCCTGATAAAACAAATCCAAAACATATTCCCATTCCAAATCCTAATAAATATGTAACTTGCGAAGAAGATAAAAATGTTAATTTGAAATGTACATGGTATGGGAATGGATTTATATAATATGGATATTATGTACTAGTTTTAAAATAAAATATCAATAAATGTTTTATATCTAATACTGAGGTTTTCTCTAATTTTTTATCATAAAAAAAGAATCACATATCGACTTAAAATTTGATTAATAAATTAATTAATTAATTAATTATATTTGCGAATGCGCTGCAACAGATCCTGTTTCTGTACTGATCATTTTAGGACTATAGTGAATCAGAACTTATTTAAAGAGAATCATAAGATCTTTAAAATTTTGCAAAAATATATAGGGTGTTCCATTTAAAAATACTAAGTTGCATACGATTGCGTGAAAATGGAGCACCCTGTAGAAAAACGTATACTACAGATACATGGACATTTTAATGTAAAATAAACTTTGTCTGAAGAAAATTTCAGTAACATTTATAATAATTGTATAAAATAAAAAATACAGACCGATGGACCACCCGGTATGTTGTTTAATTAAGATAATTTTATCAAAAAATTGGTAAATTAGGAACAAAGAAACTATTAAACATTGCATAATTATGCAAATTACTAATTTTAATAGGAATTTAATGGTTATTAAAAAGTAGTTACTATAAATAATATTAGTTTCACGCCATATACTAAAGAGCAAACACGTATTGAAAATATGAAGGTGACATTAGTTTTGTGTGTTTTGATATTTCTATGTTTGGTAAGATAAAATAATTTATATGTTTGTGTATTTTCTAATTACAAAAATATTTGTTTTTAGTTTTTTTTTGCAAAATCAGAAAGTGATAGTAAGTAACTGTTTATGATATAGTAATGTCACAGTATGCAGAACAACGCAAAAGACATGCATACTTTGTTTTCCTAATTATTTTAAATAAAAAAGCTTCTAACTTTAAATTCTATATCTAAATCACATAATAAAGTAAATATGCAATTCTAAGCACAGCTTGTGTGACTGTTGGATAAATAAATTATAATTTATAGTTTATTTTTAATTAGGTACAATTCAATTTCTACAAAGGAAAAAATAATGTCATAGATACAAAGAAAATCAAGCCATTTATATCATTTAAACTGAAATTTTAAAATAAGAAGAAAATATATAAATTTAAAAATTTTTTCGCATACGAAGTACATAGAAGGATGTATAGAGTAGGTCTGTCAGGATGGATGAATATGTTTTAGAACCCGATGAACAAGAAAAGATAGAGCAAACAACAACAACAAAATTTTATAATTATCACTTTCAAGATAATGAATAATTTAATTGATTTTACGTGATATACAAAATAGTTTATTTATTTCTTTTGTGTTGGGTGTAGATGAAAAAGCATTACCAGAGATTTTCAAAAATGTAATCGTTAATTTAAATTTTTAAATTACATTCGCCCTATAATTGTAAGTTCAGTAAATAATTACTTTTTTTATGGAAGTAATTAGTATATATAGCAAATTTTCATTGTAATTACAATTTTATTGCTAATAACTTAGTTTTTTTATGAACAAAATAACCAATTTTATGACTTTTTGATAATTGAGATGAAATCAATTTCTAATCAAATAGAAATGGAGATTCATAATTTTTCTGAAGTATAACGTCATTTTGCCTGCCTCCTGGTAAAGATTATTTTCATTTACAGGCTTTACTTTAAAATACGATGTAAATTATCAGATTATGTCTTTGGAGAATTACTAATTGTAAAACATCAGTTTAAATAACCACAATCCACAATATTTGTCAAAATTTTTCGTTTTTTATTTTAGACATATATAATTTAATAATTATAATAATTTTATGTTCCTACATTTTGCCTTCAATATTTTATTTTTTTTTATAACGAAGTAATGTATATAAACTGCAGATTTAGGAATTGAATTCTTTAGGTACAAGTGAAAACGTCCAGAAAATAGTCAGGAAAATGAATGCCCACACATTTGCAAAGATGGTACAGAAGCATCAGCATAAACTAAAATTAGAGTTCGATTATTTAGAAAAAAAATTAGAACAAAACCGAGTTCAGCTTGAACGTTCAAAACATATGATAAAAAAATTACAACAAACGAAATATCATGGATCTTCAAAAAATGAGCAAAGAAATTCAAAACAGGAAGCACGTTTAGAAAAAATGAAAAAAAGATTAGAAAAAAACCAAAAGAAACTTCAAGAACGTTTAAGTATTATGAATCAAAATTTAAAAGAAGACAGAGATAAACATCGTGAACATATGAAAATAATGAGAGAAACATTGAAACAAAACCAAAGTACACTTCAAGAAAATTTAAGTATTATGAATCAAAAATTAAAAGAAGATAAAGATAAAATGAATCAAACATTAGAACAAAACCAAAGTGCACTTCAAGAACGTTTGAAAAAAATGAGAGAAAACATAAAAAAAAACCAAGAAAAACATGAAGAACGTATGAAAAAAATGAGACAAGACTTAGAAGATCAAAGACGCGCCCGGGAAATTAAAAAAAATATGGCGAACGGGATTGGAGGATCAACTGTAGCTACATATGGAGGTAAGAAATAATTTTTTGCGCAACGCGAAATAAGTGTAAGAGAAATTGAATTTCGCAGCTGTTGTTATAGTAACGGCCGCGAAATCCAAAATAGGGTAAAAAACAATTATTTTAACACTTGAGAATTGGCATTATTCTTTCAAAACTAATTATTTTGTTTATAAAATGTCAAACCCATAGCCACTTTCTATTTATAATAAAACTGCTTAACATTTGTAATTACATATTTTTTACGGTTGCACAAAAAATAGTGTGCACACCTTAAATTAAATTAAATTGTTGTTTTTGTTTTGAGAATTCAGTGGATAAAATATCAGGAAATTTCTTCTTTCTATGAACATTCTTCGAAAACTTGTGTCGTGTGTATTATAATTCATTCACGTTAGCTAGAGAATTTGAAACTAACTTAATAAGAGAAGCCGATTTTATAAAACAATATTTTATTATATAGCACGATAACATAAATTGTCATTTAAATTGAAGAAAAAGGGCCTTCAAACGAACCAAATATGACAATATATGCAGCAAAATATGCAAAAAAATCTTAAATTATTAGGCAAAAAGTATAAGTGAATGCATTATGAATTTTATTGCACAATACAGTCTTAATCCTGATTCACAATTAACAAATATACTACTAATAAACATATAAACTAAGTCTAGAAACTTGATATTATAAGATTATGACATATTTACATAATTACAATAACAAATTATTCAAAATTTAAAAAAAATTGAAACATAAGTAAAAGATATATCCAGCTGAGAATTCTCGGTCTTATATTCATTGTACCCACTTTTACCAGCATTCGTGTATACAATGAATACCTACCGTTACCGTTACAGGGATTTCTCTAGAAATATTAGAGTATATTGGTTTGTATATTTGCTTAATGTATTGTTTATTGCTTTTTCCGTTGCATTCTTCTATTTATTGCGGCCTCCTCCAATATTTGGGAATTATCAATGTGCATTACCAGAAATTTCAGATTGTTTATCACTAGACAAGGTCTTAAAAATATTGAAATACGCAATTATATTTTTGTAAAAATATGCATAAGAATGCCCAAATATGCAATATATGCAATTAGTAATTAGCATTAATTAACTATAATCAATGTAATTCGTCCAGAAAATTGATTTTAGATATTCAAAAATTTAAATATATGCACTTTGCATATAATCCGCTCTCTACTGTACTGATCATGATCAACTAACTATCGCTATTGGAATTTGTACTGTTCATTCAGTTTGAAAATAATGAAACAATAGAACGATTTATGCCAATATCTTTCGCTAACGTGAACGGACAATAGACAACAATATGAACAAAATTCATACATAAAGCAATAATACCTAAAATATTGTTCGCTCATGTTTCTCTACATATTACAGTTTTAATTTTTAGATAAATTTACCATAGTCCTAATAAATGGGAAAAAATACGTGTGTCCAGGCGAATTGCTCACCAACAAAACAACCAAAAGAGCTTATTGTTCAAAACCACTATCAACAAAACTAACTTCACAAATGCTAATTTGTTCAAATAACTCTTATAATCGTATCAATGACATGTTCTGTTTTGGTAATGTTATATCAATGAGCTGCAATAACAATGATTGTAAATGTGAAGGAGGTGTGGCTTACACTCTGAAAGGATTGAAAAATCTTTGTGGAGACAATTATGCAACTAGTGAATACGTTAAGTTTATTTATTATCCTAAAAAAACAGATCCAAATTATATTCCCCTTCCAATTACAAATAAATATGTCACTTGTCAAGATGAAGGGGAAAATGCTAAAGTTAAATGTACTTGGTATAGCTCATAGCTATATGTAATATTGTTATGTACTGATTATGAAATAAAATATCAATAAATGAAATTCATCTAATACTGAAGTTGTCTTTAATATTTTATCCAACACCTCTCAATAAATGCTCTATAACTATGACGATTTTAAACAAGGAAAGTAACAGATAACCCACTAGTGGGTATAATTTTGAGGAAAGTTACTAGTGAGTATTTTTTTATTTATAACAATAATAATAACACACAACACTTTGGTAACCTCTTCGATTGACATTTTAATTAAAAAATTGAAAACATATGTCACTGTCAAATAATATTTCTTTCAAAATTTTTCATTTATTAAGAAGTTTTAGATAAAACTTCACACGTGGGCAAAGTGGAATTACCCTCTCGATAAAATTGTCACACTCAGCCTTCGGCTTCGTGTGCTAAAATTTCCCTCGTGGGTAATTCCTTACTTTGCCAACTTGTAAAGTAAATAACTATTATCATCCATTACGAATCACATATTGACTTAAAATACGACTAAATAAATTATTAATTTTTATTACATAATTTATATATTAATTCTGTACTGTGATCTGTAACCAAGGTCGAATTTAAAGAAACTAATTAAAAAGTAAGTAAATTAATCATTATGTTATATCATAATAAAAAAAATTACACGAATTTGACGTCATTTTGGCACACACCTACGCCAGATATTCGGTGCCATTTCCGAGGGGTGGGCAAACTTTTGTATAACAGACAGAATAAGATTTACTTTTCGTACCCGAGCCGCAGTAATTAATTGATTTTTTTGTTACTTATATTTTTCTTCTGAAAATATAAAAATAAACAATAATAAAACAAAATTAATTAGGTACTACATTTATTTCTCTTAACTTATTAAAGTAATTACCTAATTAATATTAATATTCGTAATTTTTTTATTAAAATATTCAATAATTTGTTGTTATTACCTTTAATAAATAAATGTCAATTTTAATTAAATATTCTACTTTAAAACAATGCGACCATTCATTTACTACGTAACTACATGAGAGATTTCCCGAAAGAAGAAACGAATTGCCGAACATCTACATGTCAAATAATTGTAAAAATAAATTCATACGCAAGAAACAAGTCATATGTGTTCTGTGGTTTTATATGTATAAGAAAGTAGTGTGGTGACCGGATCATATTTTCCTTCATGTTGGGTACTAACCAAATGTAAAATTTTTGTTTTTGAAAATATTTATTTATTATTTCTTCTAAAGATCTCGCGGGACGGAAGTAGTCCGCCCCAGATTTATCCTATATCTTTGAACAATATGCACGTATAACTAACATTAAAAGTTTCAAATAAAACAATAGCTTTCTGGAAAATATAGTATACCAGAGAAAGGACATCTCTTCCCATTCATAACATTAGTGAAACAGAAGAACGCGGTCAAGTTTTGAGAAGGATTTTTTACATTCATACTTGTGGTGTTATTGTTACAGTTATAAATTTCAGTGGTGAAATTCTGTATTTTAAATTTCCTTTGAAGCTGAACCTACACATCTTTTAAATTAATCAAAATTACATAAATTATAAGCAACAATTAATTACTTAAAAGTCCACAAACTGATGTAGGTACTACAATAGTTATTTGTATAACAAGTGCTGAAAGTGTTTCTTGGTCGCACCAAAACGAAAACACGTGTTTCATACACTAATTTTTTCTTTGAGGAAAACATGCACTTCTTTCCTTAATATACTATAATATACTATTCTACTCCTGCTAGATAAAAAAAAATAAATTAATATTTTGTTTATAATTTGATATTTATTGTCAATATTTGTTTTTCTGGTGTAAACAGACTTCTCAAATTGTCATAGCCATTTTGGCATTCATAAATAATTTTTTTTGCTAGTAAACGGAAGCGTGCTGCAAAAAATTGCTTTCAACATAAAAAACAGAACAGAAACTTGCATATTTAGAACAGAAGAAGAAACACATATCTGCAACATCCACTATTTATTAAGTGTTGGAAAACTGAACTTTTCATTTGAAATGTACAATTAAAACTTGAGCTAGAAGACTTTCATTCCCATCGAGAACGCATGTCGACTAATTTTATAGAAATTTTCATACTATTGCAAGATCCAGAAAAAATAAAACATACACAGAACTTAAATAATTTAAAGCTTTTTCTTTATAACTATTTAGAATGGACCCATTAAGTTTAAAACGTTCTAAATAATTATGAGAAACAATGCTTAAAAATACAGAGAGCAAATTTTTAGGTTATATAGTTAAATCAGTGTTAAGTTAATACTAATAAAATGTAATTAATACCAAACATTTTCATTATGGTCATTATAATTTCTTGTCATGATTATTTCACTTGTTTCCCTGATACAAATACCTTAACGACATTTCTGTCATCTCCTAAATTCACGAATTTTTGCAACAATTCCAAAGGATTGCACTCGTGCAAGAAATCAACCCCAGAATTCTTAACATCCATGTCGACGATCAACGCATCAAAATCTTTTCCAATTTCAAAGTTTCCCACTTTGTCATCCAGAGCTAGAGCTATATTATAATCAATTAACATTAGTTATGTTTATATTAATGTATAGTAAATTTGTTATTTACCTTTGGCCCCTCCTAGAGTTGCTAAGTAAAACACATCGTAACAATTTAGAGGTTCGTGATTTTTGTCGGTGTAACTAACATGGACTGAAGTATTTAAAGCGGACCTCATTGCTTCGATTATTGAAGGAGAAGGACCCCCAGAAACATCTATATAATAAGGAAATTATTATATTTATTTATACGTTAATTTACGATATTACCTGTCCCCAGTCCGACGGTAACTCCAGCATGTATTAAAGCTCTAACATCACAAAGACCAGATTGCAGACAAGTGTTGGAATATGGACAATGAGAAACTGAAGTTCCTCTTTCAGCTAATAAATGTATTTCTTCTGGTTCTAAATGAACTCCATGGGCCATAACAGTCTACCAAAATCATAGTTCATTTTTGTCTGAACGAAAGTAAAGGATCTTACAAGATGTAATATTCAGCTTAGGAAGGCATGCGAAATACTTTGTCCATTTGGTGATTAGCGGTCGTTGAAATAGGAACAGTAAAAACTAATAGGAATAGTTGAACGAAATTCAGCACAAACTTTGCTATTTTTGTGGTATAAATTATCGCTAAGCATATTGAAAAGGGCGGTTATACAACATGAATTGGAATGAAATTGTCCCGATTTTATTTGTACCAAAATGACACTTGGGTGCTTGTATCACCGGTGCGAAAAACTGAATGTAACCTGCCATTTTTCAATTGGAAATTTCATCTAAGTCACATTCCCAAAACTTTAAACAGTCGGCGATACAATGACAAGAACCTAAAACCGAAAGTTGCACCGTGCTTTCATCGTCGATTTGTTCTACAGATTTGTCGCCTGTTCAAAATCTATGGGATGTCTAATGAGAACAATTTAAGGTACCCACATAATAATACAGAAAGTAGAAGAACTATAGACTGTAGTCAAAGGGGCATGGAACGAAATGCTCTAAAATGTTATTTTCAATCTTTACCTCAACGTTTTGAAGCGATATCAAGAGCGAGTAAAATATACAGTTCTTACTAAATTCTAGAGCTAACTTTTTTACTGTGAAATTTTAATCATTTATTCTTCTAATACTAAAAAAGCTCTGTGTTCTATTACGTCTGTAGTGATCTAGTTTGTATATTTTAATGGATTTATACCAATGGAAGATATATGCTGTCCTAAAAGTTCAGTGTCCTTTATGTTGTTCTTCAGATTTACTAGCGATTAGTAAATCTTTATCCATAAATCTTTGGAACGTTTATGCACAGTTTCTCAACCAGGAGGGGGATCTAGTGATCTAGTTTGTATATTTTAATGGCTACCCAGCCAACACAGTTATGTCGCGGGTACGTTATATATACATAACATAGATATACCTATGTCCGCAACACGGTCTATGAGACATCGTAACGTTAATGTTACATAACAAAATTATTGGTATAAACAACTTTGAAAATACGAATGGAATAGATGTTTTTATACATTTTTGAGTAAGATCTCTTTGAAAATGTTTATTTATTCATAAATTAACAATTTCCTTCACATAAATTACGATACGGAAATATATAACCACTTAGCAAAATTAAATTAAATTTAACTGTGAATGTTATAAGTACGCTAACATGACATAAGCATGTTGTAGCTATGTACCATGTCCAAGACCAGTGTGGCATACCAACAATATAATTTTACCATCTCTCAAGAGATATCAGACATGACATGGTATATGTATATTACGTTATTAGTACGTATATAAGAATTCAATTTCTTCAACACAAAATTGGCATTTTTAGGACACCATATTTCTTTGTTCCATAGATTTATGGATGAAGTACGAATTTAATTTTGGTTTTACGTATATAGACGATTTGCTAATCGCTAGTAAATCTAAAGAACAATTAAACAAATTAAATTTTTGACAGGTTACAAAAAATAGTGTATTATTTATAAATTTAAAAAAATGTCATTTTGGTATTGAAGAAATTGAATTTCTAGAACAACCTATTTCTTCAACCGAACGTCCGTTTATTCCCATTATTTTTTTTTTTTAATTTTCCGATTTCAACGACTGTAGTGTACATTTTACGTAAAAACTTCATTATTAATAAAAACACAAATAATGTTGGAAGTAGATAATCATTTATCTGTTTCTCGTGGTGAGGTTAAAGAACAAAGTGGATATTTAAGTAAATTTTGACTTGTACCAGCAATACTACCAACATCCAAAGCTACACCTTCCAGAACTGTACATCGCTTTATCATCTTACTTACTTTTCTAGTCAGCAAATTGGCCTCATCATATACTTTAGCATATTTCTTACCGAAAATATGAATTACTTGCCTAATTTCTTCTTCGTTCTCAGAAATGTGAGACTAAAATGCACATAACATGTTACTTCCTTACTTATGATTGTTAAATAATAAACTTACTTGAATATGAACATTGTACTTTTTTGCCAAGGCACCAAGTTTCATCAATACATCCACGTTACAACTCAAAGCAAATCTTGGAGTTATAATTGGCTGTAATAAATCGTTCTGTAACAAAATTATATTTAAAACAGTTTTGTTTTACTGTAATGTTACTGTAATTCGTACATTTTTCGCGAAGACAGCATTGATGAACTTTTCCGTATTTGTAATAGTTTCTTCAGTAGTTTCAACCAATTCAGCTGGGCACAGATGAGTCATGTTGACTTTACCTACTAATGCCCTTTGTCCTTGCTTTAAAACAATGTCACACAGTTCTAAAGAACTATCCAAATGAACTGTAGCAAAATAACATGCTGTGGTAGTTCCATGCGCCAAAGTCCGTTTCTAAAATTGAAGAAGCTACGATTCTAACCATACTACACATTACATGGTCCAACACAACTTTGTGACAGCTCTCTCTATGTTTAACTGGTTTAATTTGCTTTAAAATGAAGGAAAATCAAACACATAATGTCCCTGATTTGATTATTATGATCAAGATTTGGATTTTTTACGATTTTAGGCATTTTCCCAATTTTTTTACTCTAATTTTGTTCAAGATCACCAATAAAAGTTTTGTCCAACTTACAGACGCTTAACAGGATGTATGGATGGATGGATGGATGTCCGTGTGCGCAATATCTCAAGAACTAGACAAGATATGTGAACGAAACTTGGAATTTGAAATTCACGGAATATCCTCACTTAAAATTGTAATATTTTTTTATTACATTTCTTTATAATATAAGCGCTAAGAAACCCATTGCAGCAGAGCGCATCGGCAGATCTCTAATATTTTTCGAGATACGTCGATTTTTGGTATTTTTCGAAGTGCCACTTTAAGAGCCTGTAATTCAAAAACTACACGAGATATTTAAAAATTCTCTTCAGTTTAGCGTTTCGGGTGCCTTATATAACAAAATAGCAAATTTTTAAAATTTTGAATTTTTTTTGTATTTTTGTTCAAAATTTCGATCGGCAATAACTCGACAAATATTAGAGATACAGATTTGCAGTGTTCACCAATCGATTCAGCTCGTCGAAATACATAATTATGCAAAGTTTCATAAAAATCGCTCTACGGGATGGAAAGTTAGAGCAAAAAGCCTGAAAATGGCGTTTTTTGTCCAAAAAGTCAATAGGTACCCCTTGACGTTTGGCCTGAATTTGGCCATTTTCAGACTTTTTGCTCTAACATTTCAACCGGTTGTCCGAATTTTCTGAAATTTTCAGGGTTTATGTATTTCGTCGAGCTGAATCGATTGGTGAACATTGCAAGACTGTATCTTTCATATTTGTCGAGATATCTCGAATCGAAATTTTGAAAAAAAATTCAAAAAATTTCAAAATTTTCAAAATTTACTAATTTATTATAAATGGCACGAAAAACACAAAACAGGATATATTTTTCGATATCTTGTATAGTTTTCGAGTTTCAGCCCCTCAAAGTTGGTCTTAGGAAAATATAAAAAATCGTCATATCTCGAAAAATATTAGAGATATGACGATGCGCTCTGCTGCAATGGGTTTCCTGGCGCGAATGTTATAAAGAAATGTAATAAAAAAAATTTACAATTTTAAGCCATATTTGGGGAAATTTTCGTATTTTGAAAAATATTATAAATCGCCATATTTCGATAAATATAAGACATATTACGATGCGTACTACAGCAATGAGTATATTCATGTTTAAATTATACATAAGTAATAAATTTTAAGTTAAGTTTGGAGGAGTATTTAATTTATTTTCTAGTAAACAATTTATTTGTATAAGAAACTTTCCCTCACGACGGGAGAGAGTGCACAAATCTCCCGCAGAAATGAAACAGGCTGTTTCTGTCATGATTTGGTATCATAGAAACCTAGTTTTTCCCGGTTTTAGTATAAAGGACACCTGTCAACCTGCTGTAAGCTGGACAAAATTTTTATTGATCATATGGAACAAAATTAGGGCAAAAAACGGGAAAAGGACTAAAATCGTAAAAAATGAGCATAATAAACCAGTTACACATAAAGAGAACCGAGTCACAAATAGGGTTAAACGAATACTTCTACTTATGCACAAGTTCATTAGATCATGGATATGTCTCGCGCACATAAAATGTGTCCGCCATATTGGATCCGCCATTTTGAATTTTATAGATTTGACATCAATTTCGTAATTAGCGACCCCGAAAACCCTATTATACAATTTTATAGTTGAATTTAGTAAACTTTTCCAAAATGTGTGCGGCATATTGGATCCACCATTTTGAATTTTTCAATTTTGACATCAAATTCGTAATCAGCGGCTCCAAAAATACAATGACTAATCCCGCTCGCACTTCCGTTACGTGCGAATCTATGGTTACTGGTTACTACCGTACAAACTTCGTTACACACTGAACGTGACATAAATTTTTTTCTTTTTCTTTCCATAGGCTGGCAGGTCTTCTCGTCTTTCATAAATATTTAAGCTTTTTAAATTAAAAATTAAATTCTAACTTAAATTAGAGACAGATTTTATTTTGTCCAACCTTTCATATGAGCTTTTAATTTAAAAAAAAACTAATGAATATGCTACCTTTGCACATTCAAATTACTGTGGCCATTTAAAATTTTAATTTTCTTTATAGTTATACCAATTATAAGTGTGGGATTCGGTAATTGATTAGGAGCTCCTGATACAGCTTTTCCTCGAATAAATAATATAAGTTTTTGATTACATCCTCCTTCTTTAACTCTTCTTTTAATGAGAAGTTTAGGATGAACAGTTTATTCACCACTATCTTGTCCAATTGCCCATGCGTAACACATATCCATGTCAAAAAAAGTAAAAACTTGTACATTGTTATAGACATATGCTTTAAAAGTCTAACATCTAGTTTCATTTATTCGTACCACAACAGCTTCGTAGATTTTCTTGGCAAATGCACGCTCTTTGTATCTTTCTTCAAGAGGAAAAGTATAAGTTTTGAGCCAGTCCAAGAGTTGCATGTCGTATCCCAGTCCCGCGTTAGGGTACTGGGGAGCATGGATATGCGTATCTACGAGACCAGGCACCAAAAGTTGGGAATCGGTTAGCATGGTAATTTGAGCATCGGAGGAAATACCCAGACGCAGTTTGGTGGCTTCCAAAGAGGACACATTGTCAATTGCTGCTATCTAAAAAGAAAGGTGGAGAAATAAATGGTAAATTGAAACGACGGTCATAATTGACACAAAATCAAGATTGTATTCTGATGATGTTCTAAATTGTTGTTCATATCTATGTATGTATGTACTTTCGGAACTTGAACCAAATGGCTTATACTTATATTTCTAGGGTGCCTCTTGATTCCTAGGAAGGACACTAGAGTGGACCTTAAAAGGGGTTTAATCGGACCGCCCCCTAAAATGGTTCCAAATAATATTTAAATAACATAGAGCTGTGATAAATTTTGGAACTCAATTCCGAGGCAATAGAAGCTACAAAAAATCCTTTCAGTGGTACAATACATAACATAAAGATCCGATAATATTTGGGGATAATTAGAAGTCCCTATTAATATTTTCTGGCTTAACTATGGTTTATGTTGTTGTTTTCTAAACTACTTCAACTGGCAACGTTACATCGTCCGGACTAAACTACTTTTAAACAAGTCAAACAAAAAAGGTGAATAAAATCTCCGAAAATGTGCTCCTAGTATATTTAAAGAAGGCTTCAAGTTTTTGGGATACATTTCCAAAGTTAAAATTGACTATTTCTTTAAGGGAGAATATATGCAGACGTTTAATAGTATATTATGATACAAGTGTATAAGTAAGCTTTTAAAGCACGTACGACGAGTTTTAGAGCACGACGCGAAGCGGAGTGCTTTTAACACCACTAGTGCTTTAAAAGCACTTATACACGTGTGTCATACGCTATTTTTTATTATACCTGCATCATACTCTGGAAAAAACTGGAAAGCAACATTTTGATTTTGATTCATTTCATAATTTTGCGCGTGTGACGTTTGACGTACATCGTTTACATGGAGATTGGTTAATATTTGTTGTTTACGTTTACAGTTTTGACAGATAATAATAGTAAATATTTTTGTTGTTGCTTAGCAACCTTTAAAGCACGGCGTGTTTTAATCTTGCGTTTATGAACGCTGTAGCGTGTTTTAAACACGGATTATGATGCAGGTATAATAAAAAAATATTTTAAGTTACTTGCATTCATAATAAAAACTGATACTTTGCTGGTCAATAATAACGCATTATTAATCTATTCCGGTATTAAAAAACATGCAGTAGTAAAATTCAAAATCATGTTTCCAAAAGAGGACAATAATAGCTTGCGGGCAGATGTTTGTCAATAATTCAGATAGAATCGTAAGAAATGTTTCACTTTCAAACAAGGGCGGATCTAGAAACTGTTCAAGAGAGTGGGGTGCAATTTCGAATTTTTTTTAAAGATAATAGTATATAATTATTAAGAAGTTTTATGCCTATCAAAACATATAATCATAATTAAACACAATATTATAAATGCTCTATTTAACTAACTCAAGGAATAATATATATTACTTTATTACATTTTTACAAATCACACAACAATATTATTGCAATTAAATACAAAAATAAGCCCAAGGAAAGGGCAATTGCCCCCCTTACCCCTCCCCCACCCACTCTTGAATCGGCCCTTGCTTTCAAATCATATAATTGTCAACAAAATCGATCTAGATCTAGAAATAATTGGCAGTTACTTTCACATGTCATATAGTCTTTAATCACTAAAATTTACTGAATATCTATACAAAGATAGATTGTAAATACTAATGGGACCATAAAAAAAAAAGATCTAGAAATAATATTTCAAAGAAAATATTTGAAAACGGAAAATAAATTAAAATATCTTACCTTTTTGTCGCAAACGATTATAAATCCTTTCTCAATAGTATGAACCACAAATGGCTCAGTACAGTGTATAATATTTCCAACAAAAATTTGAACACATTTTGACGCACTCATTGTTGATTTATCTGCAAGAATAACTTGATTAAATTTTTAATTGATTAATTAAATTGTTTATATTAGCAATAAAATCAATACAACCTACTAATTAAACGAAATTTTGATATAATGCAGTAGGCGATTGCCACTAAAGTGAGTAAGTTTTCAATTTGAAAAGAAGTTATCGGAAATGTTTATCTGTGTGACCTCACTCTTGGAGATAAATTCAATCGGGTAATGACATACAAATAAGTTGAAGTATATTTTTAAAATTTCTTCAGATAAGATGTGTTAATTCCTATCAGAATCAGATACTTTGATCTGTTTGCTTTCATTTCTTAGTTTATTTTGAACTTAGTTATTTTACTTAATGTGCTAATACGTATACCGGGTGTGAGATTGAAATGCTATTTCCTATATTACTATAAATTTGTACCTGTACACTTGACAGCAAAAATGTAAATACAAATAAAAGATGTTAGTATTTCACGATATATCAATCAAATTAAAATTAATATTTATTAGAAAAATTGTAATACGAAAATGGAAAATTGAACAAAAAACTTTTTTTTTTGAGAAAACGAAACTCCAGAGATCCACACAGACAGAAAATATTAAAATCGTGTTCTAGGGCCCCTAAATCGTGCTCATCCACTGAAAACACACTACCGAATTTTTTGCATGATTCCTATACAGGATGTGACTGGAGGTAAAAACAGATTTAGATTTATTTATTACGGGGATGAATTATTGTCTGTAGAAATTTCGTAGATTATAATGATATAATGTCTAATTTCAGAGTTAATTTCTTGCCATTTCTTCCTGTTGCATAAATAAATAAATATAGAACTGTTTTATTAATTTTTCAAATATTTTTTGTTTTTGTTTAATTTTCCATGGCCCTGTTACAATTTTCCAAATAAATATCAAATTCAATTTGATTGATATATCGTGAATTACTAATACTTAGGTATGCAAATGCCAAATGGACTTTATTCCATGCATTTTTTAAATTTTGAATATCTTTTAATTTTGCATTTAAATTCAAGGATAAAACTGCATATTTTCCACTTGCATTTTTTCATAAAAATATTAATTATTAAACTAATAAAAATCTGGTCTAAATTTTGATTTTAAATTATGAGGAGCAAAAAACATATCAACAAAAAAAATAAAAAAGTTGGGAACAAAGAAACTATTAAATATTGCTAAATTGAACAAATTAATATTTCCGATAGCATGTAATTGAAATTGAAAAGCAATTACTGTTAATTAAAATTAAATTATTGATTTATAATTTTTACAATTTCCACGCCGACTTCTCCACAGATTACATAACATTTTTCTCTACGTAACATTATTTCATTACTACTAAACAACTAAAGAGTAAACACGTATTGAAAATATGAAGGGGAAATCAGTTCTCTTTGTTTTGATATTTCTATGCTCGGTAAGATAAAAATTATTATTTTTATGTATCTTGTAATTAAAAAAAAATTATCTTATAGATTTATTATACAAAAGCAATGGATTATGATAGTAAGTAACTATTTATAAAATAATATCGTTATATTGAAGAATTTTTTGAGTAGATATGACCATATTTATAGACGAATTATTTGCATTCTATAGTCATCCATGGAAATATTATTTCTTGTATAATTTGCAAACAAAATTTGCTTTTAAATTTATTGCAAAACATTAAACTTCAACTACAAATATTGGTATAATACATTATATGTTTCGTTTATTATAATAAAGATATATTATTTCAAGAAAGTCATATTCATCTTGAGTTATCTTCAGCCCGTACAGTTCATTTTAACAATGGGATGATAACGTTTTATGCAATCGGGCACCTGTATTATTTACACACCTAGCAATGTAATGTATTTTACTTGTTACTCACTTATAAACACTATTTACCCAAGCTCTATTGCTTTTGAAAATTAGTCTTTACAAGTTACTAATTGACAGCTATATTGCAAAAATTTTACAAGTTATTAAACAAGATAAACAATGCACGTTGCCACAGTAATGCTTACAAGGCTTATGCGAAATCATTTAAAATAATTTTTGACAGAACAGTTGTGTGCAACTGACAGGACTTGATTATAATTTTAATTTGATTTGCAAATGAGTAAGAAGTAAAATGTACAATACACGCAAGGTAACTGTTTTACTGCTTCAAGGAGGTGACAGGCTCGCCGGTCATTTCCTCCATTCAGCAGTAAAAACTGTTTTACCTTGCTTGTAATGTAAATAACTATAAACTTTAGATTTAGGAATTGGATTCTTTAGATCTCGCAGAGGAAATAAGTAAAAAAGTCGAAGAGAAAGTCGGGAACATTGATGGGAACATAAAATACGATTTAAAACATCTCGATAATTTAGGATCTAGGATAAATGAGCAGGTTGAAAAGAATTTAGAACCTGTGAAAGCCATGGACATTAGGTCAAAAATGGCGAGAGGTTTGGGAGGAATAACAATTGCTGAATATGGAGGTAAGAATTAGTTAATTGTCAAACCAGAGAGGAAAGCGCTTCGTTTTCTCACTCGAGCTCGAAGTTTGCCTCATGAGTGTAGCGGATGAGACAATTCGAGCGAGAGTGGAAGAAGCGCTTTCTTGTCGTGTTAGACACAACATTTTTTTCAGGACATGTTTCTAAAAACGATTTGCTCGGACCTTAACATTAGATGCGTTAAAAGTATGGTTACCAGATACAAGGCAGTGTATCAGTATTGCCAATGAACTAATCTAAAATATACATTAGAATTGTCAAATCGTGTTTTAATCTAGAAAAATATGAGACATAATTGTAAAAAAAAATGTAAATATATCACTAAAATAAGGATTTTCATACATAATCTATTAAGAGCTAGTTTGATTTCTGGAAATTTACCGCCTGGAATATTGAGTTTTTATTGCTATGAAAATGACCACAAAAGGTAATTTTCAGGTAGCCATAAAAACGAAATATTCCAGAAGGTAAATTTCCATAGGAAATTAAATCTAGCACGAAATAGATTCAGCTAGAAAATCGTATTTTAAGTTAAAACTGACAGATCTATTTTTAAAAATGAGAAAAATAGTAAATAAATCACTAAGTATATATTCTTGGATAACATGGCTTTAGATAAATTTATTTCAAATTACACTGTCTATGACGATGTTTCGGTTAAAGTTGAATTGAAGTTAATTTTTTAAAAGCATTGATACATTTTGTAATTAAAATTGGTAAAACCGTAGTTTACGGCCAATTGTGAAGTTAGCTGCGGATCGCCAATGATGTTTGGTAGATATGACAGTTTGGGGTGATGCAAGTCAAACAATACAAACCTAGTAAATTTGCATTCTGAAAATGCCGTTGAACAAATTCGTGTTTATTCAACCTCAAAACTAAAATAAATCTCAGTTTCTTCCTTTTTTAAATTGTTTTTCTTTAACTATGACCGGCTAAAGAAACTAGGACCTGCAGCTAACTTCTCTTGTGGCCGTAAACTACGGTTTAGCCTTAAAATTAATTGGAAGTGTACACAGAAAGACATCATTGACAAAACAATAATCTCTAAAATATTGTTCGATTATGATTCTCTATTACAATTTTATTTTTCAGGCAAGTTTTCGCTTATCATAAAACATGGAATAAAATACGAGTGCCCAGGCAATATCCATGCAACCAACACAGCTACTTGTACAAAACCATTATCAACAATACTAACTGAAAACACGAAAACTTGCGCACCAAACTCAATTAGCCGTGTCAATGGTATCTACTGCATTGGTAATAATGCATTAGTACACTGTGCGAATAACTCTTGTGCATGTCAGAATGGCAAGCAGTACACTTTGTCAGATTTGAAGCATATTTGCGGAAACAGTTTTGGAACTCATAGATACGTTAAATTTATATATTTTCCTAACAAATCAGATTCAAATCATGTTCCCATTCCACATTCAAATAAGCATGTAACTTGTGAGGAAGGCCCAAATGCTGGTTTTAAATGTACTTGGTATGGCACTTGTTGTTAAATAATAAATTATTTACCAATAAATTTTGTCATCAATTGAGAATTATATATTGAGTAAAAATGACTAAACAAATAGTAAATTTATATTCCATAATTTATATATTAATTCATTACTGGGATCTGTAGCCATGGCCGAATATTAAAAAACTAATATAAGTATATTGTATTTTCAATTTACAATTAAATTTAATGTAACTCGCTTTATGTAATATATGCCAGATATAACCTATATTTTAGAACTACTACCACGTATGACATAAAAAATTACAAATAAAATATTTGTTCCAGGATTAAACATTATTTATATAATAGTAGAAAAGTATAGAAATTTACTTACCTTTAAATTAAGGCTGCCAATTATCCGCGTTTACAAGGATCCGGATATCCGAGATATCCGGATATACGGACATCAGTTCCGTACATTTGGGCATCCGGATAATTCTAAGATCCGGATCTCAATTTTGTAATATTTTTGAAGGGAGTGCATGTAAGATTTTCGAAAACTCTTTATATACAAATAATTCCTTTGAATATCGATTATATTTTATTAGTGTACATACATATTTATATCCAAAATCAATTTACTGTTTTCAAGTAAATGTAATTAATGACAAATGCTTAACAACAAAATGAATAAGAAAACGAATTTATATTTTATGTATATATATATATATATATATATATATATATATATATATATATATATATATAACATAATAATTATAATTGTATTTAATCAATTCAGTGTCGATTTGGTACAAGAATCTCAGTAAAATCCAGATTCCGGATACACGGATACCCGAGATCCGTAAAGATTCGGAATCCGTAATCCAGGAATCCGGATACATATCTAATCCGGATCCAATTGGCAGCCTTACTTTAAATATATCAAATTATAATGACATTTGTATCCATCTCTTTCCCTTCAAATATATCCATCTTTCTTTTGCCAAAAGAAGAAAAAAATCTGTTGTGGGCAATGCATTTTTCAACCGTTGTTTTGTTTTTAAAAAAACCCAGATTTCCAGATTTAAACGAAATTATCAAAATATAATTTTTTTTAACGTGTTGTAATTTGTAAATGGAGGCAGTAAGAGGAAAATGTTTCAAACAATAATTGTAGATAATAATATTTAAAACATTATTCTGATAACAAAATTTTAATTAAACCATAATTTACTGAGATATTTAAGAATAACTTGATATGGCTGCAAATATACGACCACTTCCGGTTATTGGAATATCACCAAAAACTAATCAGCTCTACCAAAGGGTATGTAATTGATCTATACGAAATATCAAACTTTTCTGTATAGTAGTTTTTGAGAAACCGTAACTCCAGAGATCCACACAGACTGACACACACACAGACATCATCGCGAAACTATTAAAATCGTATTCTAGGGACCCTAAAATGTGCTCATCCACTGAAAACTTACTATACAATTTTTAGTATGATTCCTATTCCTCCCTTACAAGATATGGCGGGAGGTAAAAAAGGTTAATACGGTCTTAAATTAAACTGTTGTACTGGCGTACATTTCTAGTTTGTCCAATAATTTCAAAGCATCAAGTTTATAGATTAAATTTTCAATGTTGAAAAAATCTTTTATTTTTAATGACTATGTTGATATGTCTAGGATTATTGTGAGAATTACCATTTTTATTTATTTTTTAATTATTATAATTGGTGTCGCAGATTTGGAAAGGTTATGGCTGTCATGAAGAAACAAAATATTAATTTTGTACCGAAGAAATCAAATATCTGTAGAAGAGTCAATAAATGGCAAAATGAAAGTTGCGAATATGATACTTTCAACAGATTCAAACAATAAGAAAACGTCAAATGATTTCGCTACTGTATTTTCTAGTTTGAAACAGGCAGTTTCTTCCGGAAATCCATGTACTGTCCCGGCTGGTTTGATGATCACTAGAAATTCTAATTGCACAGTTAACGTGCAAATATGTAAACATAATTGTACTTAATTTTTGCCTATATTATTGTTTTTTTCATGTATCTAATAAATAAATTAAAAAATATATATTTATGTTGCCATTGTTTTAAAAGCCCGTAAATATTTAACGGGCTAACCCGTTAAGAGATTCTTTACCGCTAGAAACAGAGCTTCGAAAGAGAGTTTTACGATTCAGTATATCGTAAAAGAAATTAAAATAATAATAATAATAATAATAATAATAAAATTAATATTTTTTAGAAAAATTGTAATACGACCATGGAAAATTGAACAAAAATTAAATCTATTTGACATATCAAAAAATCTGTTGTGGGCACCACAATACCTCCCGCCATAGATTTCTTGTCGAACAATGCAGAAACACGGACTACTATATCAAGAAACGCTCTTACATTTATTATTGGATTATCACCAAAAACTAATTAATTCTTCCTAAGGGGATACACAGACATCATCGTGAAAATATTAAAATCGTATTCTAGGGTCCCTAAAACGTGCTCATCCACTGAAATCTCACTACCGAAATACAGGAGGTGGCGGGAGGTAAAAACAGATTTAGATTTATTTATTACAGGCTTGAATTATTTTCTGCAGAAATTTCGTAGATCATAATGATATAATGACTAATTTGAGAGTTCATTTCTTGCTATTTCTTTCTGTTACATATATAAATAAATATGGAACTGTTTTATCAATTTTTCAAATATTTTTCGTTTTTGTTTAATTTTCCATGGCCGTGTTACAATTTTCCAAATAAATATCAAATTCAATTTGATTGATATATCGTGAATTACTAATACTTAGGTAAGCAAATGCCAAATAGACTTTATTCCATGCATTTTTAAATTCTGAATAACTTTTAATTTTGCTTTAAAAAATTTACAGGAATATTAAACAAATAGCAATGAAATACGCCACATTTCAATTCTACATCAAGTATATTTTTAAATTTTATGAATACGTGATCAATAATTTACGATGCATTTAAATTCAAGGACAAAACGGCATATTTCCATTTGCATTTTTTCATAAAAATATTAATTATTAAACTATTAAAAATCTGGTCTAAATTTTGATTTTAAATTATGAGGAGCAACAAACAAATCAACAAAAAAAAATAAAAAAATTGGAAACAAAGAAACTATTAAACATTGCAAAATAAAACAAATCAATATTTCAGAAAGCTTGTAATTGAAATTGAAAAGCATTTACTGTTTAGTATAATTAAATTGATTTATTATTGTTTTAATTTCCACGCCGACTTTTCCACAGATTATATAAAATTCTTCTCTAGGTAACATTACTTAATTACTACTAAACAACTAAAGAGTAAACACGTATTGAAAATATGAAGGGGAAATCAGTTCTCTTTGTTTTGATATTTCTATGCTCGGTAAGATAAAAATTATTATTTTTGTTTATCGTGTAATTTAAAAAAAAATTATCTTATAGATTTATTATACAAAAGCAGTTGATTATAATAGTAAGTAACTATTTATAAAATAATATCATGTTATATTGAAGAATTTTTTGAGTGGATATGACCATATTTATAGACGAATTATTTGCATTCTGTAGTCATCCATGGGAATATTATGTCTTGTATAATTTGTAAACAAAATTTGCTTTTAAATGTATTGCAAAACTTTAAACTTTAACTACAAATATTGATATAATACATTATATGTTTCATTTATTATAATAATGATATATTATTTCAAGAAAATCATATTCATCTTGAATCATCTTCAGCCCGTATAGTTCATTTTAACAACGGTAACAACGCTTTATGCAATCGGGCACCTGTATTATTTACACACCTAGCAATGTAATGTAGTTTACTTGTTACTCACTTGTAAACACCATTTAGCCAAGCCCTCTATTGCTTTTGAAAATGAATCTTTACAAGTTACTAATTGACAGCTACATTGTAAAATTTTTACAAGTTAATAAACAAGATAAGCAATGCACGTTGCCACAGAAATGCTTACAAGGCTTATGCGAAATCATTTAAAATAATTTTTGACAGAACAGTTGTGTGCAACTGACTGGACTTGATTATAATTGTAATTTGATTTGCAAATGAGTAACAAGTAAAATGTTGTACAATACACGCAAGGTAACTGTTTTACTGCTTCAAGTAGGTGACAGGCTCGCCGGTCATTTCCTCCATTCAGCAGTAAAAACTGTTTTACATTGCTTGTAATGTAAATAACTATAAACTTTAGATTTAGGAATTGGATTCTTTAGATCTCGCAGATGAAATAAGTAAAAAAGTCGAAGAGAAAGTCGGGAACATTGATGGGAACATAAAATACGATTTAAAATATCTCGATAATTTAGGATCTAGGATAAATGAGCAGGTTGAAAAGGATTTAGAACCTGTGAAAGCCATGGACATTAGGTCAAAAATGGCGAGAGGTATGGGAGGAATAACAGTTGCTGAATATGGAGGTAAGAATTAGTTAATTGTCAAACCAGAGAGGAAAGCGCTTCGTTTTCCCACAATGAGACAATTCGAGCGAGAGTGGAAGAAGCGCTTACTTGTCGTGTTAGACACAACATTTTTTTCAGGACATGTTTCTAAAAACGATTTGCTCGGACCTTAACATTAGATGCGTTAAAAGTATGGTTACCAGATACAAGGCAGTGTATCAGTATTGCCAATGAACTAATCCAAAATATACATTAGAATTGTCAAATCGTGATTTAATCTAGAAAAATATGAGACATAATTGTAAAAAAAAATGTAAATATATCACTTAAATAAGGATTTTCATACATAATCTATTAAGAGCTAGTTTGATTTCTGGAAATTTACCGCCTGGAATATTGAGTTTTTATTGCTACGAAAATGACCACGCGTGGTGATTTTCAAATAGCCATAAAAACGAAATATTCCAGAAGGTAAATTTCCATAGAAAAATAAATCTAGCACGAAATAGAAGAAAATCGTATTTTATGTTAAAACTGTCAGATCTATTTTAAAAAATGAGGAAAATAGTAAATAAATCACTATATATTCTTGGATAACATGGCTTTAGATAAATTTATTTCACTGTCTATGACGACGTTTCGGTCATGATTACAGCCATCTTCAAGTCTAATTTAAATTACACAATATTTTTTTATAATGAAGTCATAATATTAAAGTTGTATTGAAGTTAAGTTTTTTAAAAGAATTGATACATTTTGTAATTAAAATTGGTAAAACCGTAGTTTACGGCCAATTTTGAAGTTAGCTACGGATCGCCAATGATGTTTGATAGATTTGACAGTTTGGGGTGCGGGTGATGCAAGTCAAACAATACAAACCTAGTAAATTTGCATTCTGAAAATGCCGTTGAACAAATTCGTGTTTATTCAACCGCAAAACTAAAATAAATCTCAGTTTCTTCCTTTTTTAAATTGTTTTTCTTTAACTATGACCGGCTAAAGAAAGTAGGACCTGCAGATAACTTCTCTTGTGACCGTAAACTACGGTTTAGCCTTAAAATTAATTGGAAGTGTACACAGAAAGACATCATTCACAAAACAGTAATCTCTAAAATATTGTTCTGCTATGTTTGTCTACATATTACAATTTTATTTTTCAGGCAAGTTTTCGCTTATCATTAAACATGGGATAAAATACGAGTGCCCAGGCAATATCCATGCAACCAACACAGCTACTTGTACAAAACCATTATCAACAACACTAACTGAAAACATGAAAACTTGTGCACCAAACTCATTTAGCCATCGCAATGGCATGTACTGCATTGGTAATAATGCATTAGTACACTGTGCGAATAACTCTTGTGCCTGTCAGAATGGCAAGCAGTACACTGTGTCAGAATTGAAGCATATTTGCGGAGACAGTTTTGGAACTAGTAGATACGTTAAGTTTATGTATTATCCTAACAAATCAGATTCAAATCATATTCCCATTCCAAATCCAAATAAGCATGTAACTTGTGATGAAGGCACAAATGTTAGTTTTAAATGTACTTGGTATCGCGATTACTGAAATATTAATTCTGGAACGTTCACTGACGTTGAAATGCGAGGCAAGTGAGACAGGCAATACGTGGGAAACCTATCTTTGTCGTACAGTTACCTTAGAAAGTTGATAAGAAATTAACATAGAATAAAATGTTTAATACTAAAATTCAATAATACATTATTAAAAATGAATTTATCTAACTATTATGTATGTGAATTTAATGGAATTTTCAACAATACATTGTTAAATATTATTTATCAATTTTGGATAAGATTGTGCAACATATTTGCACATAGTAACCGCTCAACAAACGCATAGCAACCGCTCAACAAACACAACAACCGTTCTATAGTGTTAGACGAAGACGAATATCCCACGATGTATATCTGTCTCAGGCTCGTTTTTTTCTTTCATAAAAGCCTACAAGTGCGCGTTCCACAATTACTATATTTCAGTGATGGCAATGGGATTATGTAATACAGAAATTATATACTTGTTTTTAAATAATAAATTAATTACTAATAAATTTTGTCATCAATTGAGAATTATATATTGAGTAAAAATGATTAAACAAATAGTAAATTTATGTTCCATAATTTATAAATTAATACTGGTATCTGTAGCCATGGTCGAATATTAAAAAACTAATACGAGTATATTGTATTTTCAATTAAATTTTATGTAACTCGCTTCACGTAATATATGTCAGATATAACCTATATTTTAGAACTACATGCACGTATGACATAAAAAATTACAAATAAAATATTTGTTCCAGGATTAAACATTATTTAAATAATAGTAAAAAAGTATAGAAATTTACTTACCTTTAAAATTAAGGCTGCCAATTATCCGAGTTTACGAGGATCCGGATATCCGAGATATCCGGATATACGGACATCAGTTCCGTACATTTGGGCATCCGGATAATTCTAAGATCCGGATCTCAATTTTGTAATATTTTTGAAGGGACTGCATGTAAGATTTTCGAAAACTCTTTATATACAAATAATTCCTTTGAATATCGATTATATTTTATTAGTGTACATATATATTTATATCCAAAATCAATTTACTTGTTTCAATTTAATGTAATTAATGACAAATGCTTAACAACAAAATGAATAAGAAATCGAATTTATATTTTATGTATATATATATAACATAATAATTATAATTGTATTTAATCAATTCAGTGTCGATTTGGTACAAAAATCTCAGTAAAATCCAGATTCCGGATATAAGGATACCCGAGATCCATAAAGATTCGGAATCCGTAATCCCGGAATCCGGATACATATCTAATCCGGATCCAATTGGCAGCCTTCCTTTAAATATATCAAATTATAATGACATTTGTATCCATCTCTTTCCCTTCAAATATATCCATCTTTCTTTTGCCAAAAGAAGAAAAAAATCTGTTGTGGGCAATGCATTTTTCAACCGTTGTTTTGTTTTTAAAAAAACCCAGATTTCCAGATTTAAACGAAATTATCAAAATATAATTTCTTTTAACGTGTTGTAATTTGTAAATGGAGGCAGTAAGAGGAAAATGTTTCAAACAATAATTGTAGATAATAATATTTAAAACATTATTCTGATAACAAAATTTTCATTAAACCATAATTTACTGAGATATTTAAGAATAACTTGATATGGCTGCAAATAAACGACCACTTCCGGTTATTGGATTATCACCAAAAACTAATCAGCTCTACCAAAGGGTATGTAATTAATATATACGAAATATCAAAATTTTCTGTATAGTAGTTTTTGAGAAACCGTAACTCCAGAGATCCACACAGACTGACACACACACAGACATCATCGCGAAACTATTAAAATCGTATTCTAGGGACCCTAAAATGTGCTCATCCACTGAAAACTTACTATACAATTTTTAGTATGATTCCTATTCCTCCCTTACAAGATATGGCGGGAGGTAAAAAAGGTTAATACGGTCTTAAATTAAACTGTTATACTGGCGTACATTTCTAGTTTGTCCAATAATTTCAAAGCATCAAGTTTATAGATTAAATTTTCAATGTTGAAAAAATCTTTTATTTTTAATGACTATGTTGATATGTCTAGGATTATTGTGAGAATTACCATTTCAACAGATTCAAACAATAAGAAAACGTCAAATGATTTAGCTACAGTATTTTCTAGTTTGAAACAGGCAGTTTCTTCCGGAAATTCATGTACAGTCCCGGCTGGTTGATGATCACTAGAAATTCTAATTGCACTTTTAACGTGCAAATATGTAAACATTATTGTTCTTAATTTTTGCCTATATTATTGTTTTTTTCATGTATCTAATAAATAAATTAAAAATATATATTTATGTTGCCATTGTTTTAACAGCCCGTAAAAAAATTAACGGGCTAACCCGTTAAGAGATTCTTTACCGCTAGAAACAGAGCTTCGTAAAAAGAGTTTTACGATTCAGTATATCGTAAAAGAAATTAAAATATGGAAGTTCTCCAAATACAATACCTAAATCAAAGATATATTTAATTTTGTATATAGTGCATGCATAGAGATTTCAATGCTATTTCCTATATTAGAAAAATTTAAAAAAATTAACTACTATATCAAGAAACATTTATTATTGGATTATCACCAAAAACTAATTAATTCTTCCAAAGGGGATACACAGACATCATCGTGAAAATATTATAATCGTATTCTAGGGTCCCTAAAACGTGCTCACTACCGAAATACAGGAGGTGGCGGGAGGTAAAAACAAATTTAGATTTATTTATTACAGGCTTGAATTATTTTCTGCAGAAATTTCATAGATCATAATGATATAATGACTAATTTGAGAGTTCATTTCTTGCTATTTCTTTCTGTTACATATATAAATAAATATGGAACTGTTTTATCAATTTTTCAAATATTTTTCGTTTTTGTTTAATTTTCCATGGCCGTGTTACAATTTCCCAAATAAATATCAAATTCAATTTGATTGATATATCGTGAATTACTAATACTTAGGTAAGCAAATGCCAAATAGACTTTATTCCATGCATTTTTAAATTCTGTTTTAATTTTGCTTTAAAAAATTTACAGGAATATTAAACAAATAGCAATGAAATACGCCACATTTCAATTCTACATCAAGTATATTTTTAAATTTTATGAATACGTGATCAATAATTTACGATGCATTTAAATTCAAGGACAAAACTACATAATTTCCATTTGCATTTTTTCATAAAAATATTAATTATTAAACTATTAAAAATCTGGTCTAAATTTTGATTTTAAATTATGAGGAGCAACAAACAAATCAACAAAAAAAATAAAAAAATTGGAAACAAAGAAACTATTAAACATTGCAAAATAAAACAAATCAATATTTCAGATAGCTTGTAATTGAAATTGAAAAGCATTTACTGTTTAGTATAATTAAATTGATTTATTATTTTTTTAATTTCCACGCCGACGTTTCCACAGATTATATAAAATTCTTCTCTAGGTAACATTACTTAATTACTACTAAACAACTAAAGAGTAAACACGTATTGAAAATATGAAGGGGAAATCAGTTCTCTTTGTTTTGATATTTCTGTGCTCGGTAAGATAAAAATTATTATTTTTGTTTATCGTGTAATTTAAAAAAATATATTATCTTATAGATTTATTATACAAAAACAAATAATATTGTTAGTATGGTAAATAATAGGATGAAGATGAGTAAGTATCTATTTATAAAATAATATTATGTTACCTATATTGAAGAATATGCACATCATGTGCAGAAAAACGATATATTTAATGTATATTTTGTTTTGCTAATTATTTGAGAAACAAAAAGCTTCTAACAAAAAGTTAAGCTAAAATTTATATAATTATTTAAATCAAGTAACCAAATTAATAATAATGTAAATAAATACAATATTATAGGTCTATTTATCATTTATTTTCATGTAGATGAATGTTACTATGTGACATTTCGTGTTATAATTACACATTCTAATGTTTCAAATTTATAGTGTTAACTATAACTATAACTGTACCACTTGGAAATTTTTTTGTGTGCAGATGACCATATTTATATACGAATTATTTGCACTCTATAGTCATCCATGGGAATGTGAGACATGGATTATACATACTACTTTGAAAATTATGTTTTTAATTATACAAGAACATAATTGCTAATTAACAAACAAAATTTGCTTTTTAAAATTTATTATAAAACTTTTGACTCTTTCCTACAAACATACATAATATGTTTCATTTTTTATAATAACGAAATATTATTTCAAGAAAGTCATATTTATCTTGAGTTGTCTTCAGATGATAACGCTTTATGCAATCAGGCACCTGTATTATATACACACCTAACACTGTAATGTATTTAAACTTTAGATTTAGGAAGTGGATTATTTAAATCCCGACAGAAACAAAACGATTTAAAAGATGTCAATAAAAATAATAAATCTAATGAAAAATCGGCATTTGAAATGGCTTTTGAACCTATGAAGGCCTGGGCCATTAGGTCAGATATGGCGAGAGGTGTAGGAGGAACAACAGTTGCTGAATTTGGAGGTAAGAATTAGTTATTTGTCAAACTAGAGAGGAAAGCGCTTCTTTTTCCCACTCGAGCTCGAAGTTCACCTCATGAGTGTAGCGGATGAGACAATTCGAGCGAGAGTGGAAGAAGCGCTTTTTTTGTCGTGTTAGACACAACATTTTTTTCACGACATGTTTCTAAAAACGATTTGCTCGGACCTTAAATGCGTCAAAAGTTGCTTATCAGACGCAAGGCAGTGTATCAGTGTTGCCAATGAACTATTCTAAAATATACATTAAAGTTGTCAAATTGTGATTTAATCCAGAAAAAGAAAAATATAAGACATAATTATAAGATAAATTAAAGGATTTTCAATAAAATTAGGAATTTATTTATAATTTTTACAATATTTTCTTTTTTTGTATATAACATTCATATTCTATACTTTTCTTCTATATTTTTCTGATTATTTCGCGTCCGGTTGCACAAAAATAACAAAAAATGTTCTAACTCAAACAAAAGTAATAGTAGCAGATTAGAACGGTTAATAAACAACTAGTTCTTGGTAAAACATACTGCTATGGTCGATAGTTTGTTTTCCCCGTATCGTCGCCGTTTTTCCGACCTGCCACCTACATTCAGGTTCTTTTTTTAATAAACTATGTTCAATAACTTCCGTTGTGTGGACTCATTCATGTTAGCGACAGAGAATTTGGAAATAAATCACGAGAAGCCGGTATTCAAATACATTATATTATATAGCGCGACAAAATAAATTGAAGAAAAAGGAAGCCGTTTCGTATGCTTCTTTGATGGAGAGATTATTCTTGAAGAAAATAAATCGACTGACCAAGCTGATCAGCTGACTATCGCTGTTATGTACTGGGTGCATTCAGTTTGAAAATTATCCCATTGTTTAACAGTTCTGGTCTACTTTACAGCGCTGACCTTTGCTATTCTCATATTAAACCTACCAATGAGTTAAGTTCTGTTTGCGAATTAGTTCTAGAATCTCTCGCTAACGTGAATGGACTATAGAGATAAATGTAAACAGAAAGACATCATTCACAAAACAGTAATCTCTAAAATATTGTTCGGTTATGTTTCTCTATATATTACAATTTTATTTTTCAGGCAAGTTTACTCTTATCATAAAAGATAGGATAAAATACGAGTGCCCAGGCAATATAAATGCTGACGCAACCAAAACTGTAACTTGTACAAAACCATTATCAACAACACTAACTGAAAACATGAAAACTTGTGCATTATTACCCTCATTTATCCAAGTCAGTGACATGTACTGCATTGGTAATAATACAACAGTAAACTGTCCGAATATCTCTTGTGAATGTAAGAATGGCAAGCAGTATACTTTGTCAGATTTGAAGCATATTTGCGCAGACAGTTTTGGAACTAGTAGATACATTAAGTATATGTATTATCCTAACAAAGCAGATCCAAAACATATTCCCATTCCAAATCCAAATAAGTATGTAACTTGTGATGAAGGCACAAATGTTAGTTTTAAATGTACTTGGTTTAGCAAACTCTAAAATAGTAATTCTGGAACGTTCACTAACGTTGAAATGCGAGGCAAGTGAGACAGGCAATACGTGGGAAACCTATCTTTGTCGTACAGTTACCTTAGAAAGTTGATAAGAAATTAACATAGAATAAAATGTTTAATATAAAATTTAAATAATACATTATTAAAAATGAATTTAACTAACTATTATGTATGTGAATTTAATGGAATTTTCAAATAATTGAACAATACATTGTTAAATATTGTTTATCAATTTTGGATAAGACTGTGAAACATGTTTTCACATAGTAACCGCTCAACAAACGCATAGCAACCGCTCTATAGTGTTAGACGAAGACGAATATCCCACGATGTATATCTGTCTCAGGCTCGTTTTTCTCTTTCATAAAAGCCTACAAGTGCGCGTTCCACAATTACTATATTTCAGTGATGGCAATGGGATTAAATTATATACTTGTTTTTAAATAATAAATTAATTACTAATAAATTTTGTCATCAATTGAGAATTATATATTGAATAAAAATGACTAAACAAATAGTAAATTTATGTTCCATAATTTATATATTAATTCATTACTGGGATCTGTAGCCATGGTCGAATATTAAAAAACTAATACGAATATATTGTATTTTCAATTTACAATTAAATTTCATGAAACTCGATTCACGTAATATAACCTATATTTTAGAACTACACGCACGTATGACAAAAAAACTACAAATAAAACATTAGTTCCAGGATTAAACATTATTTAAGTAATAATAGAAAAGTATAGAAACTTACTCACCTTTAAATATATCAAATTATAATGACATTTGTATCTATTTCTTTCCCTGCAAAAAATAATGAAGTTATCATTATCATTTAATTTCTTATAATTACATTATTTTAATTACTCTTCCTTTAATCCAATAAAACTTTTTAATTATACTATTTATTACTATTATATTATTCACTAGAAATTTATATAAAGTTATCTACGATCGTGAGATATATCGTACATATCATATTTATTTCGAGATTTTATACGCGTTGCTATCATTTTAAAATATCTCCCGGCCTGCTGCTATATTAGGTTTGAACTTAATTAATTTCAATACAAACATACCAAATTAAAATTCTGAGCGACAGTAGATAAATTTGTATACGCAATACATGTAATACATGATTATCACACTATCTACACTTCTACAGCCTCATTGTGCAACTTTCACATGCGTGCGGTAATCTTGTCTATATCCCGGAAATTGCATGAAAAACTATTATATAATTTAAGAATAAAATATAATCCGATATATACTCTTAACTTAAACTTAATTGTTTTGTTAAATGTTGTATAAAAATAAGTATTGTACGTAGATCCTAAATTGAATTTAATTTAAATTTTGTGCTGTCAGTTGTGTTCTCCTCCACATTAGTAAGTATAGATATTCCTGACGAAGTAGTGCAAGAAGCCGAAGAAGCTAGTAGAAAAGAAATGCCAGAGAAGTCACGAAGCCGATATGATAAAGACCTAAAGGATTTTAATGAATGGAGAAGAAAAAAATCTGTTGTGGAAACCATAATATCCTCTTTTTCAAAAAACCCAGGTTATCAAATTAAACGAAAATATCAAAATATAATTTTTCTTTAACGTGTTGTAATTCGTAAATTGTGACAGTAGGAGGAAAATGTTTCAAACAATAAATGTAAATAATAATATTTGAAACATTATTTTAATAACAATTTTTTTAAACCATAATTTACTGAGATATTTAAGAATAACTTGACAGGGCTTCAAGTAAACGACCACTTCCGGTTATTGGATTATCACCAAAAACTAATCAGCTCTTCCAAAGGGTATGCAATTGTGATGTACGAAATATCAAAATTTTTAGTTTAGTAGTTTTTAAGAAACCGTAGCTCCAGAGATCCACACAGACTCACAGACAGACAGACATACACAGACATCATCGCGAAACTATTAAAGTCGTATTCTAGGAATCCTGGTGCTCGTCCACTGAAAACTCACTACCGAATTTTTAGCATGATTCCTATACCTCCCTTACAGGATGTGGCGGGAGGAAAAACAGATTTAGATTAATTTATTACGGGGTTGAATTATTTTCTGTAGAAATTTCGTAGATCATAATGGTATAATGACTAATTTGAGAGTTCATTTCTTGCTATTTCTTTCTCTTACATAAATAAATAAATATAAAACTGTTTTATCAATTTTTCAAATATTTTTCGTTTTTGTTTAATTTTCCATGGCCCTGTTACAATTTTCCAAATAAATATCAAATTCAATTTGATTGATATATCGTGAAATACTAATACTTAGGTAAGCAAATGCCAAAGGGACTTTATTCCATGCATTTTTTAATTTTAAATAATTATTAATTTTATTTTAAAAATTTACAGTAATATTAAACAAATAGCAATGAAATACGCCACATTTCAATTCTACATCACGTATATTTTTATGTTTTAGGAATACGTGACCAATACTTTACGACGCATTTAAATTCAAGGACAAAACTACATTTGCCATTTGCATTTTTTCATAAAAAATATTAATTATTGAACTATTAAAAATCTGGTCTAAATTTTGATTTTAAATTATGAGGAGCAACAAATAAATCAACAAAAAAATAAAAAAATTGAAAACAATGAAACTATTAAACATTGCAAAATAAAACAAATCAATATTTCAGATAGCATGTAATTGAAATTGAAAAGCATTTACTGTTTAGTATAATTAAATTGATTTATTATTTTTACAATTTCCACGCCAACTTCTCTACGGATTATGTAACACTCTTCTCTAGGTAACATTATTTAATTACTACTAAACAACTAAAGAGTAAACACGTATTGAAAATATGAAGGGGAAATTAGGTCTCTTTATTTTGATATTTCTATGTTCGGTAAGATAAAAATTATTATTATTGTTTATCATGTAATTTAAGAAATATATTATCTTATAGATTTATTATACAAAAACAATTGATATTGATAGTGGGTCATATAATAAGTTCAAGAGTAAGTATCTATTTATAAAATAATATTATGTTATATTGAAGAATATGTACAGCATGTGCAGAAAAACGCTAAATATATTTAATGCATATTTTGTTTTGCTAACTATTTGAGAAACAAAAAGCTGCTACTAACAAAAAGTTAAGCTTAAAGTTATATAATTATTTAAATCAAATAACAAAATTAATACTCTTCTGTATTCATCCTGTATAGAAGTAAAACGAATAAATTATAATTTTTAATTTACATTATCTTTAAATTAGTTAAGTTATGTGTTATATTCATCTTGAGTTATTTTAACAACGGGATGATAACGCTTTATGCAATCAGGCACCTGTATTATTTACACACCTAACAATGTAATGTATTTAAACTTTAGATTTATGAATTGGATTCTTTAGATCTCACACAAAAAATTCGACATAAATACGAGAAATATAGTAGAATAAAACAAAACGATTTAAAAGATGGCAATAAAAATAATAAATTAAATGAAAAATCGGACCTTAAAAAGTCTTTAGAACCTGAGAAAGCCATGACCATTAGGACAAAAATGGCGAAAGGTGTAGGTGGAACAACAGTTGCTGTATATGGAGGTAAGAATTAGTTATTTATCAAGCGCTTCTTTTTCCCAATCGAGCTCGAAGTTTACCTCATGAGTGTAGCGAATGAGACAATTCGAGCGAAAGTGGAAGAAGCGCTTTCTTGTCTCTCAAATTATTCGGTGATGTTTCTCTACATATTACAATTTTATTTTTCAGGCAAGTTTACTCTTATCATAAAAAATAGGATAAAATACAAGTGCCCAGGCAATATACATGCTAATGCAAACAAAACTGCTACTTGTACAAAACCATTATCAACAACACTAAATGAAAACATGAAAACTTGTGCACCAGACACACTTATCCGTGTGAGTGACACGTACTGTGTAGGTACTAATGGATCAGTACACTATACGAATGGTGAATGTCAGAATGGCAAGCGTTACACTTTGCCAGAATTGAAAAATATTTGCGGAAACAGTTTTTGGACTAGTAAATACATTAAGTATATGTATTATCCAAACAAAAAAGATTCAAATCATATTCCCATTCCAAATCCAAATAAGTATGTAACTTGTAATGAAGGCACAAATGTTAGTTTTAAATGTACTTGGTTTAGCAATCTCTAAAATAGTAATTCTGGAACGTTCACTAACGTTGAAATGCGAGGCAAGTGAGACAGGCAATACGTGGGAAACCTATCTTTGTCGTACAGTCCGCTTAAAAAGTTGATATGAAATTAACATAAAATAAAATGTTTAATATAAAAATTAAATAACACATTATTAAAAATGAATTTAACTAACTATTATGTATGTTTATTTAATGGAATTTCCAAATAATTGAACAATACATAGTAACCGCTCAACAAACACATAACAACCGCTCTGTAGTGTTAGACGAAGACGAATATCCCACGATATATATCTGTCTCAGGTCTCAGGCTCGTTTTTCTCTTTCATAAAAGCCTACAAGTGCGCGTTCCAGAATTACTATATTTCAGTGATGGCAATGGGATTATGTAATATATATTTGTTTTTAAATAATAAATTAATTACTAATAAATTTTGTCATCAATTGAGAATGTTACATTGAGTAAAAATGACTAAACAAATAGTAAATTTATGTTCCATAATTTATATATTAATTAATTACTGGGATCTGTAGCCATGGTCGAATATTAAAAAACTAATAGGAGTATATTGTTTTTTCAATTTACAATTAAATTTAATGTAATTCGCTTCACGTAATATATGCTAGATATAACCTACATTTTAGAACTACATGCATGTATGACATAAAAAAATTACAAATGAAACATTAGTTCCAGAATTAAACATTATTTAAATAATAGTAGAAAAGTATAGAAACTTGCTTACCTTTAAATATATCAAATTATAATGACATTTGTATCTATCTCTTTCCCTGCAAATATATCCATCTTTCTTTTGCCAAAATTACGTCACAATCCTTCTCTTAAATTTTGATATAAAAATATTGAAGTTATCATTATCATTGAATTTCTTATAATTTCATTATTTTAATTACTCTTTCTTAAATCCAATAAAACCTTTTAATTATACTCCTTCATTACAAATTTATATAAGTTATCCACGATCGTCCGATATATCGTACATAATCCTATTTATTTTAGTTTACAAGTGCGTTTTTTAATATTACCGCACTGTTTATTGTTTGCCCGGCCTGCTGCTATATTAGATTTGAATTTAATTAATTTCAATAAAAACATACCAAATTAAAATTCTGAGCGACAGTAGACAAAATTGTGTACGCAATTCATGTAATACTAAATGATTATCACACCATCACACTTATAACTATTATATAATTTAAGAATAAAATATACTCGAGATATACTCTTAAATAAAACTTAATTGTTTCGTTAGATTTTTCAGGCAAGTTTACTCTTATCATTAGGGGGTAAATAGCTCCGTGGTAACGTGTCGGACTGTGGATCGTGAGATCCTCAGTTCAAATCCCACTGCCGACAGTTACAAATTTAAATTTACCCCTGTGGTTCCCTCTCCACTAACATCTTTGAGGGCTATGATTTGACGGCTGGTAACCGCACTTCATACGTAAAAATATATCAATTACCGAGATCTTCGTAAGCAGAGTGCCACACCCATAATGGGTAAAAGGCGTGATGATATATTTATTTTTATTTATTTATAAAAATAAATAGTGTACATATATTCAAAATTGAATTTAATTTAAAGTTCGTTAAAAAAACATGTATTTTGATGTTTGCTACTTTACTAGTATTTGAAAACATACAGAATATTATTTTCAAATGGACCAAGCAAATCTTTCGCTTATTTATCAACATAGCCAACAATATTATTTTGTATTATCCCTTCCGACCATTAGTTAGTTCATATTTCTCTCACTAACGTATGGACAACGTTCTAATAATGAAATGAAAGGCAAATAAATTTTGAATAGGATAACAAGAGTATCGAAGAAGTAATAAAATGGTAATAACCTATTTATACTAATCTGAAATATATATTCAAATCAATGGGTAATAAGTATTATAAATTTTACGAATACATACCGAATGAAATTTTTAATTTTATTTAATATTAGCTTAGTAAATACAAATAGTACTATTATAAATAATATTTTTTTAATATATTGTTAATAAAACACAACTAATAACTTAATATTTGCTTACCGTTCCAATTCACAACTTTTCCAGATGTTGCTGTGTCAACACTTCCGCAATAATTTAAATTCATTGCTGGATGCTGGTATGTGATAATAACACAGGTCCGTATTAAGTTAATAAATATTTTGTATCTTTAGCTACACAAGTATAAAATACAGATATATAAAACATCACAATCTACAATACATTTTATCAAAATACTGTAAGAATATCATTTTAAAAAATTACGAATATATTATTACGAATGTCTTTCAAATTATAATATACATTGCTTTAATAATCTTATTAATTAGTTGGATTTTTATTACAATACTTAAAATAATGAAAAAGTTACGACGAACTAAAATAAAATTAATACTTCCTTTTGCTAATATACATATAATATTTAAATTATTGCACTAAACGTATATTTAATGATCCTAACTTTAAAGTGTAAAAGTTTAGTACGTATACTTTGGAATGTTTAAATATCTAATGGTTTTTGAAATATTTTATCACAATGCAAAATAATCAATTCAAGTAAATAAATGTCAGAAGACAAATCCGGAGGCCCCATTGTTGGATCAGTCGATCTACCAATCAAAGTAGGTGCGAAAACAGTTGCAAGATTTCGAGCGTTCATTTTATTTATTGCATGATGAAGAGACACCCTAAAATATCGCAAGTTATTTTAATAAATGTCCAATAACTATTTTTGGGATAAGTAACAAAATATCGTTTTGAAACTACAATAAAATAATAATTATACTGAATGGTATTTTCTAATATATCTTCGTGGAACGAAGGGCGTTAATTTGGGTTGTCAATAAATAAAAATTTATTTCTTACCTATTTAAATGTTCCATCATGTATTGAAAAGTTTTAATATGAGCTGTAGGTAGTTTGGTAAGTACTTGAGCGATATTCTTTATCTGTTCATTTATGTTTTTAGTTTCTGGTAAAAAATAAAATCAAAATTTGTACTAATAATACTTTGATTAATACTTACGAATTGCTTTCATAAGAATGGGGTGTACTTGAAAAGAAATGAGAGGAATTGGCAACAATCGCAAGTATAATTTTAAAGCTCCGGCAACTACGTTAATATTATTGTAAGCAGTTTCACTTAAATCTGCTTTTTCTCCATCTAAAATTGCAGCGTATCATTTCAAGTCATTAAATAATCAGAATATTATGAAGATGATACCTGTATCAAAAGCCATTTTCAAAGCTTCAATTTCATCTGCAAATCCAGATAGCCTGTATATTCCTTCAGTTGTTAAACCTCTAACTTCAACTTCTTTCGCACACATAATTACAACAAATGGAATTGAAGCAGAATGTGCAGTCAGTAATGTCGTCAAATCTATTCCGAAAACACCTCGAATATATTTAATGTCAGGAATACAATCATTTGGCACTCGTTCGGAACATTTTCCATGAGCCATAAAACCGCAATCTAGAGCAATACATAATGAAGAAGTGTAGCAGACATTTCGATTTTAATTACCTTCACATCTGACACCCTGAGCAGTAAATCCCCAAAGAAAATTTCCACATAATTCACACCAATTTAACCCTTTGAAAGTTGTTACTTTAAATACATGAGCTTTCTCATACCGTTCAATTGTTTCTACGCTTTCAACTGGCAAAACAGCTGACGATAGTGCTTTTGTTTGTGTCATACATCGCTTGTTTCTGCACAATATTTTTGATAAATATGTATTTAAAATTATAATTAAATGTCATACCTAGATGGTTCCCTACTCAAAGCTCTTAGTTTTCGTTTATTAAGAGTCATGTAAGGACTTTCATTGTAATTAATTGTAGAAAGGTGTTGAATTAATAAGGGTGCACGAAGCTCCAAATACATGGTAACCAGACCATCAGCTACCAAAGATCGTACACAATCATATCTTTTTTCTCGTACGTATAAACCAGACTTTACAGGATCATAAAATAACTTATAGTGATGTATTTTACTGTTGAACCTATCAAGAACCAAATTATATTTACTTATCTTTAAGGTTAGTCTACTGTCATACTTCAAACTTAAAGTGTAAAACTGTCCATATGAAGAAGGGCTACTCCTAACCAGGTAAGCCCCGTCATTTTCATGATCTAATAATTCTGAAGCTTGTTTATTCGATATTTCACCATGGTAATCAGCTCCTAAATAATCGGGTCGATTCTGCGGTAATCTTGCACATAGAATTGGTATTGGTGAAGGAGCTTCCAATTGCATTCGATACACTACAATGCATTAAATTATTGAGTGCAAAAATTACATACTTGAAACATACGCTGTGCTATATAGAATGTAGGTGGATATAAACTGTTTATGAAATTCATAATTTAAACCATGTTTACGTGCATAATAAGTGTAATGCTCACAATCTGTTTTCCACACGTTATGTACAGGTGATTCAGCGTTTAATCCCATGTTATCTTAAATATAAATCTTATCAAAAGTTTGATAAATTTTTAAGAGTATATTAAGATAAAAGAAACTTTGTTCTACTTCCCACTCATACATACAAAACATTAAAACGTCAAGCGCCAGCAACCAGAATTGCCAATATATAAATATCACCCGTTATTGGTGAACGAAAATATAAAATATAATTTTTAATTCTATACATATTTCTTGGAAATTAAATGTTTGTCTTGCAAGTTAAATGTTTACCTTGCAATTTAAATTTTTTTGTTTATTTTATCATTTAGATTTTGAAAGTAGAATCTTTTTTATATGTAATATTTTTAGAATTATTTATTTTGTATTCTTTCAAAAAATATTAAAATTAAAAAAATTCAAATTGGTCACATTGTTTATAAGTTTTGGAGGGAAGAGGGGTTCCCCTATATCGTGTAATCACTGTATTTAACGAAGTGAACGTGGCGAAGATTGCGATACATATGTGAACGTTTATTCAAAAGTGGACAATTTGACAAAATCATACTCTACAGGTGAGTTTTGCCTCTAAAAATTGCTTGCCAATGTTTGTATCGTAACACTGAACGAGTTCCTGTCAACAAAATTATGTCTATTTAAAATGTCCTATTTGACTTTGATACTTTTCAAAATTATTTAATAACACTATGTTATTGTGAATAATTAATATTTGACAATGAAAAAGTAAACAACTACAAACCATTTGAAAACTTCTTTAGGTTATAAAGATGACAGCAGAAAATAAACCTTTATCATGCAGAGAAATCCAACAAGCATTTTACGAAAATCTCGGAAATCGAGATTATGATTGCTTTCAAGCATCCGAAGAAAAATATCTCAAATTAAAAATTGGTTACACGTTATTCGGTACTCCACAAGATAATGAAAAATTTAACAATTTGGATGGGGATTACACTGTGGCACAGGTTTACAATGAAAAACAAAATAAACTCATAAGTAATATTTACTCAGTAATCAAATCTCGCAGTAAGTTACTTCAAGTATTATACACAAGTTATTTAATTATTTACAAACGTTGAATTAGGTGTAAATAATGAAGATCGAGATCAAGTTGTTGTTTCCATCATGTTTAACTGTTGTGAATTTCCTAAAAAGAAGAGACGACCAGCTCAAGAAGAATCTGGACTGGGATGTTTTCCGTTATTTCGCGTTAGGAAATGTTCTGGAAGTCCATCAAATAAAAATTGTTGCATATATATTGACGAGCATTCCAGAGTTTATAAAAATTGGAATGATTATCTGGAAAACAATAAAATACCAAAAGCAAAAATGTTTGTTCCGAAAGATGGAAAGTATCAAGGAGATATGGAGGACAAAGTAAATAATTTCATCTATATATTAGTAAATGATTACTAACTAATGTTATGTTTAGGTTCAATTGGAAGAACTGCCGTCGCCAGCTTGTGCTATAAAAGAAGACATTATAAAAGTTGCTGATTATTCAAGTACAGCAGCTTCTCTAGTTTCGGGAGGAATTACAATTGGTGCAATGATTCCAGCAATTACAGTAGCTCCGATTGTCTTAACTGGCGCTCTTGTAACAGCAGCTGGAGTTGGCGTATACTCTATGATTCGAAGCTCTCTGGTTCTTCATGACCGCAACAAACACAGCCAAGTTAGTTTTGTATATTTTTTTGTTTGTTAAATGTCTGTCTTTTCTAAGAATTTATTTGGAAAGTGTGAATGTTTGAAAGGTGTAAAAAATGTATATATTCATAAAAAAGAAGATATAATAATAATGGAACACTAACTAACGTTTAAAATACGAGCTGAGAGGTTACCTGTCTCTGTTGTACAGTCCGCATAGAATGTTGATAAGATAATACAAAAAATTAACATTGCATGATTTTGAAATAAAATGTTGCATAGAAAAATTAAATAATACATTAATAGAAATGAGTTGAATTAACTATTACGTACGTGAAGTTAAAGGAATGTTTTCAAATAATTGAACATTACACTTTTAAATAATATTTATCTCTTTCGAACAAGACTGTATACCATGTTTTTACGTAGCAATCTTCCAATAAACGCACAGCAAGCGTTCTACAATAAATGTTAGACAAATAACAGTTGATTTTCTCTCCATAAAAGCCTACAAGTTAATGTTACAGTATTACAATATTTTAGTGGTTATATTATGTTTGTTTTAGTGAAATAAAAATTATATAAGCAATATTGAACCCAGGTTATACAGTCACACCTCCGAAACCACACATTTAGGGACCAATAACGATTTGTTGATCTATAATTCTTTAAAATTTTCGTTTACCAATATTACATTTTTGCTACCATCAATTAATTGTTTTAATTTTCGTAGAGTATTAGTCTGACAAACAATGAAGCACGAAATTGTTACCTGAATATTGCCGCTGGAGCAACTAGTGTTGTCACTACTGGCGCGACTAAAGCAGCAACTATTGCTTTGAATAAGGGAATCACTATTGGAGAGGTAAGTTTCTTAATTTATTTTTGTATTACACTAATAAAAATAATTTTGAGTAGGGAGCTGCAACAGCGCTGCTATCAGTGAACGGCCTAAACATTGCTGTAAACGGTTGCAACGTTGCAAATTCGATTTATTCAATCGCCCATGACATAAAAAATAAGAGAAATCCATCTGCTGTTGACATTATGCACTTAACTACTACATTTCTATTTTTTGGAAATGCAGTTGTTAATTTCAGATCAGCTTGTATTATTTATAAAGATACTCAGTCTACGTCTTTTGCAAATATGATTCAATCTCGAAGCCAAGATTTGTGGAATAGGGCAAAAAGTAGATTCTTTTCAACCGATATGACATCTACTGATAATAATTCTTCGTTAAAAATTATGAATGATTCTAGTGATTACTGCTCTAACGCAATACAAATTGGTTTACGCGAAAAAGGAATAGAAGGTTGTCAAAATACGGCGTTTAATTTATTAAAAAATCTCCTTCGTGATTTAACTTTGGACAGTGCTCTAAAATTTGGTATTGATATTATTGAAAATAAGGACAATGTTCATTCAATTTTCCGAATCATTTTATCAAGATTTGATTGTGCTATACAAGAAATAATATTAGCTCTCTTAAAATATTTGTTGGATGATGTGATTCAAGCTGCTTATGAACCTCTAAAACAAATATTTCCAAAGACTGAAACACTTGTAATAGTTTTGAATTTTATTACAAATTTTCTGAAATTCAAAGTATCAGAAATGGAAATTGACTACCATCAGAAAAAAGCTGCCGCTCTAAATGAGTTGCAAATTTCCGAAGAAGAATTTGACTATAATGCTGGCGGTTTTCGAAGTGCTGCAGAAAGATTGGCTCACTTTTTGAAACTAACCGCAATGAAGATGATTTGTGCAAATGGACAACCACATGAAATATTTTTCCGAGAAATGATCAGATATTTTTGGGATTGGTTGAGTGAAAAGGCAATACAGCACACTTTAGAAAAATCCAAAGCGCAAAATTCACAAATTATTAATTCCAGAAAGAAAATTAACTGTCCTGATTGCCGTGGTCATTATTACATTGATTAACACACAATTTTATTATTTTAGTTTAGTGCCTATCTACATATCAAGTTATATTGGTCTTTGTACTGTGGAATTTTAAATAAATATTGTAATTTATACACTAAAATAATTTAATTTCTACTATTTATTTACAATTACCTATTGCATATTCTCTTTTTCTACATTAGTAGTTTCCTTTGCAGATAACATTAAGTCATATAGTTGTTGTATTTGATCATCTCTCAGATTATTTAAAACATCTTCATTAATATGTTTACCTATATTTTGAGGATTACCTAATTTTCTTACTCCTAATTGTTTTGCTAAAGTCATTGCATAAGACTGAAAAGTATGATAATCAATACATAATTAATCATAAAATAGACATAACTTACGCTCCATTCTTTCATAAAAATGTCAGCTTCCTCAGGCTTGCATTTTTTGTGTCTTTTAAATTCATCTTTAACGTAATTGTCTCCAAGAATTTTGAGTTCTGGTGGCATTCCTCTATGTAATTTTAAAATAGTTTTATAGAGAAGCCGAACTTGCCGTAACTGACTCATTTTAGATATTTGAAATTGGCGCTAAAATAATATTAAAAACATGTACATTGTAAATAAGTATAACAAATTACATTGTTAATATTCTGTTAGCTAAAATAGTTTACAGCTAAAATATTTAAACATTTGCGTTTACTAACCTAAATGTTTTTCTCGTTTTGTAGTCAGTGTCAGTGGCACATTTCAAATTATACTATTCTTTCTTATAAACAATAATTCTTATGTTATAAATAATGTCTACAAATTAATTACAAATATATCAGTTTTAAAATTATGTTCGAAGGTTATGACAGTAGCATTCGTAGATTAGAGAAAAACAGTAAAATCCCCTAACCTCTTCAATTTTATCTGTCAAAATTCTAAAAAGGAAATAATACGAGAGAAAGAAATGATAGATTTGTAATTTTACACAATAAAATTTGAATATGGTAGGTGGAACTCCTAAGCCCTTTGCTTGTACTAGCGAGGGATGCACAATGACGTTCACCAACGAAGATCATTTAAACGTACACCAAAGAAAACACGAAATGGTTCTCAACCTTGGTATAAAAAGCAGCAGTATCGTGGGCAAGTAATCTCTGAATAATTATAAATTCTTTATAATATTCTTCAAATATTATAGCCGATCAAACTCCAACACCAACCAGATTTCTAAGAAACTGTGAAGAAGTTGGTTTATTTCAAGACTTACAAAATGTCAATCCCTTCGAAGAGACTTTTAGAAGAGCCGTGGAAATGGTCAAAACAGGCTCTTTACCAGTACCTGATTTACCTGAAGATGATACGTTACATACACCGCACGTATTTCCACACATACCTGATGAAAATGTTTCTTGTATATATAATACACAAAGGTTAAAAAATGACAAAATAGAATTAACTAACGTCAGAAATATAGATTTAATGAATGCTACCACAAATGAGAAAGATAAAAATGAATCAGTATTAACATTAAGTAGCAACAGTGACAGTTCTGATCGTGTTTACACATTAACAATGACAAAAACCCCGACAATTCTAATTAATGACAAACCAAATTTATTGTTAAATGACACCGATGACCATGTTTATGCTTTAACGACACAAAAAGAAAAAAATGATCAGAAAAATGAATCAAAAAAGGCAAATTTAATTATTCGTGATAAAAAATTTGCGTCTACAAAATACAGAAAATACATTAACAAAACAAATGTTGATATTAAACCTAATATATCTGCTAAAGAAAAATTACAACAAATTTTGCAAACAAAACAAATGAAATCAGCTGAAAATAAAAATGTTGCCCAATCAGTTATTCTTGTGCAAGGTTTAAAACTTGCCAATTCAGACAAAATGTTACCTTCAAGTGTTCCTGAATTGACAATTGTCAATAATATGGTTCCTGTTCTTCAAACTGTTTCTTCCGAATTACCAATTTTACCAAAATTAAATACAGTTTCTGTGTCAGTATCTACACAAAATACTGTTGTCAATTCGGTTGTGAAAACTTCTAAGTACACTTCAAATAATTTAAAAATAACCAAAAGTAACGGCGAAGGTAGCGACACGCGAAAATTAGATTTGTTGGAAAGAAATCGAGCAGCGGCGACCAGATGTAGAGAAAGAAAAAAACAGTGGATTGGCTCTTTGGAAAATAAGTTTAATATTGTGTGTAAAGAAAAGGATGATTTACAAAAAGAAAACGCAAATTTAAAAAATGAAATTCAACATCTGAAAGCTCTATTATTAGCACATAAAGATTGTCCTGTCACAAAAGCTATGAATATGGGTAAGAATTTAATTTATAAATAAATTATATGATTGTGTTTTATAAACATTTCAGGTCAAAATATACCGATCGGACCACCACATATTATAACAGTTATGGATAAAGAAGAAGAAAATACAATTTCTGTAAATCAAGAAATTAAATCTGCTGTAATCAAACCAAATATTTCGTTTGCCAATCAATCGAAAACTAGCGTTATAGTGTATAGTGTTAAATGATTATTAAGTTATCAATATTACGAGTCCGTTCCACTTTCAATTGGAATTGTTTAAAAAAGAAAGTAATATCAACGTTTAAAATGAGTTCCTTATTCAAGTTTTGTTATTGCATATTTTTTATTTTTCTGTGTTATTTATTCCTTTAGTGATAATAATTATTTTCTTAGGCATTAGTTTATGTAAAAATGTTTTGTTAACAATAGAAAATATTCACATTAAAATTTTATTTGTTTCTGTCGATTAAATGCTAAATAAACGAAAATTTTAACTGGGCCAATTGAAATGGAATCGGGCTCATATATTAATTGTTATGATATTTAAGCATGTGATATTCGATTTGTATAATAATGAAAAGTACTCTATTTTTATATATCAGATTTTTACTGTCTATAATTAGTTAAATTTTCTTTTGTTAGTAATGTTATTTGTACTCGTATTGAGGTCAGTATTTTATGTTTAATAATAAAGTATCATTTTTTTTTCTATATTTTATAGCCAATATTATCAAACCTATTTACACTCGAAAATTATTTTTATTGACACTTTCAAATTACGAATTATTCGGTGTTGTAAAATTAAGTATCTAAATTATTTTAAAAGATTTGTATCAACATATTTAGGTTTAATTGCGTTTTGATTAAAATACGATTCATATAAAAATTATTTGACAATACATTATAGGATAGTCATCAAACCAATTCTGAGACAGCTAGTATTTAATCAGTGACTAAAGTGAATATTCAAATGGTTGATTCAGTAAAATATGATGTATCTATTGCGTTTAATCAATACAGCACAATTGTTTGTTTTTTCACCCATTCCATACAAATTTTCAACCCCTATTTTATACCATTAACTGATGAATTTTGATACACGAGTTTTATTATTTTTATTAAAGAGTATAAGTACAAAATTTCAAGTCACAAAGCAATGTTTTTTCACTTATCCCATACAAATTTGCAATCCCTATTTTACATCCTTAAAGGTTGAATTTCCCAAAATTCTTTCTTATTGCTTGCCTAGGCCATACTGTCCAAATTTCGTAGTTCTAGCTTCGATACTTTCATCGGCTCTACGCTCTAGGTTAATGAGACAGTCACGCGAAAAAGGCCTTCCTCTTCATAATATTAGTAGGTATAGATTAAATAAAAAGCAACAGATTTTATTGGGTAAACAATCCAACAGGTTTTATAATAATTCGTTCAAAGTAATTGGATTCCGAGATTTTTATATTTCAGACACTTAAGACACTCCACTAATTAGTAAAATAGAGATATCCTTTTATATAAATATACATTATCTGTGTAAGTTCTGTATAATTTTTGAAAACAATTTTATAAGTTTTGAAAGCTTTTTTCATTATTTATATCATTCTAACTTAACATCCAAAACGGGTAAAAGGCGTGATGATATATTTATTTACTTTTTACTTTTACTTTTTTTATAATTAGAAGTGTAAATTAAAAATGCATGTAATTAGGCTCATTTGGTTATCTAAATTTCATGATATATCAACCAAATTGTACAAAAACGAAAAATATTTGATATTTCAAAAAACAGATTTAGAGTAATTTATTGCAGAGTTCTATTAAATAAAGGAGGTGGTCGACGCGAATTTTCTTATGTACGACCACGCATAACTTTTTAAAAAGTAGTCCAATTATAATGAATCTTTTATTATTGGATAGGGTATAACTCAAAGTTGGTCCCATTGAAATTTGAAAAAAAATTCCACCTCCTAAGAGTAGGAATATAGGTAGCCACAAAAATAGAAAACTTTTTAACAAAAATTAAACCGACAAAAAAAACTGAAAATGAATAATAAAATAAACATTCTATATAAGCTCCTAAAAAGTAACTAATTTTGAGTAATTGAGTAATGAAAACAAAGTAATTGTCAGTGTAATTGAATTACAATGAAAAATTGCTAGAATTAAATTACTTTCATAAATGATGTAATTAATTAATTGAACTGAACTTTTCATTACTGAGCGAATGTAAATGAAAATTTAAATTAACAATTACATTTCTGAAATATGTAATTAATTACGTAATTTAATTACTTGTAATTAAGTAATGCTCATCTCTGGAAAATAGCATTCCATGCGCCACATTTCAATTTTACAACCGATAGGTATGGTATAGTTTATACAGCAGATATTACTATATTATAAATGTTTAATTATTTCTGATTAATTCAAAAATATTTCATAGTTGTTACTTCCACTTAGGGCCGATATTTCCATCTACGAATAAACTTCCGAATAAGTTATTCGACGAATAAATAAAAAATACGCATAAAAAAATGACAGCTAGAACAATAAGTATCATTTGAGCTATGATTTCGATGCGACATTTTTCATTTATTCAACAAATAATTTATTCGGAACTTTATTCGTAGATGGAAATATCGGCCCTTAGTGGTATTTTTTGTAAAAATAGGTTTTAACCAATTTTAAGCAACTTGAAATACACTATTGGTTTTTGTATAGTTGACGTATAGGCGCGCAGATGATATGTAATATTTAATATTAATTAAAGGCAATTTGAAATTTGACAATAATTCATTAATAAAATAGCAGAAATTTATTTTGGCTCATTTATAATTATTGGTATACTCGATTTACTAATTTTCTTTTTAGTTTAAACGTATATTTATCAAAATAATTCAATTTGTTTTAGCTTTTTTTCATGAATATTCTTCAATTAGTATTTATTAGATTTTACAGTATTTAACTAATAAAATATACATCAACCACCAATCAAGCTCAATTCCCGACATACTCCGACAAAGTTGAATCTTTCCTCCAATCCTTTTGCTTTCTTTTGCGAGACCTCGGATCACGCTTCTTGTACTCAAGCACCTCTCAGTTGTGTTCGAATAGAACAACGGGCAGGTGTGAGGAACCGAGCGCGGTAAAGTCGTAGGTAGCACATATCAGCCATGAGCACAGCATATCCAGCTGTTTATAATAAGTTAAAAACGCGTTAAAATCCTTCACCACCGCGAAACATAATCGAGATATCGGGAAACGAAGAAGTGAAGAGTGTGAAGTGTGAATGAAAGTGAAGTTCATGTGCTGGATGATTTGTGGCTGAAAAGGATTTGTTAACAAGCCGAAAGGTGAGAAGTAGATAAGGATTACTTATCTGACGTTTGACATTTAACCACCTTCTGATTTTTGCTTTTGGCGAATGAATAAAACAATTAAATATTAAGGAATATCATTTATATAAAATATATATTATACGACAGACTTAAATTATATTTTTATTAATATTGTTTTTCTATAAATAAGTTGATAATAAATTCATTAGTATAATGCTCTAATGATACGTAATAAAACCAAATTAATAAAGTAGATATGTAGCTATAAACTCCAGAAACTTAAATATATAATTCACATTGAATTAATCATGAAAGTAATACTGTTTACTAACAAATAATTTGATAATTATTTGTGTACCAAATGAAGCGTTAAAAATTCTTACATTCAAAAGTTTGGGAGATATAAACGATAGGTGACGCAAGTATACTACCTATACTGTGAATTTACTTTGCGTATTATTTTTATTTGTGAAAGGATTTTATGTGTCTATGCTATAACCTTCAAAGTATCAAAATTAATGTATATTTATTCGAATTTAATATCAATTAAATAATTGTGCTTGGTTTCGAAATTACGCGAAATCATGTGTAATATAAAGAAATAATTACTGTTAAATTATTTCAGTATATAAATTATATTAAAATTCTTGTCAGAATATTTGTATTTGCCCTAAGGTAACCAAACGTATTATACACATTATTAAAAAGTAAAAGTTTTTGGGAGCTAAAAAATTATAGGTAGGTACGCCCATTTCCTGCACCCCTGTAATTTATTTCAGAAACCGTTTCTTTATGAGGATTGAAAAAAGCAATTTTAACCTACCGCACATATATGTAAGAGGTCGTAGAGACAGATAAAATTTACTAAAATCTAAAGATGATATTGTCAAATTTCGTATTTAAAATTTGGAAGTTCAAGTTATTAGCTGATTAGATTTTAGTAGCAATCCATCTTACTTATAAAGGTTTAGAAATATCTCAGTAATTAATGGATTGAAGAGAAGAGATTCTGTGAATTTTTAAAACAAAACTTTAGCATATATTTGCAACGGGGTAATGCAGCGTCGATTATGGGAACTTTACCTAAACAAATGATTTTGGATGAAATTTTTTATATTTTAGATATACGTAATAATATTTCACATAAAATAAATTGTATTAACTATTTTCTGATAATAAACTTTCAGCTTTTAATTAACTTTGGGTAAATTTTATTATATTTTAAAAAAATGTAAAATATTATTGGCTACAATTTTTATTTACTTTTTTTTTATAAAACTGTTTTCTCTATTTTGTAGTGTTTAACATTTGTCATAATTTTCAAGTTGTTTAGACGGAAGGTTATACAGGATAATTCAATGGTCTGTTCGTTTTTAACTCTTATATTTTAAATTATAAATTAAAACTCTTCGAGTAGAATCTATTTTATATATTATTGCCTATCTACATAGTTACCATACACATTTGTATACAGGATTATACATTGGAGCACAACAATTTGTAACTTCCGGTTTAAATTTAAATATTTTTATTTATAATTTCAGACACTTTATCATTATATATTTTTTAAGGGAATCTATTTTACATCAAAATCAGAAAATATTTATAGGGTGTTGCATTACAAAATATAAAGTTGCATATTGACGCGCTAAAATTGAAATACATTTTTTTTTTTGCTTTGGTAATAGAGAGAGTGAAGAATTGAAATGTGGAATATAGGGATTAAAAAAAATTTTTTTATGTAAAACTGCAAATATAAAATTAGTTCATAATTTAAAAATGCATGCAATAAGACTCATTTGGTTATCTAAATATTAATATTTAACAATATATCAATCAAACTAAAATCAATATTTATTGAGGAAATTGTAACACGGCTATGGAAAATTAAACAAAAACGAAAAATATTTGCCATTTCAGAAAACAGACTTATGTTTATTTATTACAGTGTTGTGGAAATTTCGTAGAAGATTGTAATGATATACTGGGGAATGTTAGAGTTCTTATATTTCCATTCTTTACTGTTAAATAAATAAATTTTAACCTGCTTTGGAAATGTAAATAAATTGGAAATGTCAAATAATTTTCGTTTTTGTCTAATTTTCCATGGCCGTGTTACAATTTTTCTAATAAATATTAATTTTAATTTGATATAATGGTGAAATACAAATAATTAGATAACCAAGTGGGCTTTTTACATCCATTTTTGAAGTTCTGAACAAATTTTGTATTTACAATTTTGCTATGTAAAGTAGATAGCTAAAAATTTACAGCAATATCACAAAATTGCATTGAAATCCCTATATTTCACATTTCAATTCTACACCAAGTATTAAATTACTTATAGGAGGGGGAATAAATAAATTGGCTACGTACATAATTTATGCAATTTTTTTCAGCAGTGAAATATTTCGTAAAGTTTTGCAATTTTTAAAATGATTTACCCCGTACCAATTCTTATGACTAGAGAGCGGATTATATGCAAAGTGCATATCTTTAAATAAAATCAATTTCACAATAAGTATATACACAAAGCAGTATACTCTAATATTTCTAGGGAAATCCCTGTAACGGTAACGGTAGGTATTCATTGTATACACGAATGCTAAAAAATATAAGACCGAGAATTCTCAGCTAGAAATATCTTTTACTTATGTTTCCCTTTTTTATTATGGAAAATTTTGAACATTTTGTTATTGTAATTATGTAAATATGTCATAATCTTATATCAAGTTTCTAGACTTAGTTTATATGTATATTAGTAGTATATTTGTTAAATGTGAATCAGGATTAAGATTGTATTGTGCAATAAAATTCATAATACCTTCATTTATACTTTTTTTTTAATATTGTAAGATTTTTTTGCATATTTTGCTGCATATATTGTCATATTTGTGCATATATAGTGCATATTTCCTAAAAAAATCAGTGCATATATATGCGCACATATTTCAGTTTTTTCGTGCATATAATCCGCTCTCTACTTATGACAAAGAATTTCTTTATTCTTGGCTTAAAAAATATGTAAAACACATAAGGACCTGGTTGCATAAAGCATTGTTAACTTAATTGTTAATGTACCACCAAAATAATTCATCAAAAATCATAATTTATAAATTTATTTCCTTGGTTACAGGAAAATTGTTGAATTTTGATAGGTTAATCACGTTGTTACAACGTATGTAATTGGGCCAATAAGTTTCATATATTATAATATAAGGTCGTAGGAGTGAAGTATTTAACTTCATAGTGTCCTAATTTCCTAACATTAAATTTATATTAATAAGAAATCAAAATCCGTTCAGAGGCTCCATGATTTAATTCTCCATTAAAAGCAATCGTTTTGAAACCGGATTTTGTCACTTGCTTCCATTGTTTTTCTTCAAGGCTACCTAATTACAATTGTAACATATATCAGTGTATAACTCAAGCTCCTTGCTCCTACACAAAGTATAAACTTTACTAAGTCGAATGCAATATATTGACGTTAACTGACACTTTCTATTTTTGTTGCAGAATGTCTCTCCTACGACTGGGTCATATTCTCGTCACCGCCTTGGTGAGTTTGGGATAGTGAGTGTGTTAGACTGTGAGGCTGTGCGTACGTGCACTATTATCATGATAAAACTTCTCAAATCACCAGTTTTCACTTTCAGTTTAGTTACGACAGTAAAAGGACTCTGAAAAGGTTGAAGTTGACGAAAGAATACTGATTTGTTTTTGTTGACTTTGAACGACTGCAGCTAGAAAACTACAATGGATAATTAAATTATGGTTTTTTACCTCCCGCCACATCCTGTGAGGGAGGTATTGGGCTTCCAAAATTAAAATACGCTAACTAGTGGTAGAAAGCTAAACTAACCATAAGGTACATAAATTTCGTTGTATTTTGCATACAATTTTCAACTTTATAATAAATAATAAACCACATGTGAAATAATGAATGTTACATTTTCCACCGTTCAAGGTGACTTTAAACCCCTTTTTACATCATACTTATATGCGTGTAATAATGTGTTGTGTGAATTTAAAAAAATGTTCGTTATGGTTGTCTGCATGGTTTTCAAATTATATTGTTTTTATATTGCTAAGAATACACAAGATTCTTTCTCACGGTGAGCAAATTCACATCAAAATATTTTTACTTTTAGCAGATGCTAATGTCAGGCAAAACAAAGGAGACAAGTCGAAAATTTATTCAAAATATTTCAAACGAATTTGACATTGCGATTTGCAGCAAAATCTACCGAATGATTCCTTGAACGTTATCAAATAAATTAATTAACCATAATGCTGATTAATAAAATCTATATATCGAGAATTTTTTATTAGCATATATGGAAATCTGTCATTAAGTTATTGACAGCAATATGTATATTAAAGCGTTGATTTTATAAATAAACAGGGATAATTTACAATAATTAAAAATAATTCATACAACAATTAATGTAATCCGTTTAATATTAATGTAATTAAAATAAATTTCTTATTTATTTAAACTTGCATTGTTTGGTTCATTACGACTGTCTATTATTAATAATCAATGTAAATTATCAACACCAATTATTTCCTTGTACGCTTATAAAATTATACATATTATATGCTACATTTCATTTAAACTTATTTTGTTTGAAATTAAGATACGAGCCTCCAATTTTTAATAAAGTGAACCGTTACACAACTGCTAAAATGCATTTACAAAATTTCAACATTCTACTGTTTTTGAATTTTGCGAAAAATTAGGAAAATCATTCCAGTAAATTGCCCTTCTGGTAAAAAGTTTACAGTATATTAAAATTAACGGTAAATTATTTATTTTTTGTATTATAATATAGAAATTTTCAATAGTTAAATGGTTAGAAATTGAAATTATGTTTCTATAATACTGTTTTGGAAACTACGCATTCTAGAATTAAAAATTGTTATGGAATCACTAACATTCCATACGCCGCGTATGGAATATTTTCGACGAATCAGAGCCGCGATATATGAAGTATCTTGATTCAGTTACTATGGTTACATCTGTTTGTTTTAATTTAATTTTTGAGTTTGGCGTCTACAACATGTAACGGAATGGCATATTCTATACTCGCAAACCGTAGCCCTCGCCTTCGGCTCGGGCTACAAACTTTTTGCTCGCGTGTAATATGTGCCATTCTATTACTTGTTGTAGAATATACTATTTTCATCTATGTGACAAATAATCACATTTATTGCATTTGAGGATAATTTTAACGATTTTGTAAGAAGTACACAATAAAAAAATAAAGTATAAAAAAATTAAATATCAGAGTAAGTAGATCACACATTCTTTCAATTATTACTGAAAAGATTTTATTAAAAATTTTTTATATATGTATTTCTTAGAAATGTAAAATGCGAATTAATTAATTTACTTAATTTCTCTTCTTTTAAAAACTAATTATTGTACAACTAATAAGTCGAGTTGCACTCGTTTAAATAATTTCTACATTATGATTGATGACACATGTAAACTGCAATCTCAAGAACAATAAACAAAGCATACTAAAACAAACCACTACGTATCCCCATCACGTGATTATTCTTAATGTTTCTTTGTTTTTACAATCATTTGCTCATCGTCCGATGTTCATCTTTCCGGTGAGATCAGCCTACTATTTTTAGAGCATTATGCAGAAAACTGTCAGAGCCCAGAACCGTCTGTTTCACAGTTTCTGCGAAGCATTTTTACCTTGGAGGTTGATGGTGATTACCTCTGGCAATAACAAATGAATAGCGCTGCGAGTGATGCCAAGGCAAGCCCGTCTCTACGTCATAAGCTTACGTATCTTTCAGGCGACCTTCAAGGCTGTTCGATGGTATTAAGTTGATGTGAGATGATAAAATATAACGATGTAATATGTTTTTTATAATCGGGTGAAACGGTGTTAAATTCTCGCCTTGGTATTTTTATGAGGGTAGCTTCAACATTTTAAACTTTCAAGGATTAAAATAAAAATATGATGAATACAAATGAATTGTAACAAGGCGAACATTCAGAAAACGATTTATTGTTTTTACTGTCAAAACGTTTTAAAATATCAAGTTTAAAACTGCGCTGGGGCTTGAACGCATCGAAAATCGTCTTGATAGGAGTTCTTGAGTTTAATTTATTGCTACAGATGTGTGTTAGAATTTTAGTTATCATAAATAGTCATTTGAGTTTATCGCGGCAAATATTCTGAAATATCGGCTTGAGATGCCAACTGGGGTTGACAGATTTACGAAGAGGTCTGGTAACCCTAGATTAGGTTTTAGTTTTTACGTAATTTTTGAACTGAGCAGACGTGTTCTCACGTCTGCAGTGCTCTACAAAATGTAGAATTTAAATATATCTTGTTTGTTAAATATGTTTTGGTAACTGCAACTAAGTTAACATATTCATTCGTTGTTGTCGTTGTATTATTTGTAATTTGTTTCTAAATTATTCAATTCCCCGTTTTACCATTTTAATAAATATAAATTTTTATCACATTTTAAAGTATTGTGTTTGATTGTCAACCCCCTAAGTTTGAGTCTCAGTCCGCCGTGCTACAGAATATTTCCCTCGAAAAATTTCAACCAATCATGTTGCAGTATTTTCTAAATTTCGTCCAATGACAATCGAATACAGTGAATATTTTGCATGTCGTATATTTTCACAAGTGCGATACCCAAATATTTATAATAATTGTTAACACAATGAGGAATAGTTTAATTTCTTGGTTTTAAAAGGACAAAAGGGGTAATATCTTCAATTTTTCAATCAATTTCTTCAAAATAATTACTTTTAAAACGCTAAAGACTTATTTTTAACATAATTTGACAAATGACATTTATCAAAGTCTGACGTTTTGTGACAGATTAAAATAAATATATGTTCAATAATTTAAAATAATGACTGGAATCTTTATCGAGAAATATTCGTCTAATATATTCCTCGTGTATAGCAAATACAATCAGAATATTCAGGTCTTTGCCATGCACTTGGGATATAATATATAATTACTGATAATCCGAGTTATTCGTATTTCTTTGTAGTTATTTCAAAACAACGATAATATTCTATAAGTTTTTTATTATTAAAATGAATTCTGAAAGTTTCCGCCAGTTACAGGACGAGTCAGTAATTTTTTTCTGCATTCCGAGAATTATACGGGATTGTAAAATGCGGGTTTTTAATTAAAACTGCATTCTTAATTTATGACAAACAACTGTATCGTATTTGTTGTAATTAGTTTTTTCTACAATCGTTGCACAATATCGACATTGTTATTCCATTTTTGGTTAGGAAATGTTCAAAATTGTCGCTCTAGGGCGACAAAGTGACATATTGTCGCACTAGCGCGACAAAAACAAAACAAAAATAAATTAGGTAAAAGAAGTAAATGATGCATTGGATTTTTCTGGTAATAACCTTGCTATTGCAAATACAGTTGGCATATACGTACATACACTTCAACTTAATCACCATAAACGTATTCACTCTGTACACTTTATGTCAAATGTACTCCATGTGTCGAATTATGATTTCTTTGAAAATGTTTATTTTGTTCATAACCGTTGTCATGATTACGGTGACATGGGTAACTACAATTTTACTGAATTGTTTATAGACGTGACCAAAGATAATTTTGAAAATTAATTTTGCTTGACAGCTTAACATTGTTCTACGATTGTAGAAAAAATATTGTGTGTATCTCTCTAACTATTGTAAAGAGTTAAAATTTATTTTTAGTATTACCTTCGGCATATATACTGGGCGTTTCACTTTAATCTTAGCACAAGAATATTTACAAAAATAGATATCGAATGATAAAATATTTTGAATAAAATTTTGAAGTTTTTTGGATGGGGCAACTATAAAATCAAATATGGAAACCCTAATTTTTTATAAAAATAATTGCAATAAAAATTATGTTTCTCCCTCAACTTTTTTCCCAACACGATTTCTTAAAAATTTTAATAAACTAACTAATGCTCGGTATTATAAATAAATTTTAACTCCTGTCAAATTAAGTTCCATACTAAATTTATCTAAATGACAATAAAATTTTTGAGAGTAATGTTATATTAAATAAGTCATAAAATTAATTGAAATGATGTGCACTTATTAAAAACAAATAAATTTACTTTAAAAGTAAATATAAGTGACAGTTAAATTTCTTTATAATATCGGGCATAGAAAGGTAAATCAATATATAGTTAATTGTTTTTAAATGGCAAACATTTGACACATAAAATGTGCAAGTAACCTAAAAATTGCTAAGTTGTTATTAATTGACATCGTTAACAAACGGCAGTAGAGTATGACGTTAATTAAACGGCTTGTAAGTCTCGCGACTTGAAAGTGACAACTAGAACTTGAATAATGTTTTTGCATTACATATTCATGTGTTTAGCAGTTAGCTATTACGTAGCTCATTTCCTGATTTCTTATCAAACTATAGGAAATTCTTCATAATTATCTCAGATTTTCTCTACTAATAATGCGTATACCTTATATAATATACTTCGTAATCATAATACTTTTTTGTAGAATTCTGGTCCTGGCTGCTCTGCAGTTGCAGACTTGATATGTTAATATATGAAATATAAAACACTTACCTTGCAGAAGCACTGGAAAATTTCGAGATCTGAAACAAACAGAATTATATTAAAAATTGCACACATTAATTAATTGAGTAAAAACGATTTGGAACCGAACCAGAGTCCGATAGCTTCAACATTCATTAATTTTATGTTTTTTGTTCGTCTTAGTTATTTTATTATAATTTTACTACTACGGTTTGGATAGATGCAAATATTAAAATGTGTTATAGCTTAAAATCTTGAAATTCGGTTTAAAAGGGGTTTTAGGTTTCAAATTATTGTCACCTATGTTTGTGTTAATTTTGGTAGATTAGTTTTCATAGAAATGAAATCATTTTGTGACGACCGTAACTATAATATTCTGAAATTCGTCTTAAAGCAGAAGCATCATGGGTATTGATATGTTTGAGTGTCTGAGCTAGGCTGGTGCATTTTCTAAATATGTATGAAGATATGTTGTTTGTAATAGAAGTTTATAAATTAATCGAGTGTGAAGAATAAACGAGCATGTATGAATCGCACTATGAATGTGGACAAGGCGAAAGTGGTGTGTCAGGATAGGAATGTTTGGAGGAGATTGATTGTTGATTGACTGTGTTTCTGGGTTCGTGCTACCCCACTAAGTGGGCCATAGCGTGATGTTATGTATGTATGTATAAATTAACTCTTCATTTTATAAAAAAAACTGACTTGGATATCAAATTGAATCGCTGTACACAAATCGTAATTAAATATCGAATCTCATGTAGCTTATCTTCAAATTATCTGAATAGATATTTGTACAGTACATTTTAATGGAAATGACACTATTACAGTCCAAATTAAAACATGAATCTGTCGAATATTTATTAAAAAGTTAGTACTGCTGTAATTTACATTGAATACATATTAAAAATATCTATTATCTAGTCCACCTACAACTTTTCAAATTACACCATGTAGCATAAATAAATCTAGATCAATTTATAGTAATTTCAAGCCAATTTCCGTTATTCATAGAGTTTAATTTAATTCAGAGTCATGAATACAAAATTGTTCCGTCGGAAGCCAATCAATAAACAACTGATTGAAAATTTCACAACTTTTACCCGTCGCTCTGGGCGCAGCCAAAGAAAGTGTTACTTATACAATCAGCTCTCTTTGTAATGTGGCTGTGAATGTCTACGCACCATGTGTGTAAGTGTGTGACAGGAATTGTATAATCACGTGTCTTTACAATCGAATGCCTTCGAAGATGAAAGTAAGCAACTTGTTGATTTTTGCTCACGTTGTTTTCGATTATATGCAACTGAAAGGGAAATGGGTGCAATTATTTTACTTAGTTTTTGTTTTTGTTTACTGCTTTCTTTTATTCGTATCTCTGTAATGTTATGTAAAAGGATAATACATTTTCAATTGTAAGAGAAATGTGTATATAGCAGCGTTGTTTAATAAGACCTTGGGCCAGGTTTTCTTTTCAAAAAACATGTACCACGTGCTCTGTTTTTAGGTGTTTAGTTTCGGTTTTAGCGCTGTACAATGTACTAAAATTATTTTATAAAAAAATGCTTTAAGGTCAACCATACGGGCTGAAGATAGCGCAAGATGAACGTAACATTTTTGAAACAATATATCATTATTATAATAAATGAAACATATAATGTCTTATACCTACATTTGTAGATAAAAGTCAAAAGTTTTGTAATCAATTGTAAAAAGCTAATTTTGTTTACAAATTATACATGGAAATAATTTTCAAAGTAGTAAAATATATGCCACACATTCCCATGAACGACTACAATAATGCAAATAACTTGTATATTTATAAATAAGATCGTGAATAACATATTAAAATTATTTTTCATTTGAATTTACAGTTTTTGAGAAACAAATAAAAATATACCAAAAAGTATGTTTTTTGTTATACTTTTATTTGTTTCTCAAAAACTATAAATTCAAAGTGAAAATAAACTTAGTATGTTATAGATGATCATATTTACAAATATATAAATTATTTTCATTACTGTAGTCGTTCATGGGAATGCGAGGCACAGTATCAAAGTTCTGAATTTTTGACCAACTAGACTTAAACGGATATTTTTATATAGTTTAATGTTTCAGTTATCCTTTTCATCCACATATATAAATACTAGAATGTTCAAAGACCTTACTGTAATCTGTAATAATTGTTTTGTATTTCGATAAGAATAATTGTTAGAAATAATTGATTTAAATTTGAATTTGCAAAACAAAATTCATGGGAGTGAACGAACCCAACGAAAATATGTACTTCATTTGACATTGCAATACAAGCCAATGTAAAAAATCCATGAAATTTTAACGGATGGAGGTTGTTGGACCATAAAGTACATGAAAATAAATGAACAATACAGAATTTGCTGTTTTTTTTTTTAAAATAAAAGTGGTAGATATATATTTCTGTATAACTTCTATTCGAAGCATTTTTTTTATAAAATAGTTTTAGAAGATTGTACAGAGCTAAAGAGGCTAAAACCATTTTCTTAAACGTGTTTTTGGGTTTATTTTATTTTAAAAAAATACTTCAAATAAATTAATAACAATTAAGACTTTTTAAAAGTGTAGATAGTCTTAAATAAAGCTACAAATATGTTTATCAGACGTTAAATTACAACATCTACTAATAGAAGATGATTTTTTTATTGCGTGAATTGACAATAAAAAATGTATTAAAAAATTGTAAACAACACAGAAAGCAGAACTAATTATTAAAGAGCAAATCCTCTAGCAAAAAACTGTAAAAAATCTTGCATCCTGGATCATCAGCTCTTAGTAATCTTCCATCCGATTGGCGTCAACCACGCGTATCGCCATTCAATTGTTTTAGGTCTTATTCGCGGTGTCTGGCTGCAAATTGAATGTGCAAACAACCGTTAGGCAATTTGACTGCATCGAACAGTCTAAGTACCCGGCCAAACATTCTGCAAAATTACTAAATTGAAGTTTAACCCACAGTAATCGAAGTAGTTGCAGTGGTTAAAGTAATGAATGTGATTACTGGATGTAAATTGTGGTAACGAGTTTGATTTTCCCGAGAGATAAAGATGATTTGACTGCATGATTCGAGCTTAAGATGCAGTGTAATTAGCTTTCATCCAAAACGCTAATTTGAAATTCATTATTGTGTTTTGAAGAGTGAGTGTGTAATTTGAATGATTGCGGATAATTCGAAGATTATTTTTGTGAGGTTATTTCAATATTTTGTTTTGTTTCAGATACTTTTAAGTACAACACTGGACGCAGCAAATCTTCCTGCATCTTCTACGACAAGTTAGTATTATTTTTTTTTATTTTTGACTGTCTTTTATGTCGAACTGTATATGTTTTGCAATCGCTATCATTTTAAATTCGAATTTAAACTACTTTTCTAATTTTGAATATAAATTTCAGGTAATACGTATTACATTGACTTAAATAATCTGAATTATACAATACTATTGAAAATATATTCTAAATCAATAATAACTTTTTCCTATTTTACGTACACAAAGTCAATTTTGTGACAGTTTTTCTCAAGAACAATGCTACAAAATTGAATGTTCTGCAACTGTTTTTGGGGAATTTATTATTTGTAAAATTAACAGTCTGTCAAACTTGGGGCTGTCATTGCTCACGTAAAATTATTGAATCGGAGCCTCTGCGTCGGGGTTGCGGCCTGGGACCCGATAGGCCCCGCGGGCAAAGCCCCTTGGTGACCAGTGGTATATTAAACATGCCGTACAATTTTATTTTATTTTTATTGAATTTATGAACGTGAAATAGGAAAAGTAGTATGAACAACTCGTGTTACAATGCCTAATTGTAATACTCGTATTACAAAAAAGGTTATTGTAACACTAGTTGTTCAATATACTATTCTTTCAATCCAGCACTGACCATTGGAAGTATTCTGGGAAATATACAGCAATTTGCGGTATCGGCGTTAAAAGAATCCTCTGTACTTTCAATATGAGGGATGTTTAACCATTTTATTATGATCCTTCGAGTTTGGTAGGCAGAAGTATATCAAAGTTTTAAATTTATAACTACCAAAAAAATCTGGGTTTTTTTTTAAACAGTACTAAATATAGATAAAAATTGTAAATACCAATTGTAATCAATATTATTCCATATCTTTTTAAATATAATAAAATTTACTTTTACCCATTTCTGGGTGTGGCATTCTGCTAAGAGCAGATCTCGGTAATCATATATTTTTGTGTGTGAAATACTGTTACGAACATTTATATCAATTGAAATAATCTTTTATAGACTAATTTTTAGTGTAAAAACAATACTAGGTACTTTTCTTTTATAAATAATACTGAAAAACATAAAGTAATCTTTTAAAATGCAAAAGATCTCGAGAACTATACCATTTTTATTCAAATATGCTCGCTCACGTAATAAAGTTGTATGTTGTGATTTTTCTGACAAAACATATGAATAAATGAATGTTTAAAAATGCGAAAAATCTTCTTGGTGTTTATGGTTGAACGATGTCCTTGTTGAAAGTTTTTACATACCTGTCTTATCTACAACTTGATGTATTATACTTAGAGGAAGGAAGCGTACATAAATATGTATATTATGCTTTATTTATAAATGTAAAATAACTTTTTTGTCCTTGCTGCAATTAAAATGTGCACTATAATTATGTCTTTATCTTTCGCAATTATGTAACTTTCAAGATTATTGTGATAAGATATTTTTTTATTAAACAAACTTCAAGACTAAATTTGATAATCTAATTATCATAAATATTTGTTGTCCATCATATAACCTTTCAATTTCTTAATGCCAATAAATATAGAAACAAGCTTTTATGCCCGGTTGCACAAACTTGGTTTAAATAAATAAAAGCGTATCTAATTTTTTATATCATTGTCAATTACTCCATATGACATATAACTGCGATTTGCTTTTATTTATTTAAACCAAGTTTAAAATTTAACTAACGTTGGTGCAAAAAGGCATACATATAAATAGTAGCCAATATTATTCTAGATATTTTTGACTATAACAGAATTTACCATAAATCATTAGAAATTGAAATATGCTCAAGAAATCATTGAATTCTTTTATAAAACTGAAAAACTAGTTTGAAACTTATAGGTTTTGTAAGGCCACCTTTCTTTCTCTAAAACTTGTTTGTAAAAGGGTTACTATGCATTTGTTGATTGGTTGCTATGTAAAAACATTGTATAACAAAGATAAATAGCCCAACAGTTAGCTGTCCCTTTCGGCTCGCATTATCAACGTCAGTTCATATTCCAGAATGGGGTCTTTCACCATTTAAAAAAAATTTTTTTTTGAAACTTTATCTATATTGAAGACTACGTACACTTTTAAAAAGTCTTAATTGTTATTCATTAAGCCACAAAGATATTTTTTAAATGTTGTGACGTCATAGTAGAGGTGTTCCTGGATCTTAAACAGTAAAGATTTAAATAATTTTTGTTACTATATAAATTTCAACACCGCATATAACGTTACTGTCTGCAGCCTCATGCATGTTGAGTGCAGGATTATATTTTAACACACAGAGTCACATCGGTTCAGGGAGAGTTCAATGCTCGATCAGCCGACGAAGAACGTCGATACGTTGCGTTCTTACGTCCCTGTTGCGTTACAATATGTGTGCGTGAATGCTTACGCAGTCACGTTTAACTTACAAATCGTATTGTTTTATTTGTTCGAAACGGAAATTGTAAGTTGAGAACAATTCAATTGCTTCGTTTTATAGTTTTTCGTGAACAAGTGTAAAGGAATGAATATACTTTCCATCATAAAATGCTAATAGGCAAGTTTTCTCTTAACTTAAAATCACAATATTTCGACTGCAGTGTATTTTGTTGATAAAGTTTGGTTTACTCCTTTATGGGTGCCAATATTTGCCGTCCAATCATATTAAATTACAAGAAATTTATTAGTTTTAGCTGGTCACTTTTTTATATGTAAAATAGTATATTGTACAACGGGCATGGAATGGTACTCATTTCCTAAGAGTATGAAATGGATATCTCATATACTTTTTCTACGATCACGATATTATTTCCTAATTAATTTAATTTTAATAATAAATTTGTTCCGCTTTCATTATTCCAATATTTGATAATTCTAAATAAGTACCTTAGCAATGACAGCTGTACTGAAATGAACTGCCCTGTATTGAAATACTCATAAAATACCTTGGAACTACTTCGATTGACAATTTAATTTTTAATTATAAAAATGTAAAGCATATGTAACTGTCAAATAATGTTTCTTTAATAAATTTTGCATTTATTAAGAGATGTTGAATAAAACGTTATACTTCATACGTAGGTAAAGTGGAATTATCAATTAAAATTTCTCTCGTTGGTAATTCCTTACTTTGTCCACTTGTAAAGTAAATAACTATTACCTTATATTTAAAACAAATGTGCGTTTTCTTCGTAAAACAAATATATTTCAAAATGTATTTGCCTAGTTAATTTATTTTCAATATAAATTTTTGAAGCACTTTATATAGCTTAAAGTTTATGTGAGTTTCTCCAGCCTATGATGATGTGCTCCAGGTGTTCCGGACGTGGCGCAGGATGTGCGCATCGACTGCAACAGCGACGAGATCGTGGTGAGCGTGAGCACGAGGTCCGGCCGCTTCAACGGCATGATCTACCCTCGTGGACTATCGAAGAACAGCTCATGTCTGGCGGAGTGGCGACAGCACGATACCCCGGTGCGCTACGCACTCCCCCTCAGAGGTTGTAACACCATGAGCACCGAACTCGTAAGTAATTACTAGTTAAACTATACAGGGTGTTCATTTTAAGTGGTACACTATTGCTATTTCGAGAACTATAAGAGCTACGAGGTCGGTTAAATTACTAAACAATATTATAAGACAATTAAAATGAGCAAAACAAGAATTTTTCTAGACCAGTGGTTCTCGCGGGTGCAACTTTCTTATTTTAAATGGCAACCTATTTTTTTATTTGCTTATTCGATTAATTTTTTTTTTCTGATATCAATGATATTCACATGTAATGACCAAATAATAAAAAATATTTGAGAAAAATGTAAAATTAAAAATGGGGTAAATAGCTCTGTTGTAACGCGTCGGACTGTGGATCGTGAGATCCTCAGTTCGAATCCCACAGCTGACAGTTGCCAATTTAAATTTACCCCTGTGGTTCCTCGTCCACTAACATCTTTGGGGGCTATGACGTGACGGCTGGTAACCGCACTTCATACGTAAAAATATATCACTTACCGAGATCTGCGTAAGCAGAGTGCCACACCGATAATGGGTAAAAGGCGGGATGATATATTTATTTTATTTATTTGTCATTTTTATTTAAATATGCATATACAAAGTTTGCCATGGAAGAAAAATTTGAATTTATTGAAAAACAAATGCCGATTGGAAAGATTTGGGATGAAAACGATTCTCCTCTACGTTCCTCAACTCTCTGCTTGTAAAATATTATATTACGTTATGTTTCTAGTAATTTTTTGAAAATCAATTGTTAATCGTTATGATATTTACTTGTTACCTATCGGTGTTCAAATGTCTATACTATTTTTATTAAAAATTGTCATGTGATAGTTGTATTTATATATAATACTATAAAACTATTGCTATGTACAAATATTTAATCTGCTTCAATGAACTCTCTTAGTTTTTATTTAGTTATTCTGTACAGCCTTTTCTTAAGTGATTTATTGTTTCAAAGTCCAAACCAATCTTCAAAATCTCCTTTCTAATAGATCTCATATACATAATAAACATCATTGAAGATCTTTACTGTATGTTATTTTCATTTTGTATTACATAATGACGTTAAAATATATAGAAGTAAAACTAAAAGATGCTGTAAACCTTATTGCGCAAACCGTCGTAAATTGTTACAAGCAAACTCACTTCATTTGTCACCAAAAGTCCCAGACAGACTATTTCACAACTGTTTTTCCAAAGACGCCTTGCCTTCGATACTTAAAAGGTTGACAATCAAACAGTGACGTAACAAACTTAGCAATAATGTAACACATGTAAGGCTCAACAGCATTGAACACTGACTGGTCCAGGTTGCACGTGGAACTTCATTGTCTTCACCTTGACGCCAATAAGGCTTTCGAAATCACACGACTGAATAACCGAATTATTTGCGTTTGGTGAATGAATTAGAAACAATTAGCAATGGAAATACTCAGCAATTCATTGTATACAGAAATATTTACATAAATATGTGCAATATTTCAATCATTTCTGTTTTTTAAGTAACAAAACGCATTCTTCAGTAAATTGGGATTCGTTATCTAACACATTAGTTGATGGATTTTTGATAGAGACATCCAGGTTTTACTGTAGTTCAGGAATTCTGTTTAATTCAAAACAAAATGAAAATATTCAGACCTATTTTCTAAAAAAAATTGCTACCGTATCAACTTTGTAACAAAAATGTATAGTTTTTGAAAATTAATGATATATTCTGCATTAATCAAGCTTTGATTCGATTTTGTCACCAATAGCAAGTTGCTACAATAACAACTTTGTTGTTTGTTAGAGAATTTGGCTGTTTGATATAAGATGACATCACGGAAGGTTATTTATCTATTTAGTTATAGGGATTCCCTGATAAAGGCTTCTTTTAGAGAGCAATAGTGGTTATACCTATAGTATTAGTTCATTTGTTCATTGATATTGGAAATATCTTAGATTTAAGTAGGCGTATATACAAAGTAGAATGTCAAATAGAACAATTTACTTTCGTGACATTCATACTTACTTAATCCTATGACTTTCTACCTTTCGGTGTAAGACATCCTGTGTTTCATTTTCTTCTTTCTTCTTCTCCGTTTGGGATTTTCTGTCATACTTCTTTCCATGCTTTTATATCTTCCATTAATGTTCTTTGACTTTGGTAACATCTCTTCGTTCTATTGTTCTGATTTCTTGATTTATCGTTTTTATTTTCCTTTCTCTTTTCTTTTTCTCCGTTGGTCCTGCTTCATATGTGCATTTTGTAACTCTTTCATTTTTCATTCTACGTACGTAATCCCATAAATCTTATTTATTTTCTTCTATTATGTCTTCGACTATGTTACTATGTTTTTGATGCGATCTAGCTTTTGTCTTTCTTATTTTACTCTATTGTTTCTCGGTGGTTATTCAAGATTCACATTCGTATATTGGTATTGATATTTCTAATATTTTAGAAATATACAATAAACATTTATTTCCTCCATTTTATTATTGTATTATTAATATTATTTATTATTCTTCTACCGGGGTTTGGAATCTACAATGACATGTTTACATACATTTTTCATGTGAAAGTGATTTCCCTTCTTTCGATGACATGCTTCATTCAGTTTTTCCTGCAATCCTGGTGATGATTTGATATCCAATTTTCCTGCGTCAATTCTCGTCCAACTTCTTTACATGATGTTGTTAAGGGGATCGTCCGTGCAGCATTGAACTTCTCTACCTAGATCTGCTTACATGAAGTGTTGTTGGGGTAAGGGGAATGTAAAAATTTACTTTCTCTTTCTTACTAATTTACTTCAGTATCTCTATCCTTTTTGTACCTAGTGCAATTAGCCAGTGGAATAAATATATGGAAATAGCTATTTCATTTCTTTTAAATAACTGTACGATTGTATAGCACTTATCCACAGAATGCTAGAAGAAAATATTTTGTGTTTCTCTCGTCGGTACAAAGATTTGTACATTACGACTTACACTACACTTAGAGAAATAATTTAGTCCATTTGTTAGAACAAAAAATATTTGAATGAAATATGAATTTATTTGGATAATCAAAATAATTATTTACAATTAGTGTAAGCGATTTATTTAGAACAATTAAATTTATTTATTTAATTCACTATTGATTAGACTTTAATAAATTTATTTGAATAAAATATACAATTATTTAATTTTAATAACAAATATATTTAATTTGAATATTGATAACAAACGATTATGAATATTTCTGATTTTTATTTATTAGAAACTATTAAAAATATAGTAAATTTTTTATTATTTAAATATAATATTTTTATATTAGATTCGTATTTGAATGATAAAATTGTTTTAAATGTCTTTATTTTATTTTATTTTATTCTCTGGGTGTATCGCAAATCGTTTTATCAATAAATAAGGTAAATAAATAATAAGTAGTTGTTTTATTCATAGAAGGTGATGAAAGTAAATAAATCTATATGTAAGGGAAGGTAATTGTGTGAATTTTATAATTTTTACACATATGAACATATAAACTACACACAGAGAAAACATTTATTACTCTTAACTGAAAATATGTATAACAAATTTTATGGTCCAAAAACGAACCTTATAAAAAATATTAGTTTTAAATAAAAAAATACGTTTAATTTAATTTCTTTAAATTTAACATATTTTATTATTACTTTCAAGTAAATAAATATCACAAATATTGACTATTATCAATAATCAAATTAAATATATTCTTATTCAAATAAATGTATTAGGTACTATATAATTCAAAAAAATATTGAATTAAATAAATATTGTTTTGCAACAAATTTATTTCATTCAACAAATTTTTTTCTAATAAATGGATTTATTTAAATTGACGAAAAACTTTTCCTGAGTTTACCTGTATATACAAATTATGTGTTTTCTGAAAAAAAAATTACAAAGTAAAATAATAATGCGACATCCAAATTTCATTCATTTGCTGAATGGTGTTATACATAATAAGTATACATGCAAAAGTAATTTATGAAAATAAAATCTATGAATTTATACAATATGTTCAAAATATAATATGTACATAAATAAATTTAACTTTCTTTTGGATCTCGTAGTGGTAAATTTCGAATTAATCGAGGATCAATTAGTTCTGGCAATATGCAATTCACATAAAAATATTCAAATTTTTTTTTTTCATTTTTTCATTCCAAAATTGGGGATCATATAAAAATTTTTCGTAAACAATTCCTAATGGAGTCCAAACCGCAAAAATACAATAACTTCGATTAGAGATGCGGAGTTGTCCTTGTACTTGATAATAATAAGGATCCGATCTTTTTAACATAAATTGGTCATTGTTTGTAAATGTACCAAATTTTACTATCTTTTTCTTAATATCATCCTCTGGCATATATTTACATGCGTTGTATGGGCATTTAATTTCTACTATGCCATTTTCGTCAATAATACCATCTGGGCTAGCTCCAAGAAAAGGGTATTCTTCATCAATAAATAATCCTGCATTTTCAATATTTAATTCAAGAATTTCTGCTAGTTCTTTTAGTGCGATGCATTCTTTCGTTGAGCCCCAATTTGTCGCTGCATTACCTTTAAAACTACAATATAGAATATTTTTAACTGTTGCAACACATGACGTACTTTTTCTCATTTTGCAAATTTTGCCGAAATCAGAAGCTGTTAGGATTTTATATCTTTCTTGTCTCCATAAATTTGGTGTTCTACTTTTTGATAGTTCTTTTGTATTTATTTCTAGTGCTGTCGTTTCATTTTTACTCAAAATGAGTTTTTTCAGAAAATTATTTTTCTTTGCTTCATATATTGTAGTATCCATATCCGCAGCCCATAGTGTTCATCAGACGATACATAAATTCTCCTTTTTTTATTTCTTATGTAGTTTAATCGGCGACGACGTATATTTTTTTGTTCCGTTAATTTTCTTTCAATATATTTCTTCGTATGGGATGGGATGGGACTACGTTTATGTAGTGATTTGTGAATGTCCGTGTGGAAATTCTTTCCTTTATTATAACTCATTACTGCTAAATTACATCTGTGTTCATAAGATCCCCTTGCAGTGTAATTTATTCTTTTTCCGGATATATATTTTATTATCACAGAATTGTAACATTCTGCTATATTGTTATTTATATTGTGTATTAGGCTGTTTGTTTGAAGTAAAATTAAACGAATAGCATATTGAATATCATCCCATATCCCACTTAATTTCAGATCATCAACAATGTTTTCTCCTTGGTTATCCTTTGCCATACAAAAATATTCGGAACATTTTACGTGTGAGCCAAATACGTGGTACGGTGCATTATTTATGTCATTTTTCAAATTTATTATTTTCTGTCCTACTGGTAAATTTTCTGATTTTCTGAATTTCGCAGCACATCGAATTGCTTTTGTTAATCTTTCGATTTCAGATTACAATTTACGACGCAATTGAATGGGTACAATTCCTTTCTCACTAGTGCGTTTTTTTAAATATTTCTTTTAATCTATTGCGAAAATTCCTGTAAATATGATTACTGCAGTTAATTTTTTGTACTAATAAATCCGGACCATAAGGGCGCATTTTAGTAAGACGATCTTTAATTTAATTTTCAGATATTCTATACCGGGTGTAGAATTGAAATATGGAATACAGGAATTTCAAAGCAATTCTCATGATTTTTCTATGTATGTTGTTGCATAATTACTATAGAAGCAATTTAAGTGTTTGCAAAGTTTCCTATTGCAATTATGTGGCGAATTTATATCTTTGATAGAGCAGGACAAAGCATTAAAATGTAGCTACGTAACATAAAATTTGTTTAATTATTTTTATTTTTTGTCGCACAATCCGAAAATCTAATCGGAATTCCTGTTGAAGAGAAATTATGTGCGAGAACTTGAGAAGAGAGCGAAACAGATGCATAACCCCCACTACACCGTCCCTTTCCCCGTACCCTGCCGCACCTGTACTAGGGCCGAATGGAAAAATTGAATTTCGAAGACCAAAATATGGAACATTTAGTTCCATCATAACTACATTGTTATTAAATTTTATTTAAAAAAAAGTTTATAACCTAATTAGTAAAAGTCTATTCTTTGTTCCTTGCTTTTTGAAAACTTGAAATTAACCTTTGTTACAGAATAAAATACTTTGAAAATCAGTGGAAAAAACCCATAATTCAGTATTTATTTACATTAATTACTTCAAGAAAATAATAAATTTAAAAAAGTAGGAACATAGAGATAACCTTTGTAAATAATATTATGAAAAAAAAATTGAAATAATTGGAATGGTTGGCAATTTATTATGGAAATCAACAACCCACAAAACACTGTGAATTTTAGCTGCAGACGATCCCCTTAAGCGCCGTATTATGTTTTCTTCTCTTTCGTATAATTTCCATCTTCTTTCATCTCCAATTTATTATTAAAATGCCATTAAAGTTTGTACGTAGCAACAAAGGTGGTAAATATTTAGTTGAGAATAGATATACATACATAATATTTAACAAGTTATTTTATCTTGTGTCTTTTTTATGGTCTCTCTTTAAAAGTCGCCTTTATCTTAAAGCAGTTAAAGTAGCGAGATGTGGGAAGCTAAACATTCATTCTTTTAAATATATCACCTTGTTATGATCGTAACAACACTTCAGTCGACTTGAATGTGCATAATAAGCTCATATGTCAGGTGAATATCAAGATAAAAATGATGTATCAACTTGCTGTTTAAGTCAGAATAAATCTCCAACGTTATCAACAAGAGATAGGAGTACACTTTACGAAAACTCCCATGGTCATAGAGAAATAAAAATGTGGCGATTATTTCATTTTAAAATAAATATGTTGATTCATAATTTTTTGCTACATGTTTTGAACTATTTGGATATAAATAGTAGCTCAATATCAACAACTTTTTCACGTCATTCTTGCGCAATAATTATCATAATTATAAAGTCCTAGGAACAGTTAAGAGTAGGAGTAAACTGTAAGAAGCATCATCCATCGACCTCTCCTCTTCTGCGTACAATAGTCTGCCTTACATGATGCGTTGCTGACCACAATATTCAACATTCAACTCAATCTGCAAGTCTGTAAGAAGCATCATCCATCGACCTCTCCTCTTCTGCGTACAATAGTCTGCCTTACATGATGCGTTGCTGACCACAATATTCAACATTCAACTCAATCTGCAAGTCTTGGTTGTTCTGCATTGCAAGTCGCAGTCAAAAAACGTCCGCAGCCAGCGGCCACGTCACTTGCTGAACCGGTTCTTCGCTTGCACAAAAACTCCATGAACGATGCGGTCTTTAGGTCTTCTCTTTATCCTGACACGAACAATGGACAGCACGCGAAAGCTGGCAAGGAAGAAATGGATGCGGGTTGACGAGAATATGCTAATAATATTAAATATAGTGGTTTTTTACAACTTCGTGGGGGTATCTTCGATTCTTGTGTTGCTTTCGAAATCCTTTAATTGGGGTGGAATGGTCTTCATTTCCTTACGTTATGTCCTTTGAGTTATTTGCCTCTGTCTTTCGATTTTGTTTTTGCCAATTTCTGATTCCAGCCACTTCTTCAAGCCATTCCAATCTTGACATTCTTCTCCCACCAATTATAAATTAAGCATTTTGTTATCTCATAAAATAATAAAAACTACATATATTATCGTATAATTCTGTGATATTTTCAATTTATAATTGAATTTATTACAAGTTACGCCATTAACGTGACGTCAAATTGGTGGAATATAAGGTCATAATGTTTTAAAACTGCCGCATGTCAGCTATCATGCCATCATGTGATATAAACCATATTTTACAAGTACATTTACGTTTCCAGAATTAAATAGTTATTTGTTTAACTGGGCATCAATAGTATATTGTACAACGAGCATGGAATGGTACTCATTTCCTACAAGTATGAAAGTTTGTAGCATGAGCCGAAGGCGAATGCTGCAAATCATACGAGTATGAAATGAACATTCCATACTTTTTCTACGACCACGATATTATTTCCTAATTCATTTAATATTAATTAAAAAGTTGTCTTGCTTTCATTATTCCAATATTTGACAATTCTAAATAAGTATCCTACCAATGGCACCTGTACTTAAATGAACTAACCTGTATTGAAATACTCACAAAACAAATTCATTTCGCACGATGCTTGCAATGTACCTCATATCCCTAGCAACAACAAACATACAATGAACAGATTTCTAAGTGGTCGTAGAAAAAATAACATATTTACAGCAAAGGCAAGAACATACAAATAACTGAAATATCTTTTCAATAGGTTGAGCTCAATTGTAATTAAGAAACACTCAAAATTCATATTTATTTGCTGTACATGAGAAAGTCAAAAATATTTATGAGAAAAACTATAGGTAATTATTTGTTTAACTAGGCACTAAAAATCCAATTTACAGCAGAGGTTTCCGTTTGAATGTTGTCGAAACTGTAAATCTGTGTTTGGTGCCATGTTGAACACATAAATATTTGCCGATTTTAGAATAAATGTTAATTAAGTGATACATTTTTTAAAGTTATCACCATCAAATTAAATTGTTGTATGTGTGTTGAACGATTGATATACGTTTCTTGAACGGTTGCTAGGTGTTTGTTGAGCGGTTGCTATGTGCAATTTTGTTATTGCTGTGGCAGTAACAGTGACATTTTACAAACTGTTAGCTGTCAAAAAACCGCACTTTTATTGTCAATCGGTATATAAATAATTTGTATAATAATTTGTGAACAAAGAAACTTACATGCTTAATATACAATATATGAACTTACAACTGATAATATTTCAAGAACATTTCTGTGTAAAAATGAAATAGGAAAACAGTTTCTTGGTCGACAGATTTATGTTTATTTCTCCCAGATTTGAGAAAGGAAAGAACAACTAATATTTACTTAGAAACTACGATCTTAGTTTCGCTTAAACACTTTCAAATTTTGATGTTTTAAGATTTATTTCAGAAAGTACAGTTTCCTGCGCATCTTACGGTAATTATGTTTATCAGATTCTCAAAAGATTCTGCTTTAAAAGTGAAATTTCAAGCAGCGAATTTATATAAAAATGCTTAATTGAAATGCCATTTGCTTTCTGTGAATTCTTTCATTATGGAATCTTGATTTTACTTTAATGTCAAAGAGAAACATTATAGAGGACGCGACATTTAACACTAAAATATTTTCGTAGGTTGAATAGACCGGTTTGGGTAAGTATAAAATATGTAATAAAAATATTATGTACAACATAAAATAAAAAAATTTATTAGGAAGTAACCGAAACACCGTTAGAGGTTAGATAAAGTTTTAAATTTGTACAGTCGTACAGTATCTTGAATAATTCATAAAACAAGCTTATTTTGCAACTGTTGCAAGTATCTTTGGACATTATGTATGCATTAATGCGTCCGTAAAACATTCTTACTCATTTAAATACAGTTCATATGTTGTACTTCAATTTCACGAAATATCACTAAAAATTGGCATATACTTTTATTGCATTTCTATATAATATAAACCCTAAAAAACTCACTGGTGCAGAGCGCATCATCATATCTCTTAAATTTTTCGAGATATGGCGGTTTTTGATGTTTTTCGAAGTGCAACTTTGAGGAACTGCAACTCAAAAATTACGCAAGATATCGAAAAATACTCTTCAGTTCTGTGTTATACGTGCATATTATAGCAAAATAATAAAATTTTTGAAAAATTGAAAATTTTTGAATTTTTTTTCAAAATTTCGATTAGCAATATCTTAAATAATAAACAAGATACGAACTTGCAGACTAAACCATTGGATTCAGCTCATCGAAATACATAAACCCTAAAAATTTCAGAACATTCGGATTGTGGGTTGAAATTTTAGAGCAAAAAGTTTGAAAATGACCTTTTTCAGGCCAAACGTCAAGGGTAACCCTTTGACGTTTTTGGCGAAAAACGTCATTTTAACACTTTTTGCTCTAACTCTATAACGCGTAAAGCAATTTTAATGAAATTTTACATACTTATGTATTTTGTCGAGCTGAATCGAATGGTCTAGTCTGCGAGTCTGTATCTTTTATATTTTTCGAGTTATCGCCTATCGAAATTTGGGGGAAAAAGTCGAAAAATTTCAAAATTTTCAAAATTTGCTATTTTGTAATAAAATGCATGAAACGCACAGAACTGAGTCTATTTTTCAATATCTTTAATAGATTTTGAGTTGCAGCCACTCAAATTAGCATTTTTAAAAACATCGAAAATTGGCATATCTCTATAAATTTAAGAGATATGACGATGCGCTCTACAGCATTGAGTTTCTTAGGATTTATATTATATAGAAATACAATAAAAGTATAGCCAATTTTTAGTGATATTTCGTGAAATCTGAAATTGTGCAGTACTTTCTTAACATGTATTTGTTGTCAATGGTAAATGAACTTATTTGTACAGATATTATAAACATTTTTCAAATTATAACCACAATCCTCGTTTAAATAATTGGGCCATATTTTTTCAGATAATGTAACAATTTACTGATCTACAGATAAGTTATCCTCAGGAGTGAAACATCAATATAAAATACAAAAAAATCTTTAAAATGTTATTAGTTGTCAAAAAATAATAACAAGCATGTCAAAATATTTTTTGACAACTGCATGTTAAACATTATTATTTTATTTAACAAAAAGAAATGAACTCTCAAATCGTCATTATATCATTACAATCTTCTATGAAATTTAGACAAAGAACACTACAATATTATAATAAATAAAATTAAACCTGTTTTTCTTAATTGTTATAGTTATTTTCATACCAAATGCGGGAACGCTTGGTTCCTGGAGGAGTGTCCAAATCCGGGAACCGAGTTCACGCAAGAGGTTTGTACAATATTTTTTGTACGAAAAGTATAAAACTAATAACAGTCCATACAAAGAAATGAAGTTCTTAAAGGAGTTATATTGATAATTGTCAAAGTTGCACTATATCGTAAATAGAAACACACAAATTAATGTTTGATAAGAAATTTATGGCGGGAGGTATTGTGCTGCCCACAACAGATTTTTTTTCTCCAGACGAAAACTAGTAAGAATATAAAATAAAAATTATCGCAATATCGCTAATAGTAATAACTAATAACCGTTCAAGTGTTTATTTACTTTCTTTTCGAAATTTGATCAACCGTTATGAAACAAAGATTTCTTCACCAGACCTTAGTACTTATGAACGGAAATATGTCACGGACGATTCAGTTCTACAAATTGTTCCTTGTTTGGTTTTTTATTACGTTGCATATAAACGCATGAAACAACGATGATTGAGGAAGAGCATGTTTATTGTATCATATAAATGGCAAGAGAAAAAATATACAGTTAGCTTTAAACGAGAAAAGCAAGAGTATCGACACTTTCAAATTTTACGGCGAACAACGGGAAGAAGAATATACCGTTAAGTTAATTATGATTTCAATTTTAAAATGAGAGTGCGGACGTATAGAGCAGAGAGAATTGAAACTGCAAAGGTATAGTTTCCCAGGAGAAACATAACAAAATCAATCATAAGAGGAAAACTTATATGCGTTTTTTGTGAACTAAGTTTTCATCCTCGAAATATTTACTTAGATTATTTTCTTATTGGTATTTGCTGATGTTAATTAAGAAGATACAGGTAATATAAAAATGCTCGTCTACCTGTCATGGCGGTCATATTTCTATTGTTGATAATTCTTAAACAATTTGAGCTGTAATTGTCCAGTTTGAAATTTTCATCCTTTAATTAGTCGTAGAGTTAGGAAATATCACATTTGTTAACTTAGTGAATTAGTTAAAACCTCGTTTTTAAAATTTGTTATAGAAGAACGTTGATTTTCTTCGTTTTGGCATTAGAATATCATATTCTTGCACGTCTTTTGATGCTAAAAAGAGCTTCATTATTAAACGACATTTAGTAACAAATGTCAAGGTAAGTAACAAAATCACCGTCACCACGAAACTATTCTATCAAAAATTTCCCTTATGAAAATTGTCAAGTATTTTTATAAAGAAATGACTCAAATGAAATAAGTAATTGCTTCATTTAGGCGAACGCGTAAATGGCGTCTTCTTGAAAGAGGTTTATACTTTATATATATTTTGCGCCAAATTGTCGTAGGTACTCGAAACTTGAGAAACTTAAAGGAAAATGTTCGAACTTTATTGCCCTGTTTGCCAATTGAGTCTACGATTTTTTTGGCATTGCGTACGAGCTGACAAAGTTGAACATTTTTTGAATCAGGAACATTTTTTTTATATGGGGATGGGAGGGGGTGAAATGGATTTGATATTATATTGATTAGCATCACATTAAAAGTCAAAGAATCATCCAATTTCAACTAATTGCAACCGAGTTATGACACTGTAAAATTTAGCCATTTTTGGTGTATTTTCAAGTGCTGCGTTTTTGTTTCCTCGAATGTATACCTATATTGTAATAAATACCTTTTAATTGACACATGTTATTTTCTGCCTTTTTAGCAAATGGCCGCCGAGGCTTTACATATAAACATATATGATTTGTGTGAGTACAAAAATAGTATAAAGCACTCGTTACAAAAGGCTTTTCAAGCTGTCATTCGTTCATTGCCGTCTTCGAAATTCAAACTCATGGTAGAATAGGTGTTGTCTTTTTTACCTTATATACTATTATAAAATGGTTTGTGTAATATTCGGACAGTACAAAAAAGAAACCACAACATTTTATACACAGTATTTGGATTTGAATGTTTAATAATTACACTTTACATGTTGTGACATATAGAATAGATAAACATAAATATATCATCACGCTATTTACCCATTTTGAGTGTGGCAATCTGCTTTCGCAGATCTCTACAAAATATGTATTATAGCGCGTAAAGTGCAGTTACGATGCCGAAAAATGTTCGTGCATGAAGTTCTACAGGGGTAAATAATTTTATCTAACACATCTCAATAAATGCTGTATAACTATGGCGATTTTAAACAAGCAAAGTTACAGATTACCCACTAGTGGGTATAATTTTGAGGAAAATCACTAGTGAGTATTTTTTTATTTATAATAATAATAATAACATCCAACACCTTGGTAACTACTTCGATTGACATTTTAATTAAAAAATTTAAAGCATATGTCACTGTCAAATAATATTTCTTTAATAAATTTTGCATTTATTAAGAGGTGTTGGATAAAACGTAGGTAAAGTGGAATTATCAATTAAAATATCTCTCTTGAGTATATGAACGAGGGCAAAGTGGTATTACCCACTCGATAAAATTATCGCACTCAGCCTTCGACTTCGTGTGCTAAAATCTCTCTCGTGGGTAATTCCTTACTTTGTCCACTTGTAAAGTAAATAACTATTAATAATACTATAGGCTGTGGAATTAGAATGCGAAAATCTCGTCAAATATATATAAGAAAGTAAAGTCAGTAAGGATTATATAACTTTACTTTTAGATATATTGCATACATAATATAAACATCATCTGCCAATCCAATGCTTGTAATTATAGAACATTATATTTATAAAAGGTCATATATTAAACTTCATCACGTATTATAGAATTAAAAAGCTAAGTAATTGCTCTTAGTAAATCATATTTCGCCCATTATAAATCAGCCAATTTGCTCTTCGAAACCTCACGCAATACCAAATTTACTGCTGGAGAATGAATAGCCACACGTTAAACTATAATTACATAACAAACAACAAATCTTCACAGAGCAAAACTGACTATACTAAATTGCATATTAGAAACTACCAACCGTTGAAGCCAAGTTCAAAGGAAGACAACGTGCAATTATTCTTCTAGAGGATGAGTTCAAACTCTTCGGTTGAGAATGAGAAACTGCTTCTAATCGTGCGCAGAGACGTTGGGAATGAAATAAAATAATTACTCAGTCAAAGGTAAAAAGGCAAAGTATGATTTGTGTTCTACAGTTCGCAGAATTCAGACGTTGAAACTTGATACTTGAATCGTGGAGGCTGTGGAGACTTTCACTTGCTAGTGGTGCTAAATGAAAATCCGCGAATTGTGCATGAATATGAATATGACCTACTTGAAAGTGCAGCACCGAAATATACCTAATACTGCATAAAACATATACAAACAAAAGCTAATGCCTTATTTGATATATTTAATGGGATCATAAACCTTTTTTCATTTTTGTTTTTTCAGTAAGTTTGAGTAAAATTACAAATATAGATACTAATTTTAATATTATTAAAAGGTATTTAGTTATTACGATACAATTTTTTGAAATTGGCATCCCATTTCAAATTTTTCGCTTCTTGACGTCATCTTGTAATTATTCTACGAAACATGCTCTTGCGGAGAGCGAGGAACTACACCAACTGTCAAATTGACTGTTATCTGTCATTGTTATTTACTGAGAGGTTTTTACAAATATAATTTATTCACATTACCTGGGCAAAATAATACAACACTAATAAACATAAGTTTAATTTGAAAATCGTTGTTAACTGCAACATATGACTTGAGATATATAAATATAGTACATTAAAGTATTTTTATTTTAACACGTCCTACCTAATTTAATTTATCGGAGTGTTCATTTTGATAATAATAAGTAATTATTACAACCCTGAAAAGCAAATTATTATTTGTTATTAACACCTCTTTTGCCTTGCCATGCTGTACATTCTATTACAAGATGACGTCACGATTTTGCAACCGCGAAACTTTATAAAGGAAATTATGAATGAAAAGTTAAAAAATTATAAGAAATATTGAATAATACGTAACTGAAATGATCTAAATTTTTCTAATTTGTAAAAAAACTAATAACTAATCTAGCAACAAACTTGTATCTCATATTGATAGCAAATGTATTAACGAACGATATTTCAAAAGAACGAAAGACCTTGATGCACTATGACAACAGTTGATAGTTTGACATTACAAATTTATTAATCAATATCTAAAGTGGATAAGTGCAAAATTTTCCATAGAATATATTACAAGAATAATAAATTTCTTAGGGTATGTAGCAGTAAGTACTAATCAAGCTAAATGCATATGTATGCATATACCAATTTTCTATTAATTAATGGATTAATTACAAAACAAAATATGTTATTACAAATAATGAGTACGTATATATAGAAAAAGAAGACATCAAAGATAAAGATTAAAGGTTCAAGTCGTAGAAGACGTAAAAAGAAATGGAGTAAGAACTATAACAAAAAGACTATAAATTGGTTGCAATGGACAAAAAGTTTATTGCCATAGAAGAAGAACGATTGAAATGAACAAATTACATTGCAAAATATATTATTAAGTTAATTTAAAAATGTGTAATAGTAAGAAGTTATCGTATTTATATTGATTGAAGATGCTGATGCTACCTTATAATATGAAAATGCTCCAGCAAAATTACTATTAAACAACATTATTATCTGAAGAAGATTACGAAATTGCTTTGCGTAGTTCTACGTTGAGTTCCACTAAAGATAATTACGTATAGTCGCATAAGATATTCTTAGAACGATTATTTATTTATTAAATATCAATATGAATGCATGAATAATTCAAGTATTTCAAGAATGGGCGTCACATTGGGTAGTAGATATATTAAACTATAGGTGACCTAATGAAATTATAATAAAACCTACGCAAGCTGAAATTATTTGGTTGAGATATACATGATCTATTGTCACGGGAGTATCAATTGATATTTTCTTCTTCTTCTGTTTTATATAGGTGTTTTCTGTTCATCCAAATATTTATTTAATTATTTAATTCTCATTTACTTGAGATGTTGAGCTCTAGAATTTTTTCCACTTCTTCAGTGGTCTTCCTTTTTCTTTTTTAAAATAACAATTTTTGTCGTGTCTTACTCTGATTTTATTCTATTAACATATTCGTATTTTTTTTATGAAGATGGGAAGCATACTGCTTTGGTAATATGCCGCCTCATGAGTGATGATCGTGAATTTATATGAACAGTACAAATTGGTTTATTATTCTATATCTAGGACTTAGAATCTACAAAAATTTCTTTCTTTCGATGACATGCTTCATCCCTGGTTATTATCTAGCTCATTTTCTTTTCTTAAATCTCGTCTATCTTCTCTGCATGATGTTTATAAATCTCGTATTATTTCCTCCTCTCTTCTTCATAATATGAATCTTCTTTTATCTTCTAGTAACGAATATTCATTGTCTCTCTTGGGGGCGTTTGTACTGACTTATGTCTTTTATTGTAGTTGGATTATGGATTATTTTATTTTGCTGTTCATTTCACTGGATATCTACACATCTCTTTGTTTGATAATTCGAATGAATGTTTCATCATTCCTGCGTAAATTATCTGTTTGTGTTGCAGAATATCTATTTCTTTTATAATAAACATTCCCTAATTGTTTCCATATGGACAATTTGTTCGTATCTCTTCCTTAAGTTTCTCCAGCATTTTTACAGTATTGAATTTCTGAGTTCCTTACTCTGTTCTCCAATTTCACCGTTCTTCCTGTTTTCATTCGATTGCTTGTAGATATTGATATAGGACATCAATAATCTTATTACCTTTACTTATTATGTTTTATAAAGTATGAAATTTAAGACTTTCTTAGAATAGACTGTTCTATAGATAAAACTTTGTGTGGAAACAAACACATTCCAGAAGTAATTTAGATCAGTTTCTGCTCAAATTTAGTAAGTATTTTTAAGTATAAGAAAGTAATGCTTACATCTAAAGTTTCGACATGATCTTGTAAAATTATAGTATATTGTTTGATACAATTGGCAATTAAACAATTGAGGCCACACTGTAAAAGTCACGAAATAAGTGAATGTCTAATGTAAATAACACAACTCCAAGTAATCTTTGAATTTTTATTTCATCTTAAAATCAGGTTCTTGAGGAAAAACCCTAGAAGTGACAGTTATAGAAACTAAATGCAAAAAAGTGCATAATTCCACACTACTTTTTTCTTATCCTAATTACATACTAATGTTTATTCGTAGAAATATGTAGCTATCTTCAGGGCTAAGTTAGATCGAAGAAGATGGTAGTTGTAACTGCCGAAACGTCGACCCAGTTTTATTAAATAATTTGATTGCAAGTTCGTTTTTTATTCTTCTCATTTGAGTATCGCATCCTTTTAAAAAATGACCAAATTTGACGTAAACGGTAAATAATTTTGTGCAATTAAAATAGATATATTATTCCCTGATATATTTAAATCCTATAAAAGAAGAAGAGAAATATGTGATAAACAATCGCTAAATAAAAAGAACAAGAGACCTAAATCATACGGAAACTTATAAATTTCGTTGTTTCTTATTTATCGTCAAATCTTCCATGATCCTGCAGTGTAACGTTGCTTTTCTTCAAAGTCTTGTTAATGATGATATCCCAGATGACTCTTGGTCTTCTACGATCCCTCTTTTCCTCCAAATTTGCTGCACCGGTCTCGATTCATTCGTTCTTGTCATATGGCCCTACAATGATAGTTGTCTTGTTTCTATGAAGTCTAGTATTATGGCTGTTTTCTTATTATTTCGTTTCTAATACTGCTTGCCATTCTTTGAGACAGTACCAATGATACAAATGCAGGTAGTAGTATACTGTACTGATTTCTTTTTTCCTATGAAGCTGTGTTTCATTGCCATTTTGTCCATTCCTTCATTTATGTCAATGTCCTGTTTTTCATTATTTTCTATTATCGCTTCAAGATTGATTTTGTCATTATTAATACAAAGAGTTAAGTTTCCTATTATTTATTCGCCTTTTACTAGCATAACCTTTGTGTTTTTAGCATTCGTGTGTAAAGCAATACCTCATCAAATAAGTAAAATATTATTTTAATTATTATCAACCACGCGTACCTCATTCCAGTAGTGCTAAATCATTTTCCCCCATACCTCTACCATCACAACAAAAACAATTGCACGAACAAAAAATATATTCTAAGCCTACTCTAGTACACGTGTACCTCAATTATCCTCCAAGCATGATCCATTTAAAACTCATTCTAGTTTTTTCGAAACTCGGGAGCGGATTCAGCGCCGGTGACCTTTCATGGGCCCACGACAATTCAGCGGCGGCCTTCAACGGTTCTCACGCGTTCAGAAAGTAAAATCTGCGCAGGTAACACATGGGATTCTAGACTTTATGTGGTAATCACAGTAGGAGGATTTTCGTGAGAGATGCTAAAGGAGACAAGTTTCCATATAATAAACTTGTGTTTTTGTCAATTCGCAGCCTACGATTATCTGGTGGCTTTTGAGGACAACGTGGGACTTGGAAATAGCTAACAGTTGTTTGCTGTTAGTTATTTTTGTATTTTTATTGTTTAAGATTGTAATTACACGTTTTCCTTTAATTATTGGTTAGGAAAATGTGATTGTAATGAGGCGAAATTATTATTCAGGGACATTAGTTTTGGCTTTTTTTGTTTCGCGCCATCTAGCAAAGAATAAATATATCCTCATATAATTTTTATTCCTAAATGATGCAGCGTTTCTGTTGCTGTGTAAATGATACTCCTACATGTATATATTTTATAGGATTATTTACTTAATTATTGAACAATTTTATTTCAGTGGTTCTCTTATATACTAAAAGCTTATTTATACTGCATTTAATTTACAAATTTAGTTTTGCCTTCCTGGTTCATACTGAATTTCTTTAATTTAATATCTATACCAATCAAGATTAGGCTTTAGATTTTTGATTGATATGTGTATTAAAGAACAAAATAAAAATTAAATGAAAAATTTAAATAACCCCTGACACAAGAAAAAACTCTGAAAAGTAAAAAAAAAATAAAATGTGTTTGTTTGCTCTTTTTCTTTATTATACCTAATAATATTCTAATCCAAGCATCGTCTCTACGACCTTTCGAATAATTCTACGTCATTCTTCTACACGAAAACAAAAGAATTATGGTATTCATTTGTTTTCTTGAAGAAGAATTATGTAGAATAATTTGTACCGTTTTATTAAATTAAAATATTTGTTCAAAACTGAATCCAAAAGTCGTTTATAATTTTACTGAAAATTTTTTCAACATATTTAAAGATATTCTTTCATTTTATTTGTGCCATTTGATCGAAATACAATTTATGAATGTTTGGTATTTAAATAATAAATTGTTTCCTACTAGTTAGTCATTGAATAATCACACTTAACTAACGGGATTAATCATTAATCCTTTTGCGCAGCGAACATCTTTTGTTTTATATGCGTTCTTTACTAAATATATTGCTTTAAAAAAAACTGTTCCCAGAACATATAAAAAAATATATCACTACGCCTTTTACCATTAAGGGTGTGGCACTCTGCTTACGCAGATCTCGATAAGTGATATATTTTTGCGTATGAAATGCGGTTACCAGCCGCCAAGTCATAGCCCCCACAGTTGTTAGTGGAGGGGAAACCAAAGGGGTAAATTTAAATTAGCAACTGTCGGCTGTGGGATTCGAACTGAGGATCTCACGATCCACAGTCTGATACGATCCCAGAACATCCATCATTTTAAAAGCTACTTTTCTTATTAATAAAATAGTTTAAAGTAAAAACATACCTATTTATATAATTTAAAAGACAGTTCAAAAGAAAAATATATAAACATTTTATTGTTGTCTACAATAAGATAGGACCCTGGAAAGTAATTACTAAATTGCCCATATATATTTGAGTTGTTTCGAAATGTCCAGTTTATTTCATCTGTCAGTCTGTGCTTATCCCTTAGCTCATCTACATGTCTTAAAAAACGGAAGAAACAAAACAGAATTCTACTGTTGGCTTGTCAGAATTGATATATCATGATTCCTTTTTAGTACGAACAAGATTTGAAGATACTGCAACATATCAAAAGTTGCACAATTTTTTGTAGATATGTGTGTACAAATCTTCTCTAAATTTACATAAAATACAGTCTCACTCTTACATAATGAGTTTTCTAAAATCCCAACATTAATGTCAAAGAGGAAACTACAAATGTATCTAGAGAGCATAAATTAAACTGTTTTATATTATTTTAAGCTACGTTGTAGTTTGTCAACACATTGCTCTTATTAAAATATAAAAATAAACCCACAAACCAATTAAAATCGTCTCATTATCATCTAAACTACCTAAAATCTGCCCAATTACCAAACTTAAAGTCTCTAACCATTATTATATTATTGTTTTACAAACATATGTCCGAGCATATGTCACTTTTGCTCTACGTTCAGTTATGTCAAGATTGTAATATTCAAGTTGGCTTATGCTTTATGCAAACGAGTGAACGTGTGACGTCATTCAAGTGAGTCAGTCTGGCATAGTTGCTGTTGACGCTGTTGCCCATATTAAGAATATTCGCGGTAACCACGGTAACGTAGTATGAAACGATTGAAACGTATGATCATCGATTGTTGATAAGCGATTCCTAGCACGTAGTCAACGGTATCCGCTGGCTTGGCACAGGGATGGATTTAGGGTGAATTTAGAACAGGATGTCCAAATATTTTTTCCTATTTCACGTACACAAAGTCAATTTTGTGACACTGTTTTTCTCAAAAACAATGCTACAAAATTGAATTTTGTGCAACTGTTTTTGGGAATTTATTAATTGTAAAATTAACAGTCTGTCAAACTTGGGGCTGTCATTGCTCACCTAAAATTATTGAATCGGAGCCCCTGCGTCGGGGCTGCGGCCTGGGACCCGATAGGCCCTGCGGGCCAAGCCCCTTGGTGACCAATGGTATATTAAACATGCCGTACAATTTTATTTTATTTTTATTGAATTTATGAACGTGAAATAGGAAAAGTAGTGTAAACAACTCGTGTTACAATGCTTAATTGTAACACTAGTTGTTCAATATACTATTCTAAATGTTTCTCTTTTCAAATAGTCAGGAAAACAATTATAGTAAAGAAACTAATTTTTCTGGAGGACAACCGGTATAAAATTGCGAATCACTCCCTGGGATTAAAACCTAGAAACAAAAGAATGCTGAATGCACACAATCATATAAAGAAGTGTTTCCCAGGCAATAGACTTCGACAGCATACAGTTTATGTTTAATATGCACTGCGTGACTCTTCTAATGCATCCGTCTTGTCTGTATATTATACAGTGTCGTATACAATCCGTTACTACGGCACGTTACTTAGTGGCCAAACAGACAGGAAGAGGATATGGCAAACCCACTGTTAGTGGTCTGTAAATAGATAGTTTGTAGGTGGGCAATTCTAAAAATAATTGTGACCTATGATTACTCATTAAACATTATTTATGGTGGAGAATCACACTTCACTAAAAAGAAAATTACGTTATTTGTATTATTATTAACAAAGGGATGAACATTAAATAAATCTCAACTTTCATTCAATACCGAAATTAGGCCCACAGTAGTATTTCTGGTGCTTCTTATGATATATTTATGCGCGTAAAGTGCGGTCACAAGCCGTCAAATCCAACCCTCAAAGATGTTAGTGGAAGGGAAATTATAGGGGTAAAGTTAAAATGGCAGATGTCGGCAGTGGGACTTGTGCTGAGAATCTTATAGTTAAGATTCTCAGTTCGATGTGTTATCAAAAAAAAAAAAAGATGTATAAATTTTTGGATTTTTGCACAACGGAAATTTTCTTGGAGTAAACAATCTTATAGCTCATTTTGAAAGCTTTTGTTTATTGCTATATAAGTCTCTTTTGTAATCTTTGATTTCTTCTTTACTTAACAGTTTATCTAATGCCTTTATATTTTTGAGTATTTTCCAGTACTCCTTCTAAGTTGTTCTATCTTCTATCTGCTTAAGTTTCTTGATGTTCCTCCTGATTTCTCCTTAATCTCCATTCTGCTTGGTATCCTCTTGATTCCCTTAAGTGGTATTTACTTTGTTCAGTTTTTCTTATAATTTCCATATTGTGTATAGATTATATCACTAAAACCCAAAAGATCGTAATAAAATAAACACCTCTTTTATTAAAAGTACATAAGATTCTTTCAACGCTAATACCGTAAATTTCTGTATATTGATACCTATTTATTTCCTATTATTTTTGTTACGACAGAGTCCAACTCTATACTTAACTTGAGACAGTCTTCACATTTTTATTGAACTGTTATAGTTTAAGGTTTCTTTGGGTAGTCAATCGTCTTCGATCCTTTGGGTTTTTAGGATACGTCCATACGTGTCCTAGTTACTTTAATTGTACCTTCTGCATTCACTTTAATACAAGCTAAGAGTCTTAAATTTTGGTGTTTATTAGAATGGCCGACGAAATATCAGTCAAAAAGTATGGGATGCAAAACTCATAATGGAGAAAAGAATTCAGATGGTGCAGTCAAATAGACAAAAACAATTATGTAACAAAAAAATATAACTAAAGTCGAGAAAATATGGTCTGAATTTATAATATAAATAATAAGAAATATATCTAAACTCCAAGGAAGAAGTACACTCGTTTATTGATAGCAAAATAACCTCCCTAGTTTCAATGTTTTACTACAACTATATGCATATTTCTGTGCGTTCTCTAAAATACAGTTTAATTTTTTGTCTAAATTTGTCTTGAATTCTGCAATGAAACCCGGACCTTAACGGTACAATTACTGTTAAGAGATCATCGAAGCGACATCAAATACCCAAACGACACACCTACGTAAATAGACAAAGATTCGAAATAACCGTTGGTGAATAAAGATCTGTTGTGTATTTCGTTCTGCTAATTATTATTCAGTATTTCCGTAATAAGACAGCACAACTAATTGTAGATAATCATCATCATTTGATGATATCATCAAGGTTAAGGCAATGATGGCGGTCGGTCAGCTATGAAGGAGAGAAAATTATTTGTTTGGCTGAAAAACAAAACTGAATTGCTAGCATGATTTTGCGTTTTGTTCATTCTTAAAATACTTGGCTTTTTACTGTTCCTTGGAAATAATTATATATTTATTTCATTTCCAGTTACTCCTCTTATCACATGTTTACTGTACTTTTATTATTTTCATACTCGTATGATGTGAATATTATAAATTTACAAATTAATTCTTACTTATTAATACTACAAAGTTAACGGTATTCGTAATTCAATCGTCTTGTGAAAATTAATTAAATGCATGGATATTAATGAAATGTGAAGGCGGGAAGAAATTATAAAAATTTTTGTATTGTGTTTATGCCTAATGTATAATAATTGTTACTATATAATTTACAAATTAACGTGACTAATTAAATAAATTTAATTTCATGATTCTCAAGGAAGTTTGTAGGTTATTTCCAGGAGTAGTGTTATTTAATATTTATTAATATTTTGATGCTTCCTGCATTTTAAATTCACACACGATTTAACAAAGTGATAATGATAAAAATTAATTAACATGTCTTGTTTTATATTCATTTTGTATTAGCCATAAAGACACGCTCCCAAAAAATGACAGTGTCAGGGAATAATAGGGGTAAACTTAAAAGTAAGTGAAGATCTTATGATACTCAAACACTTTTTAAGCAAAATTTTTTGCATAAGCTAGACATGTCAAATTTAATCGATTAAATTCTTAGCACTCGTGATATAACTATTGAAAATATATTCTAAATCAAGAATAACTTTTTCCTATTTCACGTACACAAAGTCATTTTGTGACACTGTTCTTTCTCAAAAACAATGTTACAAAATTGAATTTTGCGCAATTGTTTTTGGGAAATTTATTATTTGTAAAATTAACAGTTTGTCAAACTTGGGACTGCGTTGCTCACGTAAAATTATTGAATCGGAGCCCCTGCGTCGGGGTTGCGGCCTGGGACCCGATAGGCCCCGCGGGCAAAGCTCCTTGGTGACCGTACAATTTTATTTTATTTTGAGTGAATTTATGAACGTGAAATAGGAAAAGTGGTATGAACAACTCGTGTTACAATGCCTAATTGTAACACTAGTTGTTTAATATACTATTGTCATTGAGAAATACATTTTTAATAGTTAATAAATTCTGGTACTTTTTGGACGCCACAAGAGATGATGAAACTTTTATAATTATTAATTTACTCTGTCTTAGAAAAAACATTCCATGCAGAATTTGAAAATCATTTAATTAATTTATGACAAAGTTCAGAACTTATATTTGGATCATTATCAAATATAATATATATAATTATAAATTATAATATATATAAATTTATAGTCAATACTGATATTGTTGTATTTATTGTTTTAGCATCAAAACGACTTCGAAATATACAAGCATAAAAAAGTGTTAGCGCTTGAAATCTTGTTGGAAGTTGGTTTGACAGGAATTTTAGGTTTCAATTTATTGACAAACATGTTTTTGTCAATTTTGTAAGATGTCAATTGAGAATATCGCAGCTAATATTCTGAAATTTCGTCTTGAGGTATTAGCTGTGTTGACATGTTTATGTATCCAGATTAGGCTGTACAGAGCTCTTGTTTAAACTTAAGTTTTTTTGGTTGAGTTGATCCTTGAAGCATCTATTCCCGCTGGGCCAACTTAGAAGATACTGGTTGTTCTTCATTTGTAGAGACAACACCTTTTCTGTGCGCTACAAAATGTAGCAAGTTAATCAAGTTATAAATATTTTTTCATAACTATAACTCTAAATAGCATTAGCAAAGTTTGTCATCCCCATTTTGCCAATTCGGGTATCTGGAATTTGCGCTCACTCCCGTTTTACAATACATTCTATCCTAAATAATCTAAATTACATTATAAATAATTACATGTTCGTGTATATTTCCACTTTCCACATCTGTAAACGATTTTGTTTCTGTGTTCTTGTAGGAAGACGGAGGAATCGAGTACTTCAACACGATCGTGGTGCAACCCCATCTGAAGTTGGTGACCAACCAGGGCCGGGGTTTCCACATCCGGTGCCGCTACCAGACCCGCGACAACACCATCACCAACAATGCTCTCACCGTCGAGTAAGTTCATCCACTTCACATTAAGAATTTTTATTTTTACAGCAAGTTTATCGTTTTCTCAAAAAACAAAGCAATCTGAAATATTTCATTCAATCGCTTGTATCTTTAGCAATCAACAATAATTATTTTACTCATTTTAACTAATCCAATAGCATTTTTATTGTTTAATAGTTATTTACGCAATTACTGGATATTACTTTCTTATGCATGTAGAAATCTCAAATAGCTTTAAGACTTTAAGTATACGTAATATTTGGAATTAAAAATATTATTTAAAATTTTCTTGTATCTCTTTCCAATTTAGAGAAAAGCTATATTATATGTTTGTTTAATTATTATTTTAATGCGCATAGTTGCTAATTGTGAGAACAAACAAATAACTGAATATGCCAACATGTGTCAAAATATTAAAATTCAAATTAAATACTATCCCACACCAGTTGTTGGTAATTTTTGATGGAGTTAAATTGAACAGATTGAACTAAAAGATCAGGGAAAATGGCATATGCCATCCAGATGTAAAATGAAGATTTTTATAGCCTTAACGGAGTTTATTAGTAACTAATGACCTTTCCAAAGTGAAGTCGTTAGTTAGATAAAAAAAATGAATTAAAATTCTTGGATTATCGCTTTTAAAACGCCAAATTAATGGATGCAATTAATTTTGGGTCTATATAAGGCAGAGCGACTGTTTTAAATTCTTAACCGTTCATTTACTTCTAATTTTCTGTTAATGTTTAAATTGAGAAGTAAAAAATTAATTTGCTTTTTAACGATGCTTGATAAACGACATAAATAATTTTTTTACAGTTCTCTCTTTAAACACAACTGTAAACTCTTAAATCGTTAAGTCCATAAGATTAGACCGCTGCAGTTAAATCTCTTCTCTTCTTAGCTTAATGGACCCACAACCCGTAACTTCTCTCGCGCCAATGCCAGGCTGCACTATGAAGATCTTCTACGGTGATCCAGGTCTTCACGAAGTTGCAGAAAACGTCAAAATCGGTGATCCTTTAACTCTTGTAGTCCAACTGGACCTTCAAGAGACCTATGGGATCAGTGTGACCGACTGTTTGGTCAGAGATGGCCTTGGATGGGGGGAGCAGAGGCTTATCAACACTGAAGGATGTCCAGTGGATGGAGAGATCATGGGGATGTTTCAATATTCGGAGGATAAGACCAGAGCGGAAGTGCATTTCCAAGCGCATAAGTTTCCGTATACTGCTTCTGTGTATTACCAGTGCAATGTTAAGTTGTGCTTGAAAGCTGATGGAGGTTGCGAGAATATTACGGTAAGTGAAATGTAAACTGTATTTGTAACACATTGAAGCTACGTTTAATTATCAATTATCGGATTGCCATTTACTGGAACTGAGATTTGTTGAAATATTGTCTACAACATGTAAGGGAACTACAAACTTTTTGCTCGCGTGGAATACGTGCCATTTCATTACTTGTTGTAGACTATACTATTGCACGTGAGGTACTTTTGTCAAAGTTGAAGCCGTTATTTAGTGCTGAAACAATCTTCGTCTTCTAAAGAATTAAATACGTTCATAATGTTTTGCATTATTTGGCAAATGCACTAGTTTTTCACAGTTTTCTTCATTATTTGTAGAAGTACAATTCGAATTAATTTCAACTTTAACTATTGTTATGCGTCAATTCAAGATGAGTTCTTCGTACAGAATAAGTCATATTTGTTATGGCTTCATCATCATCATCGCGTTACAATTCTAGGAATTATTGCGAAACGCTGTTAAAAGCGTCAAAATCCATTTCTGAGGTGGATTACTTCTCTATACTATTTTATAATTTTTCGTGTGTTTTTGCTTTGGTTGTTATTTCTTTCCATAGTTTCCGGTCTTTACAGTTTATTTTCCAGTCTCTTATGTTCATTGCTGTAATATCTTCTTCTATTTCTTCCAGCCATCTCTTTCTTGGTTTGCCTCTATTTCGTAGGCTTAATGGTATCCACGTTGTTATCTTTTTTCGTAGTTCTGTAGGCTCTCTTCTCATTATGTGTCCGTACCATTCTAGTCTTAGTGCTTTTATGTGTCTAACTATGTTGCCGCCTTCCAGGGTTTCCTCTATCTCTGTATTTGTTTTCAATCTTCTTTCTCCTTCTGTAGTTACATTTGGACCGAGTATTGCTCTAATTATCTTCCTTTCGAATCTTTTTAGGTCTTTCTCTTCTTGTTTATTCATTAATGTTATTTCCATACCGTACTGGTCTTATCAGTGTCTTGTAAATGTTTATTTTCGTTCTTATATTCAATTTTGCGCTTTTCTGTGCCTTCCAAGAGCTTGGTTTCCATTTTGGATTCGCTCTGCTACTCTTTCTTTGCCGGTTTTCCCTATTGTTGCGCCTAAGTAGTTGACGGAAGATACGGTTTCGAATTTATATTTTTCTGTTATTAAATGCGTATTCGTATCTGCTTTGTAATTTGTAAGTCGCATGTATTTCGTTTTGTTTTCGTTTAGTTCGAGTCTTTATCTATTTCTTCTATGGTTCTTCGTAGTGTTTTCCTTGTGCTTGCAGCTATCATTACGTCGTCTGCATATGCTATTAATTCTACTTGGTTCATCATAAAGTTCTTATTTCTGAGTTTAGCTTTACGTATTATCCATTCTATTACTAAAACATTAATAAAGTCAAGTCAATCACTGAAGATTGAGACAGGTTTTACAGAACTTACATGCCCAAGTCCAAATGAAGCAATGATATATATCTAACAAATTAAAAATTTCCAAATATGTTCTTATTTTTATAGTTATATAACAACTATACTCGACAGTATCTTACTCCAGCATCAGTTTGCATTGTATAATTTCGTTCTTAGTCCAGTCATTATTTTATCTTTACTTTTACTTAAAATAAATTGTAGTTCATAGGCCACGCCCGACAAATACGAAATACTAAAATACTACTCTAGTTTAGATTTACGTTCACATTCAACATTCACCGACACTGAAACTCGGCACACGGCAAGCCTCAAGCCTTACATTATCTCACGCCACGGTGACGGAAATGTATATTTTTCTGGTTACGTAAACTTCAACACGACCATAATTTAATAAAATATATGTTACCTTTCGATATATGATAAACTGCTGCTTTGTTCGCAAAATTTGTTTTTATTTAACTAATCCTCGATAGGTTGTGATAAATTAATTTTTAAAATGGTTCATTATCATTCAAAGGTTAACGGTAGAAACCTACGTAGAAATAAATTCGGCAGTTTTTAGTTCGCTTCGCCGAAACAAATTAGGTTCAAAATTTGCATCCACACAAATTCAAATGGATTTTACAGTTAGGAATATTTTTTTTTTACCTGACAAATGATCAAATCTAATTCTGTCATCCAAAAGAGAAATATTGCGGTAATAAATTTGCACGAGCCAAATTTAATTAACTAGCTAAAAAACCTACAAATACATTTTGAGTTCTTGTTCTTAACAGTACTTTCCACTTTTGCTCCTCTCAATAACTTCTCGTTAATTGGTCCTTTCTTACCATCTTTAATGTGCCTAAAACTTTTTTTCCACGCCTTATAATATTCAGGTTCATTACTAATACCTTGATAATTCTTCGTTTACAGACTTGAAAAACTTACTGAATATATTACAATTGTACCTATTGATGTCAAGCGTGCTTGACTGCTCCATTGGGGTTTCTTCTCCAGAATTCTATCTAAGCACTGAAATATAATACTGGAACGCTAATTGTGTTCTGTGTTCTTTCCGTGGTTGTCTATTATTCGCTGCAATATGTGACAATCGATGTTGCTACCTTTTTGAATATTTGTGTTTTTGTTTCTTTGATATATCCTTTTTTATTGAGGAACGTGTTTCTTAATGTGTTATTTAGTCTGGCAGGTTCTTTCTCTTAGTTCCTTTTATATATTTCCTTTTTCGTTTATTATTACTAGAGAGCGGATTATATGCAAAGGGCATATATTTTAATGTTTGTATATTCTAAAATATAATTAATTTTCTGGACAAATTACATTAATCAGATTTAATTAATTTGGGCTTTTCTTATGCATATTTTACAAAAGTTGCATATAATTGCAAAATTAAATATTTTTAAGACCTTGTCTAGTGATAAACATTCTGAAATTTCTGGTAATGCACATTGATAATTCCGAAATATTTGAGGAGGCCGCAATAAATAGAAGAATGCAACGGAAAAAGCAATAAACAATACAATAAGCAAATACACAAACCAATAAACTCTAATATTTCTAAGGAAATCCTTGTATCGGTAACGGTAGGTATTCATTGTATACACGGATGCTGGTAAAAGTGGGTACAATGAATATAAGACCGAGAATTCTCAGCTGGATATATCTTTTACTTATGTTTCCCCTTTTTTTTAGAAAATTTTGAATAATTTGTTATTGTAATTATATAAATATGTCATAATCTTATAATATCAAGTTTCCAGACTTAGTTTATATGTTTATTAGTAGTATATTTGTTAATTGTGAATCAGGATTAAGACTGTATTGTGCAATAAAATTCATAATGCATTCATTTATACATTTTATCTAATAATTTAAGATTATTTTTTGCATATTTTGCTGCATATATTTGTGCATATATAGTGCATATTTCCAAAAGAAATCAGTGCATATATATGCGCATATAATTCAGTTTTTCCGTGCATATAATCCGCTATCTAATTATTACTCTTATGTATTTAAATGAAGTAACTTGCTGTAGACTTTTCCTGCTATACAATTTATTCTATTTTTTTGTTGCAAAAAAGACAAAAATATTTTAAATTCTTCTATCCATGATAAAGATCTTTATATTTCTCTCGGTGATTAACGATGATTCTTTTGCAGCCACCACACTGCAGAGGCGGTCGCAGGCGTCGGCAGGCCAAGGACCTGTCCGAGGGGACCCCAGCAACCATCGAGGTCTACAGCGGACTTTACGTCAATGAAGCCATTGACTCCGCCAAAGTTGGACCTGATGATAGCGTCTACAGCGAACGGGTGAGTTATTATAGCGTAGGCGAAGACAATGCTAACGGGATTCGCTGGTCGAAGATGCGTTATGGGCCTATCTTGAAAATTGTGAAGATTCTTAGTGCATATGTGGGCGATATTTGATACATTGTCTAACGGGATATAAATATTGTTTCTATTTGTGGTTACGATTTTTTTGCTAATGTTAAATGATGATTTAGGGAGTATTATGTTGAGAAGTACCGTTAAGAGTTAAATTGATGGAAGGGTATAGTATTTTATTTCAAGTCATGCTTGAAATGTTGTTTTGACCTTTCAGGTCGTAGATTATAACAAGATAAATAAGTAACTGCAATTTTTTTCGTAGACAAAAACTGTGAATACTATTGTCCACTATGCATGATCATTTTTTAATTTACTGCTTCAAGAATCTTAATTGATGCACATAACAATACATTCTTTTTATTTAAAATATAAAACCAGTTTGAAATAATAATATTTGGTTATATCACCCTTTTTGTTTTTATTTTACTAGCGGTGGGGAACTCGTTCATCACTTTTGGAAAACTTTTTAATATAATATGTTTGAATCGTAATAGTATGTTATAATTACCTTCAAACGCGTCACTTTATTATTAAAATGGTTTATTTCTTACTTTATTCTTTAGGTACGGGTATGAATCAAAAATATAAAACAGATATAAATAATGGTTTGTATTGATATAACTAACTAGAACAATACATTAAAAATACAATTTTGTATTAAAAATATTCAATTTCACTGCTTAAATAACTTTTTCCAAAATCATATCCTCACTAAAAATTGATGATGAAAGGTTATGTTAGGTATCACACAAGCTATTATAAAAAAAAACCTAGTAATATAAAATTCTTATATATTCGTTAAATTCAAGTTCTCCATACTTGATTAAAATTTACACTTTACTTGCACCCTTTCTTGGAAATAAATGGAAACGAAATCACATATTCTTGCTAGCACGAAAATGGCAGCCATGTATGTACACAGCAGTTTTTGTTGTGATTTTTTCTTGATTGTGGAACTCGTTATAAAACGAATCAAATTTAATACGATAGGTGAAGAACAAATAAATTAAATGAAATAATATTGCAATAAACAACTACAGCAAGATCACTTTTATTAACAATGCATTAAACGCGTCATACACACCATTACTCCTCATAGCAGTTTATATTTTTACCACCAGATGGATACGGGTCCATTTCAGTTGCGAATAGCATATTTTTTTTAGATATGTAAGTATTAAAAAAAATTTCTAAATATAATTTAATATGTAATCAAATAACTGAAACATCTATTCTATATTTATATGCATAAATCCTACATCAGGTTTTTCTGTGTTGAAATCACAGTTCATGAGTCATGAATTAATATCATTTTGTAGTATCTATAATCTTATAGAAATCCAGGTTTTACAGTTTTTCGAATAACTCGTTTATCCTTTTCAAATATATTGGACAACTGAATTTTCGGTTTCTTCATCAAAATCGGAACAAATTAGAAATAGTATATTCAATTACTAAATAAAAAATATAAGTTGCATGGTGCGCAGTATGATTTTCAACAATCATGATTTAGAGAAATCCGATAAAATGCATCCGGTTTCGGAAAATATGATATTGTTTTGTTTGAGTGTATGCACGCATGTAATTACTGATCTAATCGTTTCCTGGTTTATTCATTTTAGAATAATCCTAGCAGAACACTAATTACGTGCATTCGTTACCTACTACGCGTGAAAATTAATGGACTACAAGCCGTCAAAGGGTTAATCACTTAACCTCACAATGTACAGCATGAGAACCTAATCTGTTATGCATATTTTGCTAACACTTAAGAATGTAATATTTTAATTGTTTTTCTTCCAGGCTTCCGAAGACAGCATATGCATATCTCAGAGAAGTTTCGCCATTGGAATTTGCATAGCTGGTTTGATTCTCATGCTGGCTGTCATCGCCGCCATTTTGATTCTCCTAGCAAGAAGAAGAGATAAGAAAATGTCGTCCAACCCAGGCAGCTCCATCTACAGTGGTCCATACACAAACACTGCCTACAGTCATAGCAGTTAATCTGTGATTTTAATTATTATTACGACTTTTAAATGTAATCTTCTGTCAGTCATTCTTTCAAAGAATCCGGGTGGTGCCATTTTTAATTTATGCAAACTTTAGCAGTGACTGTCAAATGTAGCTAAGTATCGATACAAATATCGAATGAAATCGATTGCATTTATAAACTAAACTAATAATTCTATTTCCAGAGTTTATAAATGCTAACTTATTCAACTTTTCCCTGCCAACAGATAAAGTGTTCTTTTTCAAAACTGCCAGTTATATATCTTCAAGTTTACCTCACAATTTTCTTCAGTTTTTGTACTCTTCTAGTTTTAATTATTTCTACTTGTGCAATTTCTTAAATAGGAACAAAATGAACCTTGCCTTGCTCATTTAAAAGACTATTTTATACTATATAATACACTTGTAGCTCTAAGCGAATGATATACGAACGAAATATTAATTTAAGCCTTAACTTATGCGTACTATGTAACCTCAATAAAATGGGTTAACCTGGTGGCGGGACACATAAATAGTACTATTTTAATAAACATCATTTAACTTTAAGGTTAAATAAATGTTTATTGAAATAAATACTTTAAAATTAAAATAAATGCTCACACATCTTTGTTCTAATGATGACACTGAAAGTTGTCATTGTTAAAATGAAGATGTTAACAAATAATTGTGGTTTTGGATCATTGTTCCATTGACTTGTAAATAACAAATTTTTTATATTTTTTGTTGGTTCAATGGGACTCTGGTCCGTTTCCAAAACAATTAATTACTATGTAGAACCAATTCTAGCTAGACATAAAAACGATATTCTTTGTTGTAGTAATTTAAATTATTATTTATTTAATAAATATTGCGAAAATCCTAGAAACTAATTTTAAATTAGTTTTGCAAGTTCAGGTATTTATTGAATATTAAACGTTTTAAATTATTTTTAATGAAATTATTGACGCAAACTATTTATAAACAAATAATAATTTATTGTATATTTCGATGTAAAATTGTTAATGTTATTTTTAAAAATGTTCCAGGTATCAAAAATGAAAACATGGTGCTTTAATATAATACTTTATCTACAGTTTCTAATATTATACACATTTTAACAACGAATTAAAATGTTTTCTGTACAAGGTTGTTTTATTGTGCAAATATAATAAAATAGTATTTTGACAGATACATAACTGTCACAATACTAAATATAACAGACAAGTGCATTGTACATTAATAATGTAAAATTAGTCATCGACTCTTTTAAAATATTTTTCCTCAATATTTTTAACAAGATTCACAAGCGGAGGATAGTTTCTAACAATGGAAGCCAACTCACTATTTGGCAACGGAGTTGTGAAAATTGTAAAAAGATGTCCAAAAACTAGAGCATCTAATTCAGTTGGCCTAAAAATAATTTTCAAACGTAAATTGAAACTAAAAATTTTATTTGGTAAATGGTAAAGGTTCACAAAGGAAGGAAAGTGGGACAAAATTAATTTGGCATTTCGAATTCAGCAGACGATATGCTTATGTTAGAATAAACACGATTGCAGGACAGCAAGTCATCTTCATTTTCACTTGATGATTCTTTAGAAATTTTCTTCTGTTTGAATGAGTCTTCGCTAGACAGAGAAGTGTTTGAAAATTTTCTGGCTGCGCTAGCAATAATTAAACTTTTTTGTGGATCTATTTTTCCCTGTTTTCCAAATTCTTCGTTTGATACACAAATATCTAAACATTTGCCTTCAACCAGACCTGACAACGATTTTTTGAGAACATTTTTGCTTTGCCCAGATTCTTCACTACTTATGGAAATACTTAAATATTTATCTTCAATCAGGCTTGACATTGATTTTTTGGAAATATTTTTGCCTTGTCCAGATTCATCACTAGTTATAGAAATACTTAAATATTCTTCTTCATTTAGGCTTGACATAGATTTTTCGGGAAAGTTTTTACCGTCTTGTGCAGATTTCATACTAGATGTAGAAAAATCTAAATATTTATCTTCAATCAGGCCTGATACTGATTTTTTAGGAATGTTTGTATCTTGTTTTCCAGAATCACAACTAGTTATAGAAATATCTAAATATTTATCATCAATACTCGCCAAAGAGAATTTAGAATTTTTTTTGCTCTGTTTTCCAGATTCATTACAAATATCTAAATATTTGTCTTCCATTAAACTGGATAACGATTTTTTGGAAACCTTTTTTCCTAATTTCCCGGAGTTCTCACTAGGTGTAGAAATATCCAAATATTTCTCTTCAATACTTGGCAAAGAGTGTTTGGAAACTTTTTTACTTTGTTTTCCAGTTTCTTCATTACAAATATCTAAATATTTGTCTTCCATTAAACTTGATAATGTTTTTTTGGAAACCTTTTTGCCTAGTTTCCCAGAGTGTTCGCTAGGTGTAGAAATATCCAAATATTTCTCAACAATACTTTGTAAGGAAAGTTTGGAATCTTTCTTACTTTGTTTTCCAGAATCTTCATTACAAATATCTCTATATTTGTCTTCCATTAAACTTGACAAGGATTTTTTGGAAACTTTTATATCTGGATCACTAGAATCCATACTAGATACAGAAATATCTAAATATTTCTCATCAATGCTGCTCAATGAATTATTGGAAACTTTTTTATCTTGTTTTCCAGCATCTTCGCCAGGTGTGAAAATATCTACAATTTTATTTTCAATCAGACTTGATAATGATTTTCTCGGAAACTTTTTGTCTAGATTTCCCGAATCCTCACTAGTTAGAGAGATATCTAAATATTTATCTTCATTTATACTAGAGAACGATTTATTTGAAATATTCTTTTCTGCTTCTTCACTTGACATAAACATATTTATATATTTTTCATCTTCATTTATAGTTGACAAGGATTTTCGTGAAACTCTTTTCCCTAGCTTTCCAAAGAAAGAAGTATCAGATACTTTATCACCGTCTGCAACTTTTTTTTCAAGTTCTTCACTAGTGAAGGACGTATCTGTACTTATTTTGTCTTCATTTGTAATTGATAATGATTTATTGGAAGCTTTCTTCCCAAATTCTTCACTAGATACTGAAGTATCAGACATTTTTTTAGCTTCATTCAAAACTATCAAAGATTTCCTTTCTTGTTTCCCACATTTTTCGTTAGTCAAAGAAATATTTGAATTTTTTTTACCGTCATTTAAAATTGTCAAGGATTTTTTAGAAACTTTTAATTGAATTTCAGATTCTTTTCTAGATACAGTTGCATCCAAATTTCTTTCGCTTTTATTTGTACTTTTTAAAGGTATTTTCGAACCTGATATAATTTGTTTTACAGATACATCACTAGCGACAGAAGTGTCAGAAACTTTAGACTTCATTTGCATAAATTTGATTTCAGTTTCTGGTGGTTTATCAGACGATAACAGATTTACCAAATAATCATGATCAGATCTACTTAAAGGCTGATATTTTTCATTAGTCTTAGATTCTATTTCTCGTGATATTTCTTCGCTATATTGTTGTGTATCAAATACAGAACAATCTGTCAAAGATGATGTGCGCTTAATATTTTCACCATCTGATTTAGAAGATTCTCTACTTGCACTTGATTGTGTAAGTTCCGACAAATCTGAATCGCTATTCATAAATTTTAGGTATCTTGTAATAGCAGTTACTTCATTTTTTGATTTTAATTCGTAAGTGCAAGTATTGTTGTTCATTATTAATTGAGAAGCAGATTTCGTTGGCACTAATAATTCGGAGAAATTTATACTTGTATTGTAAACATAATTTGTACAAATTCTTTTACAGTGTGATACCAAATTTGGAAATTTCATTATGATGGTTACTAATTCATTGGAGTATTCAGGGGACGATAAAATAGCAAAAATATTACCATAAATATATGCGTCTAGTTCTGTGGGTCTATGGAAGGAAGGGACTTGAGGAAACAGGGATATTTGGTATTTTTTTGTACTTACTTTGAACCAAAAAAGTATTCTTTTCCATCTAATCTTTCAGAGAGAGCTTGACAGCAATTTTCAACCTCTTGATAAACAGATTCAAGCGTTTTTTGATACCAGCCAAGTACCTTCAACTTTCTAGTTACAGCAGAACGTTTAGACCAAGTTTGGAAATGATTTAAAGGCCATGGATAAACAGAACCATTCCGCACTTTAGTCACTTCATTATACGTTCTTTTATCGCACCAACAAATATACAACTACAATAATAAATTTGTATAAACAAAAAAAATGTGTCTATAAATATCCATTACCTCAGCATTCATTAGAACCGTGTATATGATTGACATATATGCTCTCAAATCAGATTTCTGATCAGCAGAAAGTTCCTCTGTGAGAGTAATGCCTTTGTTAGCAACAAATTGAACAATTGGTTCCAATTCGGAGACTACGAAAGCTCCGCATTTAATAAATGGAACCTTGCCGGACGGTGACATAAATTCTGCATTTGCTCGGTGTTCAATTTGAAATGGAAGACCACACATATGCAAAAATGCTTGAACTGATAAACAGTTTGCATTGTCAGGAAGAAGTATTTGCTCCATTGAGTAGGGCTGGTATAATTTAACATCGTTGGGCCAAGGTTCCTGAGCTGTTTACAAAAGTTAGGTTATGTTATGTAATTCTATTAAGGTTTTTGTAATGTTATTACCTCCAACGTCTAATGTGACAATACTTTCCATTAAGGACGGCATTATTGTAAAAGATAACAAGGAAGTTTATAAAAATTACAAGAAAACCCTAATTTGAACTTGAAGTTGTGGTAGCACTGAGAACAATTACAGATTCAAGAACACCACAATAAACGCACAATAAATATAAAGAGATAGTAATTAAATGTATTTTGACATTGAACAATTTATATAATTTTGTAATCTTCAAATATAAACAACTGCAACAATAATTAAGATTCTAGTAACTTTTAAGTTGGTATTCAATAGCGCGGTGCCAACCTATCAGATGCGAGCCTCTGTTCAAGCGAAACAGGCATCGTCCACTTCTTTCACAAATCTAAAATGTCGAAGAGAGGTGAGGTTCATAATTTTTGTAAAGTATCCTAAATTTCTTAAATAATCGTAATAATTACATCCACGATATGTATCTGATTCTATTTGTGACTGTTTAATTCATCAGATTTAAACAATATTTTTGTGATTGTGAATTTCTGAATGTTTTAAAATTCAGAATGAAGTTGTGAGTATTTTTGGGGGTTATAATATATTGTTTGTGATTTTTAGGACGTGGTGGTTCCGCGGGAGCAAAATTCAGGATATCCCTGGGTTTGCCAGTAGGCGCTGTTATTAATTGTGCCGACAATACAGGTGAGTTTTTAATTTGTTCTTGTTTTTCGAGCCAATTACAAAAAATCTGTCAAATTGTCTAGCTCACGAGCATGTGTTATTGTGCCATTTGTTTTACATTCATTTTCATTCATTTCAATATAATTAAACATTGAAGAAGCCTTTTGAACAATTATTAACTATCTGTTTTGTTTGAAATTAAATTTGTGTCATACGTTAACCAAATCGGTTTGTGTTGCGGATTTTTTATGATTGTTATATTTTGTGTGTTTGTTTTGCGCTCGTGGATGTTTCACACTTCATATTTTTAGTGTTGTTTGATTATTTTAACAATTGTTTTTGTGTCAGGTGCCAAGAATCTGTATGTGATTGCTGTACAAGGTATCGGCGGTCGTCTGAACAGACTTCCAGCTGCCGGATCGGGTGACATGATCGTCGCCACTGTGAAGAAGGGTAAACCAGAACTTCGTAAGAAGGTTATGCCCGCAGTGGTCATCCGGCAGAGGAAGCCATTCCGCAGGAAGGACGGCGTGTTCATATACTTCGAGGATAACGCGGGGGTCATCGTCAACAACAAAGGCGAAATGAAAGGATCCGCAATCACAGGACCCGTGGCGAAAGAATGTGCGGATTTATGGCCCAGAATTGCGTCGAACGCAAGCAGCATCGCTTGAGTTGTATTTCTTATAATTAAATAAAAACTTTAAAATAAAGATTTGTTTCTTTATACTTTTACGTTTTGATTAAATATATTTATATTTAAATATCTATTAGCGCTTTCATACTTAATTATTTCTCCTTGTAATTAGCCCTGTACTATTTTTTACATCCTGCATATAGTACAGTGTGTAGAATTGAAATGAGTATAGGGATTTCAATGCTATTATTTTGTGTATTTCTTTTCACTGCAAAAGTGTATGTTGAAAAGTTCGGAATTTAAAAATATATGCCATAAGGATCGTTTGAATTAACTAAATATTAGTATTTCAAGAGTATTTTTTGGTAAAAAAGGTAAAATATAGTTACAATTTTTATTTGTATATATTTTTTTGGTAGCGTTTAAAGTTGTTTAAGCGGGAACTTATGTGTTGCCGCCTCAGTTTTATACAAATTATTAGTATGTGATAGAATACAATAATAGTTATTTGTTTAACTAGGCCCAAAAATACCAAGTTTACAGCAGAGGCGCCGTTTTATTGACGCAGCAAATTAATTCCATATTCATGATAAAAAGTTTAACTTCAGTGCTTTGATACATAAATAACTATTTACAGCCTGGGCAGTACAAGTGACACTTTACAGACTGTTAGCAATACCAATCGGCAAAAAAATATTAATTTAAAACTAATATTTATTTAACAAATTCAACTATACAGGCGTCATTTTAGTTGTCAAATATTTTCGTAGACGGCAGTGTATTCAGAACATTTTATAGTATTTATTCATAGGTGGTACTGCGTAGAAAGAATTATATAATAGTAAGTATATCTCATAGATGTCAGGACCAGTACTATTTCATGCACAAACGCATTAAGAATGGCGAAAAATATGTATATTTTTAACCCAGATATGCCTGAATTTAAAAATATTATTTATTATTGTTTACTTGTATAAACTAATTCATAGTGCATATATATATAATAACAATTAAGAAGCTACATTTTGAAATTTCAATAATTTAGTAGGACTTTGAAGGGTACCTTTATATAGAACGTTAGGAAAATTAGTTATGATGCAATGGTTTTATAACCATATTTTATTTGTTTTTTGTGAATATATTGTTTACATCTCTTACGTCCATAGTTAATAATAATTTTATAATGCAGGAGAGATATTTAAATGGTCGTTTTACATATAGGACTACAGGCATATCTATGTTAAATCGCAAAAGCAAGAGAAAAAATAATTACTATTTATTTTTTACAGATTTGGTTCTTGGGTATTTGAAATTATTTTAAATTCATGAAAATATTACAATGTGCATAAATATAAATAATTGACTAAGATACCTAAGGCGTAAAGTATTTCACTTTTAAAATAACAGGGATTTTGGATTTCATCTCGCCAACTAATAACACTAATTCGCAAAAAATAATATAATTGATTTCACAAAATTACCCTCAAAAAACCAGACCATTGAACAAAGTATTTTAAAAATATAATTTCTACCCAAAGCTTAAAAATAAATAACCAGATAATAATAATTTCCGTTATTAGTGGTTTCTTTAATACGCCTTCGTCGTTTCTTCGCGAAATTACATTCCCAGAGTCAGAAACCAACCCTCGTGCAATAAAAGACATCAAAAATATGACGCAAAGTGAGAGATGAACATCGTGGAACGTGTTAGAATAAAAGAGACGGACGATGATGTTCGAATGTTCGGGCACCATATGTCGCTCAGTGAACAAATGAAAGAATTCGCGGTTTCCTATTGGTTACGGATGCAATTTCGGCAGAATTTCTGTGGCATGTGCTGTGGGGAAAATTATGCTGAAAATGGACGGCATGTTTTTCGCAATTTTGATCTTATTAAGAAGAACAAAACCCTAGGCAGAACGCAAAAATATTTAATGTTCAGAACATATATTTGTCAGATCATCAGAGGCCTTTTTGTTTAGGATATGAGGTTCATAATAAAAATATTAGTTCATTTTATATATAGATAATGTGTGAAAGAAAAAAATCTGTTGTGGGCATCACAATACCTCCCGCTATAGATTTCTTATCGAACAATGCAGAAACACGAACTACGACTATCAAGAAATGCTCATCCCATCAAAAAATTAAGTTTTAAGTTTTCAATTATGACACCGACAACCCTTGTTTTGTTTTTATCAAAAATTATATGTTTGCAGATTTAAAAGATAATGTCAAAATATAATTTTTCTTTAACGTGTTGTAACAGTAGTCTCATAACAAAAATTGTCATTAAATCATAATTTACTCAGATATTTCAAAATAACTTGATAGTGCTTCAATAAACTACCACTTCCGGTTATTGGATTATCACCAAAAACTAATCAGCTTTTCCAAAGGGAATACAATTGATATACACAAAATATCAAAATTTTCAGTTAAGTAGTTTTTGAGAAATCGTAACTCTAGAGATCCACACAGACTGACAGACAGATTGAAAGACACACACACACACAGACATCACCGCGAAACTATTAAAATCGTATTCTAGGAATCCTAAAATGTGCTCATCCACTGAAAACTCACTACCGAATTTTTAGCATGATTCCTACACCTCCCTTACAGATGTGGCAAGAGGTAACTTACATTTGTTAGATTTCAAAGACATATATTTTCAAAAATAGTATCAAATTTCGGTATGAGCCTACTTTTCCCAAACCATTTTTTAAGATCCAACCCTTATTTTGTCAACTCGTAGCCTTGACTACACATTTATTATTTATTGTTTTATATTTTACCAAAAGAAGGCAGCACTTTGTTGTCGAACGTCGTGATTTTAATAAATATTTTACAGAACTTTTACCCAGTTATTGTTTATTTATAATGTTTACAATTAATTTACTTTTCAAATAGTATTTTTACACATAAGTGTGGAGGATACAAATTACTGAAACAAATGCTTGAAATTACTTGTTAACATAATTCAAGATGTTCATTTACAAATTGATGAGAACGCAAAAGATTGCTTTGCAAAGCGATGCAAAATTGCCTTGAAGGTCGCAATATGAACTAATTTGAGTAATTATGTTTATTCCTTAAACGTGTGAAAGCGCATGAAATTTACCACAAATTAACAAGAAGAATACTCGTTAAATCTGCGCCTTTACTTCGCGAGTAATGCGTTCAGTGCTGTTATAAGCATGAGTACCATTTAAGTAAATTATTGTATATTAGTGTAGGTACGCAAGTAATTACTGATCCCAGTTCTTACATATGTTCGAATTAATTATTTTAATATTAGCCTGTTATCTTTCTTCGCCGAAGACTCTAATTTCATATTTTCTACTAATAAAATATTAACGTTGCTTCAATTTTCAATTACCGGCAAATTTAATTTGGTCTTATTTTATAGATATTAAACACGCTAATATTAATAAGCATCTGTTCAAGATTCTATCATTTATCTGCTGAGATATATAATTAGAAATATTTGGGTGTATTCAGGATAATTTCTGACTACTAATATTAGCAATGCAATAATTTATTTAAATTAAGAAAGAAACGTAAAATAAGTATCAAAAGGTTGGTACTAGTAAATTGTTTACTAGAAAATAAATTAAATACTCCTCCAAACTTAACTTGAAATTTATTACTTATGTATAATTTAAACATGAATAAACTCATTGCTGTAGTACGCATCGTAATATGTCTTATATTTATCGAAATATAGCGATTTGTAATATTTTCCAAAATACGGAAATTTCCCCAAATATGACTTAAAATTGTAATTTTTTTTTTATTACATATCTTTATAATATTCGCACCAGGAAACATACTGCAGCAGAGCGCATCGTCATATCTCTAATATTTTTCGAGATTTTACGATTTTTTATATTTTCCGAAGAGCAACTTTGAGGGGCTGTAACTCGAAAACTATACAAGATATCGAAAAATATCTCCAGTTTTGTGGTTTTCGTGACATTTATAATAAATTAGTAAATTTTGAAAATTTTGAAATTTTTTGAATTTTTTTTCAAAATTTCGATTGGAGATATCTCAACAAATATGGAAGATACAGACTTGCAGTGTGCCCCAATCGATTCAGCTCGGAAAAATACATAAACCCTGAAAATTTCAGAAAATTCGGACAACCGGTTGAAATGTTAGAGTAAAAAGTCTGAAAATGGCCAAATTCAGGCCAAACGTCAAGGGGTACCTATTGACTTTTGGGACAAAAAACGCCATTTTCAGGCTTTTTGCTCTAACTTTCCATCCCGTAAAGCGATTTTTATTAAACTTTGCATACTTATGTATTTCGACGAGCTAAATCGATTGGTGAACACTGCAAATCTGTATCTTTAATATTTGTCGAGTTATCGCCGATCGAAATTTTGAACAAAAAAACAAAAAAATTTCAAAATTTTAAAAATTTGCTAATTTGTTATATAAGGCACCAGAAACGCTAAACTGAAGAGAATTTTTAGATATCTCGTGTAGTTTTTGAATTGCAGGCCCTTAAAGTTGCACTTCGAAAAATACCAAAAATCGACGTATCTCGAAAAATAGTAGAGATCTGACGATGCGCTCTTCTACAATGGGTTTCTTATCGCTTATATTATAAAGAAATGTAATAAAAAAATATTACAATTTTAAGTGAGGTATTCCGTGAGTTTCAAATTTTTCTATCGGTATGTGATTCTGTATTGAATGATTAATAATTACAGTTTCTGTTATTTGATTGTTCCCATAGCAACTAAAATTAGTTTATTAAACATATTGTAACTATGACTTTATTTTAAAATAGATATCTATTAATATTTAGTCAGCAAAACTTTCTCATTAATAATACAAATATTACTTACATTTATAATATTTCACAAGACATATATTTTTGACACTTTACAATTATTTGACACGTTTGACACATTAATATATAAATTGTCAAACAATTTAAAATTTCCATTGGTACGGGAAGCGCTACCAATACAACTGATACAAACACTATTATAAAATTATCTTGAAATTGAAAATATTAGTATTTTATTTTCTTGATCACATACTCCATTACAAACTACAGCATAAGGTGGTCTCTAAACAATTTGGATGCATGTTTTTATTATAAGTGAGTGAAAGAAGAATTGCGAATTAAAATGTGAGGACTTCAACTGCCCAACAATACGGAATGACTTCTCTAGAATTAATTTTCATGTTTGTGAAAGTTTTAATTATAAATTTAGTAATGAACAGCATTATTTACTGTTCAGGTGCTCAATAAATTGTAACATTATTTTACATTTAATAGGTAAAATAAGGAAAAGCAATTATTATGCAGGTACCCACAGTACCTTAATGATTTCCATGTTTTCACATGATGCTGTTTCATTTCTGATAATAAAATTTAAATTTATTAAGCAGTGAACATACGCGCCGACCCCTTTGATATGAAGTGAACTGATTATTCGATTTTTATAGGATTCCGTAAATGGAAGTTATACAGCAACGAGATTAAAAGGAAATATTGCCAGCAGTAGAAGCAGGAGCAGATGCTTTGGTGCTGTAACAAATTGCTGAATGCTGATATTGCTGATCCACTTTCAATCAATTTGTTAGTTCTTATTACTTTATTTATGGCCTCGTACAATATTTTGCTATTTTGTCCGTATATAAAATTACTTTTAGATTTTCTCTACAATTTTATTACAATTTGTTACATAATTGCTTATTTATTTTTTTGCAAATATCAATTTATAAACTATATTAATGTTTACATCTTCCTGTGAAATTTAATTAGTTTAGCAGCCTATTACACAATTATCGACAACTACAGTTTATTTTTTTTATGGTGCGGTTCACGTCACTATCTTCTATCTCTATATCTTCTATATCAATAGTGGGAGAAAGTGAGAAAGAAGATAGTGACGTGAACCGCACCACAAAAAAAAAACTGTATGTTTTTCAGCGGTACTATAAGTTTGTTCTCATAGCAACTATAATTAAAGAAATAATTAATTCAATTTGGTAGTAATTTTTACATTTACAATAAACTGAATTTATGGTTTTATGTGTTTTAATTTCAGTTTTTCAGTTATCAACAATATTAGTTCAGTTCTTCGAATTGTCACGAAACATATGAAGTATTGTTATTCTATCTTGTCTCGTTCGTGAGTTATGAACATACGGACACACATCCATCCATTTACACAGAGAGGAGTCATTGAGATGATGGTAAAAATAGATTGAAGGTTCTAAGAAAATTTCGTCAACGATATTTTTTATAGTTATTATATTTTACTTAGAAAGTAAAATCACTATAAATTTTTCATAGCCACAATCTTAATTTTAACTTGCACTATTAATTAATTTCAGGAACCTTATTTATACTTTTACATCAAGCAATTTGCTTCAAAATATTAGATCGAAAAAGGAGGTTAAATTAGAAGACAGTTAATTACTCTTAATCGGTGTTCATACTAGCTGTGTATAACTTTTAAATAAGGTAAAATAAATAAGTAAATATATCATAACGCCATTTATTCATTACTTGATGTAACATTCTGCTTATAGTAGATCTCTGTTAATTACTAGTTTCGTTTGTGAAGTGTGATCAAATAACGTTAACCTTAAGGTCAACCATACGGGCTGAAGATAGCGCAAGATGAACATGACTTTTTTGAAACAATATATCATTATTATAATAAATGAAACATATAATGTTTTATACCTACAATTGTAGATAAAAGTCCAAGGTTTTGTAATAAATTTTAAAAAGCTAATTTTGTTTACAAATTATACATGAACATAATTTTCAAAGTAGTAAAATATATGTTACACATTCCCATGAACGACTACAGTAATGTAAATTATTTGTATATTTATAAATATGATCGTCTATAACATACTAAAATTATTTTTGATTTGAATTTACAGTTTTTGAGAAACAAATAAAAACATACCAAAAAGTGTGTTTTTTGGTATATTTCTATTTGTTTCTCAAAAACTGTAAATTCAAATTGAAAATAAACTTAGTATGTTATAGATGATCATATTTACAAATATACGAATTATTTTCATTACTGTAGTCGTTCATGGGAATGAGAGACACAGTATCAAAGTTCTGAATTATTTACCAACTAGACAACGAATATTTATAGTTTAATGTTTCAGTTATCCTTTTCATCCACATATATAAATACTAGAATGTTTAAAGACCTTACTGTAATAATAGTTTTGTTTTTCGATAAGAATAATGTAAGAAATAATTTATTTAAATTGGAATAACGAACCCAACGAAAATCTGACATTGCAATGTACAAGTCACTGTAAAAAATCCATGAAATTTTGACGGATGGAGGTTATTGGACCATAAAGAACATAAAAATAAATAATGAATACAGAATTTGCTGTTTTTTAAAAAAAATTTCGGCGCGTAAGTTTGTCCTTAAATGATGTTTAAACATCATTTTTAAATGCAACTACTGTTGAAAGAAATCTGCAAGGTATACAGAAGCAGAACAATAAATTAAATTTGAATCAGTGATTCTCCTACCCTAGCAAAGTTTTTCCTGCCGAAATTAAGCTCATTCCCGCCATAAATCTCCCGGACGCATCTAGCACCGCGTGCTCGTAATCTCTCATATTATCTCTTGGGTTCCAGCAGCACCAGTGCCTCAACAGCGAGATGTTCCGTGTTTATTGCAGCGCACGTGTGTCGGATGGCCCGCACTGAAGATATTGGACACTTCGCGGAGGCTAATGGTTCTTTTCGCGTTCGCCGCAGACATATTGAATTTTTTATGCGAGCCACGTTAGATTTCTGAGGTTAGTATTGCAGAGATGGGATTTTTATGACACAAGTTTAGAGGCACAGATTGTTGGGATACGATTTCCCGGCTAGATCGACGGAATTTGTTGTTAGTAATTTTAATTCTTGGATTGTACAGGAACAAGTATAAGAAACACCTTCCCAGCGATAATTATACGGGATGATTCAATAAGAAGTAAATTGTTTTATATCCAATTTACAAGGATTAAAAAACATTATGGTGTTAATTATACTATTACACAGGATGATGTGGAAATATCTATAATAAGTAACACCTTTCTGTCTGATAGGAAGGATATATCTTCGCCTTTTTGTTGCATACACTTTTATGAAATGGTTGCACTAAACGTGATAAGAATAATTAATTAATAGAGTAATTTTTAATAGTTATAATTAATAATATGTTAATTTAAATGGAGCGGTAATTAAAGAAAGTGTATAAAATAATAATTATTTATGTATCAAGGCACTGAAGTTCAATTTTTTATCACGAATAAGGAATTTAGTTGCCGAGGCCGGTAATAAACCATGTTAGTGATAAAAAGGAACTTCAGTGCCGAGGTACATATTAAGTTTTATTTGAAATCTAAAACTCGAAAAAACTGTAAAATAATTACAATATAGGTTAAATTTATACATCTGTCAGTTGTCAATTGAAACTGACAGTCAGTGTTGCCAACCTCGAACAGTAAAGTTATCGTAAATAACATTCAAAATTATGTGTTTTGTCCTCAATTTCGTCATCGGAATTAATTAGTTCATCTTGCAAATTTTGTTTTAAGTTTCGTCCAAATTTACTATAGTACGTCAATATATCTGCTAAAATTATCCTAATTGCACAATAATTATTTAACGGTTGCCAACACTGGGTTGCTCAAAATCGTCGTGTAATGGGTTACTTTAATGACGATTTCTGAGCTTTTAATGACGATTTTTGAGCACTTTAGTGCCGATATCAAATAAAATATTTCTTTTGAATTTCCCGGGATATGAAACATGATTTTTTTATCTGCTGAAAGATGGCGCTGATCACAGCATAAGTGTCATTAAAAAGTACTACCATAACTGCTATTTTAAATGAAAAAAAAAAACATGTATAATTATTAACGTGATCCTGTAAAAAGAACAGGAACACAAAACAGATTAAGATGAAGAATAAATAGGATTGATTGTAGATCGGCAGGATACGATTTCGTTCAATTTTCGATTAGAAACTTTTGTTCAGCGTACATTTCAACAAGATTACTAAACCATGATCGAACTCAAACAACAAAGAAATATTATTTTCATCTTGAGCTTCTGTTGTACGTAATATCAGGGCTGCACAAACTTCGGCACATATCAATTTTTAAAGTAATTTATTATCATTTTGTATTGCAATTGCAGTACCTACAATTAAACGTATGCATATAGATACCTACTTTCTACGAGTACATTCTATTGAATATATTTTTTATTTCTGTATACTGAGAAACGTTGTTATTTATTTATTCAATTGTTAGTGAATTTTTAATAATTGGAAACAATGGAATAATATAAATGATAAGTCATATTCACATTTAATAATTATAACATATGTTTCTCTTTGTTTAGATGTTTTTATAAGTATCGAACTAAGAGAAATAAGTATTTCTTGACTGTAATTATTAGGAGTATTTACATTTTAAATTTGTAATTACCTATCCCTGGATCTTCAAACGTCAATATTTACAGTATTATCTAGTAATTTTGTTGTATTCTAGGATGTCAATTACGTTCTTATTTGTTATTCGATTTTTGTTTATTTTGACCATATTGGCCATACATGAAACAATATATTTGACCGCTTAATAATATTTATTATTATTATAACTAATAAAAAAAAAATAAAGAGCGGATTATCTGCAAAATGCATATATTTTAATTTTTGCATATCTTTAAATAAAACCAATTTTCTGGATGAATTACATTGATTAGAGTTAATGTTAATTACTAATTGTATATAATGCATATTTTTACAAAAGTTGCATATAATTGCATATTTCAAGACTGAGAATTCTCAGCTGAATATATCTTTTACTAATGTTTCACTTTTTTTAGAAAATTTTGGATAATTTGTTGTTGTAATTATATATATATATATATATATATATATATATATATATATATATATATATATATATATATATATATGTCATAATTTTAATATCAAGTTTCTAGACTTAGCTTATATGTATATTAGTAGTATATTTGTTAATTGTGAATCAGGATTAAGACTGTATTGTGCAATAAAATTCATAATGCATTTATTTATACTTTTTATATAACAATATAAGATTTTTAGCATATTTTGTTGCATATATTATCATATTTGTTAATAATATAGTGCATATTTCCCAAAAAACAGTGCATATATGCGCATATAATTCAGTTTTTTTCGTGCATATAATCCGCTCTATAATTATAATTGACTTATCAATTTAAAATTGTTAAAGAAAATTTATATCCTTTGTAACAACTTAATTTGTTATAATAACTATGATTTATTGTTCTGCTTCAATATAATTACTAAAAAATTTATTCAAAAGCTCATAAAAATAAATGTTAATAATTACAATATATTCACAAATATATTTAGTTACGAAATACACAAAAATAATGTATTACTTGCTAATTTGAAACTTGTTAAATTAACTAAAATTAACGGTGGATCGTCTGGGACTAAACATTTTCTTAAAATTTTTTTTACTCAATATACTTCTGTGTAGTAAATAATTGTGTTTGATTTTTTACTTATTATGACAATTTCAGAAAATGCATGTTATATACTCAACTTAAAGAACAGTTATATTTCTAGTGCAATTATAACAATTACAAATAGAGACTACTTCTTTTCTTTGTATGGACTGTGTTAATTATTAGTTTTATAATGTTCATACAAATATATTGTACAAATCTTTAGCATTAACATTTGTATGCAAATGATTTTTTGTTTCTATTTAATAGTAAATGATTTGTAGTGAAACATCACGGCACATTAGCTAAAATTCATTTGTTTTCGTCTACAGAATGTCACGCGAGTAATATAACATATGCGAATCAAAAAAACAATAAAAAATCTCATATTAATAAAATTTTAGACATCCCTGGTAAAGACAATTCGTGTACAAGCATCCAGCTAACTTCTCTGCCCTCTTCCGAATGATTGAACGTCATTACTTCGCTGACTCACCATGGCAATTTACTGGAGACCACCCAAGAAGTGTATTACTAAAGACATGCACATTAAATTATATCATTAACCAAGAAGCGCTAGTAATACGGAACGTTTATTTTGCCGCGCGAAATTCGCCCTTGTGATGGCTGTCGGTACGGTTGTGCAAACTGCACTTTCCTCTCACCCTGTTAATAATTTTTCTTTATGATGCAGGTTATTTTTTTACCGAAAATATTCATTGGCAAGTAATAAAATTACTTCGGGCATGTTTAAGGCATACTTGAGAAGGCATGTAATTAATTCGCGAATTATTTAAAATGATATTGCTTGCTAAAGTTTGAGACGTAGGTTTGTGGGTTGTAAATTATTGGGAAATATTTGGTGTAAATTTTAGGTGCGGTCTTAATTGACATTTACAATGTAATATAGTTTATGAAGTATTTTTTTATAGGTTCCTGGAATTTTGCCATTCTACAAGTACTCTGCATATTTTTAAGTTGTTATATATAAATATTAAATAAATACATCATGACATTTACAAAACTAGTTACTTTAGTTAAAGTGCCTAATAAGTCTCTACGTCTGCAAGTTAAATGAAAAATATATAAATTACAAAAAGGTAATTCGTCCAGAAAATTGATTTTAATTGAAGATATGTAAAAATTTAAACATATGCACTCTGCATATAATCCGCTCTCTAGTAAATAAGTCAAAACGATGATTTCTTTATTATTCTTTGCAATTATTTGTTTGCTTTGATCATGTTTCATATCTCGGGAAATTCAAAAGAAAAATTTTATTTGATATCGACACTAAAGTGCTCAAAAATCATCATTAAAAGCACAGAAATCGTCACTAAAGTAACTCTTTATACGACGATTTTGGGCAACCCAGTGTTGGCAACCCTTAAATAATTATTGAACAATTAGGATGATTTTGGCAGATATATTGACGTACTATAGTAAATTTGGACATAGCATGAAACAAAATTTGCAAGAAGAATTAACTAATTAATTCCGATCACGAAATTGAGGACAAAACACATAATTTTGAGTGTTAATTACGACAACTTCACTTCTCGAGATTGGCAACACTGACTGTCAGTTTCAATTGACAACTGACAGATGTATAAACTTAACCTATATAGTAATTTTTTACAGTTTTTTCGAATTCTAGATTTCATATAAAACTTAATATGTACCTCGGCACTGAAGTACCTTTTTATCACTCACATGGTTTATTTATATTATATTAACTATATTCCATATTCGTGATAAAAAATTTAACTTCAGTGCCTTGATACATAAATAACTATTAAGCGTGCATTGCAATTATCAGCTATCAAATCTCGAGTCTAAAGATTGATACATTTATTTGTATTGTTTATTAATTTGTTTAAATAAAAAATTTCTGGGTGTGTATAAATGCATGTATAAGGTATAATTATTAATTACTAAATATTAACTTTTGTAATTGTTCATAATTATACGAATACTGAAGAAGGTAATTAAAAATAATAATTAATGACCAATGTTCAAAGAAAGAAAGATATAAAGTTCTGTTACTAAGAACTTGATTATTTCTTTATCTCATCCAAAAGTAATAAAACAAATCATAAAATGGAAGATTAATTTCAGGGAAATTTGATTTCTAAATCAATGGTGTAATTTTTTTTATCATTCAATTTAGGAACCATCAAGCAGAAAATTATGAAGCTATTTTCGAAACCATTTATTTTTATCCTTCTAAAAATAAACGCAATTTGGTTTTTATAGATTTTGTTACAGGAAAATAATAGAAAATTAATTTTGACGTTTTCTATATAACACGAGGCAATTTAATATAGACGTGCGTGGAACTAATAGGTAATATTCAATAATAATTCATTCAGGAACAGTCTAATAACCATTGATATGAACAACTAATTAAGGATAATACTAATAAACTACACCATAAACAATTAAAATTAGACTGTTTTACTAAATCTAACCATTGATACCACTACTAGATACTACTAAAGTCGGGTTTTGGGCACTAACTGATATTGTCAAATTTTTTCAGGTTTTAAAAAGGAAGAAATTAATGTAAAACAATTGTGTGTTTCACCTCTTCAATGAAACTGCAACCTTTGCTGTAAATCTGGTATTTTGGTGCCTAGTTAAACAAATAACTATTATTGTAAATGAAATAATAAAAGTATCTAGAAATATTTAACTTAATATTCGCCTAACGTTATGAGAACTCTCTCGGTATAATTCAAAATCAGCGATCGAGTGTCACTCGCTCTTCACTCATTCTATCGTCTTCTTCTTCTGTCTCCTGTCAAGCCAAGCCAGCATTGTAAAATTTCTGTCCCGCTAAAGCAACCTCGTTAAATTTTTCGACGCGGTAGTATTCGTTACGGTGACTTTAAACACGGCAAAAAACATCGCACGCTTGAAATTAACTTTTCACGGAATTGTAGAACAGGTAAACAATGGAACGAAAACAAGACCGCCTTCGATACTTGACGGACTGACTGATGTGAGTGATGCTGGTTTGTTTTGGGATCCGGCCAGAGAAGAAAAAGAATTTTAAATTTAGATTAGGGTTAGGATTTACCGATTTAGATGTGGTAGATTTCAAGAACGATTAAAGTTGTGGTAGAAATGATTTGTCAGGTTAATAAATTTGTTCTGGGAAGATGAAGATTTTAGTGACGCAATTTTTGCCAAATTATAAATGGATCTGATATGAGGTTACTGATATGATTTTAAATATTTTTTTTCACGACATGGTAGGAAACCCCACCGTTCTTCTCCCGAAATAGTTAGGAAAATGTGTTGTTCCTCTCTAGAGAGGAAAATATGGAAGTGCTGCCAATATGAAAGTTATTTATAAAAAATATATTATAAAAATTATAAATAAATTCCTAATTTTATTGAAAATCCTTATTTTAGTGATATACATATTTTATATAATCTTACAATTATGTCTTATATATTTCTTTTCGTTATTAAATCACAATTTGACAACTTATTAAATATATTTAAGATTGGTTCATTGGCAACACTGCTACACCGCCTTGTGTCTGATAACCTAACTTTTAACGTGCCAATCTGTCAGTTGTATTCTCAAAAGTGTGTGTTAGGTCCGAGCAAATCATTTTTAGAAACATGTCGTGAAAAAAATGTTGTGTCTAACACGAGAGGAAAGCTCTTCTTCCACTCTCGTTCGAAATGCCTCACTCGCTGCGCTCATGAGGCAAACTTCGAACTCGACGGGAAAAAAGAGGCGCTTTCCTCTCTAGTTTGACAAATAACTATTCTATAACACTGTTTTGGAACTAGGCATTCCACAACTAAAAATTGTTATGAAATCACTAACATTCCATACGCTGCATATGGAATATTTTCGACGAATCAGAGCGGCATATTAGCGCGATATATGAAGTATCTTGATTTAGTTACTATTGTTACGTCTGTTTGTTTAATTTGATTTATTTGAGTTTGACGTTTTCAACTGTTTTATATTTGTATTTTATGTATAATTTCCAAAATCTTGTTATAGAAAGTATAGTCTACAATATGTAACGGAATGGCATATCCCACACTCGTCTTCGGCTCGGACTACAAACTTTTTGCTCGTGTGGAATATGTGCCATTCCATTACTTGTTGTAGAATATACTATTCTTGCACAATTGGCGGTGGAAAATATCTGTAGAGATCTACAAATGCGTATCTGATAAACAGATCACATGTTACAGAAAAAAAATACAGTTTTAAACTTGGATATCCAAATAAAAGTGTATAATTAGTATTAAAAATAACAATAATTTCAAGTGAACAAATAGGTATCTTTTTTGTATAAAATTCCCAAAATATTGCATTAATCAAGATGCTTTTTAAAGCATATGGAATAACTATAATTAGTGATAAATTCATATAATTAGTCGAACCAAATATTGTAATATTTAATAATAACAATTTCCTTTTTTATCAGTCCACTATACTTAAGATCAAGGTTGTAGGTATTGCGATAAAAACAAATTGTTGAAACTAACATCGTGCAGAGCAAATTCCATAGGCGTGCAAGTGGGGATAATGTTCTGGATCTGTTTGCTTGCCTTGCACGTCCGACAATTAGTCTTGTTGTTTCAATTCATTGTTACTTGGAATTTTATTCCCGCTTCTGTCGACATTTTTCTCCGTTCGTCGCATCGGTAACATTGTGCTCTGTATTTTCAACATGTCTTCTGGTTTCTTTTGTTTCGATTAGGGTTTATTTTATCTCTTCTTGTATTTGTACCAATGTATTATCTGGTTTTGTTTTAACTGTTTAAAGATGTTTGTGCAAGGTGTTTTGAAATTTTATTCTTTAAATGTAGGCATTGTTTTATTTAAATTACTTTTGACACAACTAATTGAGAGTTGAAATTATATCTCCATTTTGAAGTTTTCTAGATATACATGTAAAAATTAACACTAACTTTTTAAAGTTTTTCCTGTAATTTGAGTAAATGTGTAAATAAATATATTATTATGCATGAAGCGATGAAGCGCGGTTACTATTCAAGTCACATCTCCCGAAGAAGCTCAGGAATAAAATGAAAATATATCTTTCAATAATAGCTATTAACATTTCTAGCGATGTTATGAGTATCATAACAGCCGCAGATGTCAGTTTGAAATCTGTGCTCGTAAAGCGAGGATTTTAAGACATCTAAGGCCTGTTATGACTCATAACATCCGTGGTTTGTTCAATAGTTTACCGGTTTCAGAATTTGAACACGTTAATGTCATTAATATATATAATTTTTTGAAAATCTTTTATGAATAATGTCTGTCATAATTTTAGAAGGTGATCAAGTAATTCTGTTTTAATAATATTTATAAATATTTTGTTACTTATACGTCAAATGTATTCATAATGGCTAGATAAAAAGTGGATTTTGGCGATGCTGAATTTCCTGAAATTATTTGAAACGCAGCAGGTGAAACTCTGAACAGCTAAATTCCGTGTGTATTAATAAATAGCGTTATATTATCAAAGTGTTTTAATTTCATTATATTGACTGTTTTGGCAGGTCAGTATGGTAATATTACCGTACAGCATAGTATTATGACATACTCTGCCTATTTTTGTGCATGTAAACATAGGTTTAATCTTTTGAAATCGGTAAATATAATTTATTTGATTGCATCTTTTAAAAAAAAAGATAGAGCGATGATTTTCTTGCAGTTGATTGGTTCAATCATGATTAGAATTACATTATACAAAATAGTAGTATTTCTGCCAGTTTTTAAAGGGTGCAACCAGTATACATAACCTATGTAAAATGTAATCACGTGTGTTAGTTTTTAATTTCGCAATGTGTCTAATATTTTGTTGTTTAAAAAGAGCTGAGAAGATACGTTCTTTTTTTGTACCTAATGTAAATTATAAATATATAAAATAATCTATATTTCGTATAGATTTCATTATAGATTTATCCCATAAATGTATTGGAAAACATGATTGAATTGCACTCAGGCAACACCGGGCGCATTAGCAAAAATTGTATACATTATCGATATATCTTTTAATATTCGCATAAGAGTCTTACAAAATTTCTATGCAGTTCCAGCAAAGTCAATAAACAATGAATAATACAAATATAGCACTTATAAGTAATCGCAAGAGAAACTAAATTCCTTCGGACTATTCCACAAACACAAATAAATTCTTCAGCCATTTTGGAGTAGATTCACTGTGTTACATACGGAAACAACAAATTATTCTCAACAATTAACATTTCAAGCAGAAAACCAGAGAACAAATTATCATCGGCAACTATACGTGCGCTTTACTGCAGCCATTTTGCAACGCAAAGATTTAATTTCGCGTTAAACGAATGAATTACGCTAAGAATGCTTTATGCAGCCGCTATGCGAATTCTGAAAATCGCAAATCGCGGATGGTTGAGAGACAGCGACTTTGTTGTGTCACTTGCCGAGAGAGGAATTCCCAGTGTTGGGATGGAATATTAAAGAGCATTTTTGTGCAGACAAAGAATTGGTTAAATATTTAATTATGTAAATATCTGGAATTGTTTAAGGATTGATTGTTTTATTAAGATTGGTTTTGTGTAGAACAAAAGGTTCGGAATTTCTATTTCATGGCATTTCAATTGCTTCAAGTTTTAATAATAGAAATAACTGATTATTCAGCTCAATGCAAAACTGAAAGAATATTGAATTCACAATGAAAGGAAATATTTGTTTTTTACGTATTTTTAAAAATTCAATTTTAGGTAGTTATGTAAATTAAAAATCTTAATGTGGAAATTAGAATTGTAGCTCCAATTTTATATACGATAGCTGAACATTACGATTACTGGAACAGTAATATCGGAGCGCTATATAATTTGTACGGCTTTATGAAAGCAAAAATTCTGAGACAAAATACATTCCGTAAGGCCATCCTTCTTTGTCTATCACTTGTTTGTAGAACTGTTGCGTTTTTTGGACAGTTGCTATGGAAAAACATATTGAACTCATTTTTATTAATTTATCATATAATATTTATTTTATTATCAATTAATGACAATATTCATTATATTTTCTTTATCATCTTTCTGAGCGAACTGTACAACAAAGACAGATTCCTCAACTTCTGGCTGTCTCTTAGCTCTTATTTTCAAAGTCAGTTAGCGTTCCACTATTATTATAATTACAGTGATTTCATGTTCCTTGAAAAAATTATTTTGCCACAAATCCAATTCTAAATCATGTAAACTATGTAGTAACCGATTACCCACTAGTGGGTATAATTTTGAGAAAAACCACTAGTGAGTATTTTTTATTTATAACAATAATAGTAACACACAACACCTTGGTAACTACTTCGATTGACATTTTAATTTCAAAAATTTAAAGCGTATGCAACTGTCACATAATATTTCTTTAATAAATTTTACATTTATTAAGAGTTGTTGGATAAAACGTTATACTTTACACGTGGGCAAAGTGGAATTACCCTCTCGATAAAATAATCACACTCAGCCTTCGGCTTCGTGTGCTAAAATTTCCCTTGTGGGTAATTCTTTACTTTGCCCACTTGTAAAGTAAATAACTAATTTCGGACTATTTCTTTGCTTAGCAACATACACGAAAGCAAACTGCATGGTAAATGGATTTTACCTAATGTCAATACCTAATATGTATTTGTATTCCACTTCGCACTGAATTGTGCTACTCTGTCCGATGTAAGGAACAAAAAACTAGAAGTAAAACCAACCAATTTTCGTTTTGCTGCAGTAACAAAACCTCTTCATCCATAAACATACCCACCAATTAAGTTTCCATCCAGTTTCGAGTTTCGCCGGTACGAAGCATGAATAAAGTTATCTAAAACACGCGGGAACACAATGGCGGACAATCATAGCAGAGCAGGCCTTGGACCAAGGCCCAGACTCGCTCCAATGTGCATTTGTATGTATAACTATATCAGAGGACCGACTGGACATACAACGATGGGAGGAACCATTCGATAAATCTATTTTGGTCGGCGAGCGCAGCATGCCGTGACCAGGGCTGGTGTGATCGAAGTTCTCTTGTTGGCATGGGATGGGATGGTCAGATGGTCTGACCTCAACCCTAGGTTCGTTTTTGGAATTAATGTTTTAATAGATTTGCCAATCAGGGGTCGTGGTCTATCATAACTGTTGGGAATATAATATATGGCCATTTTTCTAATAAATATTTATTTCATAGATATATTATAAAATACTAACATTTAAGTATCCATTGATGCATTTTTACTTTCTTATACAAAGTATAAGGAAGTATTGGAATCACGAAAAAAATCGCTGACGAGTTTTTTGCGGAAATACATATTTTGACGTCCACTGAATCCGTTAAGACCAATTTCTCAATGATGTCTGTGTGCGAGGTTGGATGGATGGATGTCCGTGTGCGCAATATCTCATGAACGAGACAAGATATGTAAACGAAACTTGGAATTTATAAGTTTCATGAAAAAATGAAGTTTACTGGACATACAAAACAATAAATTCCATTTATTTCAAAAATAGAAGCAGCTGTGAGAAATAGTTTCAAATGAAAGATGTTAGCAGCAAAAGTATTTGAAATATAAAATGTTATTTGCACTTTTCTTGTACATGCTTCTAATTTTGAGAAAAACTAAATTAAATATTTAAGAATATATTTCTATAATCTTAGTTACAATGGGAACAAAAAATAAAACATTTTTTCTTCAAACGTCATAAAAGTACGTTGTTATATATTTGTATTCAACAAGCAGAAGTTCAATATTGTCGCCGCCGGCGTAAAAGTGTATCCTTGGCAACACATTTACGCCGGCGGCGTACAAAGTAAAATATTATGAAAAATAGTTAGGTTGTAATTCAATAATTTGACAGTTAAAAATGAAACAAATAAACAAAAATAACAAAACAGCATATTCTACGGCAACTTGAAATGCTAGATAAGACAGAATATTTTTTGAAGTTTTGAGCATTTTATAATATTTATAATTTTATTTTCTATGTTTGAAGAAAAAATAGCATGTGTTATTCGGAGTAAATGTGACTTTGGGTGCTTCGCATGTAATTGTTCGACTCGCTTCGCTCGTCGTTCAAACTTACATGCTCAGCACCCAAAGTATCACATTTACTCCTAATGACACAATATACTATTAATATCTATGTGTCAAACGTGTCAAATAATTGTGAAGTGTCAAAAATATGTGTCGTGTGAAATATTATAAAAGTAATATTTGTATTATTAGTTAGAAAGTTCTGAAACTATATTGAGAACAAAATTAAACTGGTTTAATATCTATATATCAAATAAATGTCAAAATAGTCATACGCAAGTAACAAGTCATACGTGTTCAGTTGGTTTTATTTGTATAAGAAAGTAGTGTGGTGCCCACACCAGATTTTGCTGTAAACTGAATAAGTAAAAATTTACAGTAATATAAAAATAACATTGAAATATCTTTACGGCACATTTCAATTCCACACCCGTTATATAAATAAATAGCGCACTTTTTCATTATGCGTTTTATTTATGGTCGCTCTGTAAAGATCGTCTTTACCATAGACAAGCGTTTGGCGGTTAAAATAATAGCATGTGTATTCGTCCAGGTTAAATGTGAAAAGTAATTCCATTCCAAACTTATTGATTTATAATTCTAACATTAACCTGACGTAATAAAGCAATATCTACGTGGAACTTAGATCCCCAGATATGAAACTAACTCGTTGCATGAATGAATCGTTTTGAATGTTCGTGTTTAAGGCAACGCAAGGCAAAGGTGCTTACCAAAGCTGTTCGAGATGCTATGATTACACTATTATGTAAATTGCACGTATGAAGTATGAAGCAGATTATATCTCATTCTCTTCCGACTGTGAAAAAATAATATTACGCTTATAATATCTAAGCATTCTTATAAAATTCTTTACATCTGTTTTAACAGAGTCTTTTATGCAAATTTATTTATTTTCCTACCACAAAAACATGAAATGTTAATGTAAATATCGATTTTCTTATTTATTTATGGGTAGTATATAACTTTTATTATGCAAAAAATCTAATAAAATGTAGACTTTATGATGTCTTAAGTCTTAGAAGGAATTTCAAATTAAAATGTAGATTGTTGTGTGTTGCAAAATCTACCATTTTGTGATTAAGACTTTTATGGTGATTTAGTAAATCAATTAACGCATTTTTAGGAATTCTTATATTATTTTTTAATGGAAACACGAAGAAATTTATAGGTTTCCTAATACTTGAGGTATTTCAATTAGTTAATTTGTTACGGATTAAAGATTTTAAATTAGGAATTAATTAATATGGGCGATAGAAATTAAATAAAATGTATTCAATCTTGGCCCCTGTCTTGCTTAACAAAGTTCTGTAATCTTGACATGTTTCTCTTAGTTCTACTGACAAAAACTTAGTTCTTCAATTCGTACATGGATTTGTACACTCTTACAAGGAAGTATAGGCATCATAAAAGAGTCGATGTAGTTTTTCGCGGAAATATATGTTTTCAATTTGCGTCTTGGCGGACGGATAAAATAAATAAACTACATAATTGTAAGTTCCAGGCATTGCATTGGTCATAACTGCTAAACAAGAAGTGGAGCTTACTTGACACTTGCTTTGGGAACAAATAAATAACAGAAACTGTCATTATTAATCATTCAATACAGATTCACATACCGATAGAAAAATTTGAAACTCACGGAATAACCTCACTTAAAATTGCAATATTTTTTTATTACATTTCTTTATAATATAAGAGCTAAGAAACCCATTGTAGCAGAGCGCATCGTCAGATCTCGAATATTTTTCGAGATACGTCGATTTTTGGTATTTTTCGAAGTGTAAATTTAAGGGCCTGTAATTCAAAAACTACTCGAGATATCTAAAAATTCTCTTCAGTTTAGCGTTTCTGGTGCCTTATATAACAAATTAGCAAATTTATAAATTTTGGAATTTTTTTGTATTTTTGTTCAAAATTTCGATCGGCGATAACTCGACAAATATTAAAGATACAGATTTGCAGTATTCACCAATCGATTCAGCTCGCCGAAATAAATAAGTGTGCAAAGTTTCATAAAAATCGCTTAACGGGATGGATAGTTAGAGCAAAAAGCTTGAAAATGGCGTTTTTGCTCCAAAAAGTCAAGTGTTACCCCTTGACGTTTGCCCTGATTTTGGCCAATTTCAGGCTTTTTGCTCTAACATTTCAACCAGTTGTCCGATTTTTCTGAAATTTTCAGGGTTTATGTATCTCGTCGAGCTGAATCGATTGGTGAACACTGCAAGTCTATATCTTTCATATTTGTCGAGATATCTCCAATCGAAATTTTGAAAAAAAAAATTTTAAAAATTTCTAAATTTTCAAAATTTACTAATTTATTATAAATGGCACGAAAAACACAAAACTGGAGATATTTTACGATATCTTGTTTAGTTTTCGAGTTACAACCCCTCAAAGTTGCTCTTCGGAAAATATAAAAAATCGTCATATCTCGAAAAATATTAGAGATATGACGATGCGCTCTGCTGTAATGGGTTTCTTGGTGCTAATATTATAAAGAAATGTAATAAAAAAAAATTACAAATTTTAGTCATTTTTGGGGAAATTTCCGTATTTTAAAAAATATTACAAATCGCCATATTTTGATAAACATAAGACATATTACGATGCGTACTACAGCAATGAGTTTATTCATGTTTAAATTATACATAAGTAATAAATTTCAAGTTAAGTTTGGAGGAGTATTTTATTTATTTATTGAAAAATATTACAAACTTGACGTCTGGTGATCGTATTTCACGCGCAAAAATATTTCATTTACTGAAATCTGCGAAAACAGATTGTCGCACTCAAGATAGGTAAAACGTGTGATGATATATTTGTTTATTTATTTAATAATTTAAATAATTTAGTATGACGGGATCCTGTAGTAAAAAGGATAAAAAAGGAACAAATGACATGAAAGCGAGGAACGAAGTGACGAGCTTGCTTCGCCAATTGTTTGGTATCAAAGCAAGGATATTTAAAAAAGTTTCTTTCTTTGATTGGCATTGCAACGCATTCTGGGTATTAGCTAGTTAATTAATAATCGTGCTCCTATTAGACATTAGAGCATGTGCTACTTTTGCACCAATTTGATGGTTGATCTTTTAAAGTCGCCTTCACTAAAGTAAAGCTTGTATGACCAATTAGCTACAATGTTTTTTTATATTTATCAAAAATAGAAATAATAATTTTGTATCTCTAGTACGCCACTGAGTTCTCCACATTTCTAGACACCTCGCATCATCTACCCAGGTAGCTTCTATATCCTCAATCTCATATAATGAGCCTCCTCTCTACATCAGACCCGTGTCCGCGTCCGTTCTTCCCGATGTGCAGCTGTTGAGTTCCCGTGGACCAATCATCTGTCGGCGCCCCTCTGACCATCACCCCCCGCACCACCCGCGGCGCCATGTTGTGTGCCGAGCACCACGTGACCGCAGCGCTCTGGTGCACGCAGAGAAGATCAAGAGAATTTTGGTAATTTTTCATAATTGTGGTTTGTTGGGGCTTGGGATGTTCAACAACTGTTCTGTTGTTTTGGGGCGAGCTTCAATGGTGGAATGGGAATAATGTTACAAAAGAATTTGGGCAATTATTGGTAATTGAATGCAAAAATATTATGGAATTTTTTGGGTAGTTCAATAGTTATTTGCCAAACTAGAGAGGAAAGCGTTTCTTTTTCCCCTCGAGTACGAAGTTTGCCTCATAAGCGCAGCGAGTGAGGCATTTAGAACGAGAGTGGAAGAAGAGCTTTCCTCTCGTGTTAGACACAACATTCAATGGTGGAATGGTAATAATGTTACAAAAGAATTTGGGCAATTATTGGTAATTGAATGCAAAAATATTATGGAATTTTTTGGGTAGTTCAATAGTTATTTGTCAAACTAGAGAGGAAAGCGCTTCTTTTTCCCCTCGAGTACGAAGTTTGCCTCATGAGCGCAGCAAGTGAGGCATTTCGAACGAGAGTGGAAGAAGAGCTTTCCTCTCGTGTTAGACACAACATTTTTTTCACGACATGTTTCTAAAAACGATTTGCTCAGACCTAAAATACACTTTGAGAACACAACTGACAGACTGACACGTTAAAAGTTAGGTTATCAGACACAATGCGATGTAACAGTGTTGCCAATGAACCAATGTTAAATATCTTTAATAAGTTGTCAAATTGTGATTTAATAAGAAAAAGAAAAATATAAGACATAATTATTGTAAGATAATTTAAAGTATTTATATCACTAAAATATGGATTTTCAATAAAATTAGGAATTTATTTACAATTTTTATAATATATTTTTTGAAAATAACATTCATATTGGCAACACTTCTATATTTTCCTCTCTAGAGAGGAACAGCACATTTTCCTCACTATTTCGGGAGAAGAACGGTGGGGTTTCCTACCATGTCGTGAAAAAAATAAATTTTAATTCAATCTGCAGAATACGACATATATTTTAATTTTCAAAGATTCATACTTTACAGATTAAAAGAATAGTTATTTACACTACAAGCAAAGTAAAACAGTTTTTACTGCTGAATAGAGGAAATGACCGGCGAGCCTGTCACCTCCTTGAAGCAGTAAAAACAGTTACCTTGCGTGTATTGTACAACATTTTACTTGTTACTCATCTGTAAATCAAATTAAAATTATAACCAAGTCCTGTCAGTTGCACACAACTGTTCTGTCAAAAATTATTTTAAATGATTTAGCATAATCTTGTAAGTATTACTGTGGCAACGTACATTGTTTACCTTGTTTACCAACTTACAATGCAGTTGTCAATTAGTAACTTGTAAAGATTCATTTTCAAAGGCAATAGAGGGCTTGGGTAAGTAATGTTTACAAGTGAGTAACAAGTAAAAATAATAACACTACACATGCTATAATATATCATGTATCGATATCTGCGAATGCCATACCCAAAATAGATAAATAGCCTGATTATATATTTAGTTATTTTTACACAAAAATCTTTGAGGGTGGGTCCATGAATTGACGGCCAGTAAAGGTAATATATACGTTTTATACTGCGGGTATTACAATGGAACTAAAATGAAAATACGATATATAAAATCAGCGTTGCTTAATTACCAGTAATTACAACCTATGGTTACTTTTATACGTGCTTGAATAAATTAGGTTTAAAATGAAAAATCATAAGTAATAAAATAGTATTTGCATTACAAATTAAAACGTTTTAAATCAGCTTAATTATTCCCATGTAACTATACCTATATTGAGGGCCGTAAAATACAAAAAAGATTCTAACAAACTTTCATAGCGACCATAAATTTTTATAATTGAGCATACATTTTTTATTACACGAATACATTGCAGTATTTCACTCCCACATTTAATAAAATTCTTGCTTACATTTTTCGTTAATTAAAACACAAATTTATAGCGCGTTTACATATATTTACATGGCGGTAATTCTAAGCATTTTGAAGAGTAGTTAGTGGTTTTTGTTAGATATTTGAATTCGTAATTACAGAGTTTATGACTCATATTATTTATGTGTCTTTCATTAATATTTCGTTCGTGATCTTACGAAGTGATAGACGAATATAAAGTCTGGTGTTTTACACTAATTATCTATGTTTATGTACTTACACGAGCTTGGAAAATATTTATTACGCAACGTAATTAACTATGTGATGATTAGCAAGTTAAGAATTTTAAAATTATTGTACTGTGATTTCAGATAAAAATTATCTGTTGAATTTTTAACTATGTTTATTTTTAATTCAACTAATTATACATGCTATGTGAGTGACTTATCACTTAATTGTTACTTAGTTAAAACAATAATTTTATAATTTTCGTGAATTACAATTTTAAATTATATTTTTTTTGCTACCAGGAACATAGAATTGGAGAAATACTATTTAAAAAAAATAAATACAAAATAATTATTTTACCACTACCTTTGGGGGTGTGATTTTACGGTTGGTAACTGTAAAATTATAGCTCGAGATATGTGAAAGCAGAGTAGCACATCTAGTAAAAATAAATTTTTTGGTTATGTATTTATTTTATCTCTTGTTTAAAATTGTGAGTCAAAATCAACTCAATTCTTTGTCATGAAATTTATAGTTATGAATTTTTTACTCTATCTTTTCTTGTTTGTATATTACTAAATATATGATAGAATATAAAAATGGGTAATTTTGTACTGTTAATTAAAATAAAGTGAGGTGTTAGCTAACAATGTAGTTAACAACATTTTATGCAAATTGCGCGTAGTATCTGATGTTAAAAACAAATGAATACTGTAGAAAACAAGAAACAAAAGCGCAACAGTATTCTTTGATCTCAATATAAAATATCAACAATACGAATTCCGCCGAAATTAGTGAGTAATATTCTTAACACAGTAATGGTGATTAACGAGCAAAATGCTAATTAGCAAGTAGTATGCGTGTTTGGTACGCATTAATTATTACACACATATCATCTGGTTCCTAAAAGTGCGTAGTAGAACTTACCTAACTTAGTTGGCAACCCTGCAAGATAAAACTCACTAATGGAAGCCATATCCTTTATTAGGTCAGCGAAAAGGAGGGGCCTAATGCGTTCATTTGTTATTTCGTGATGTGGAAAGGATATTAGCGGGATATTTAATTGAAATATTAATGCCGCCATGATGTTTTCTAATTTCGTCCAGACAAATGAACAAGAATACAATAAATGAAGGTGGAAATTAAATAGGTCATATGTCTCGTTAATGAACTAAACGTTAATTAGTGCATGTATTTCAGATCTCCTCTGTTAATTTTTTTCAACATTGTGATATGAATCTAGTAATGGTAATGTCAAATATGGACGGAGAATAATATGTCATTCCATACGTACATATAATTAATTATTTATCTAATTTGTCTGGAGTCATGGTAAACTCACAATAGGTAGACAAAAATTGATTATAGATTTTGTGGTTATGTTGCAAATCAAATAGTAATTGTTTAATGATACCTGTCAATTAAATCATATTTTATTCATGGCCAGGGTTAATAGCCGGTTCGAATTAGTACAATAATTGGCTGAGAAAATTTGGAGGAATATAAAATAAATAAGAACATTCGAGTAATTATTATTTATTACATTATATCACAAAAATAATTTAAGATATACTGGGAGCTCCATCGATCTGTATTTTTGATATATGCGATTATTATAAATATTGTCGAAATGTTTTTCAGACAAAGTTTACTGTACATTAAAATGCCCATGTATCTGCAGTAGAAGTTTTTCTACCGGATGCTCCATTTTCGCGCAATGGTATACAACTTAATATTTTTAAAGGGAACATCTATATAATTTCACAAAATTTTAAAGATCTTATGTTTCTCTTTAAATAAGTTCTTATTCACTATAGTCCTAAAATGATTAGTACAGAAACTATTCACGTTTTTATGATTCAATAATCACACAGACAATATGCCATAAAATTGTGTGTGAGACTGTCTTTTGTCTTATTTCGGATGGTTTATATGTATGTACAATGTACATTGTACATATATTTATGTACAATTGATACGTAAAAATTTTAAAATAAACTGTAGTTTCCAGGATTAAAAATTATTTATATCATAATGGAAAACATAGAATCTTAGCTCTCTCTATACTTTATATAATATTGTAACATTTGTATCTGTCTGTTTCTATTCAAATAAATCTATAAACCAAAACGTACCAAAACTACGTCACGTATCCTTTCTCCCAATTTTTTCATATTACAATACGGATATTTTATTTTCTTGTTTAGAATCACATATAGAGAATAAAAATATGTCACAAACCCCATTGTCCTAGCTTCTATTTGTCAGTTATTTTAGTTAAAAAATATTAAAATGAGTCAGGCAGATTCACAAAATAATTAGCGTTAACTCCACTTTTTCAACATCTGTAACTTTATTTTTAAATTAATTGAGTTGACATAGGGGCCTATTCTGTAACTTACCTGTTAGTTTATAACGGCCTGTTAAAAATTTTAACCAATAAAATACATGTGTCATTTTTTATTCAGTGACGTCTGTTATCATTGGTTGAAATGTTTAACAGGCCGTTAAATTAATAGGTAAGTTACAAATGTTATGTTAACCAATCTTAGCTACAATAAATATGTAATAATATTATGAAGTTATGATTAATAATAAAAATGTAGTTAGCCCTAATCCCTTTTGTGAATTTGCTTGAATAATACTAAGGCTAATGAATTTAATTGTATTTCAGTCCTCAGCAACAGTTATCAAGTTTAAAATCAACCCCTTCATTTGGAAATTCTCCCGTGATTCCCACGGTCATCAGCCCACAATCCTAATTCGTAAATCCGCCCGGGTATCAACTATCTAGCACCGTTTTACCCAATCACAGTCACATCCTGTCCTCAGGCTCAGCATGGAGGCGGCAGCACTGCTGTAGCACTGGGACCACGCTAATAATCACAGAGCGCACTAACAACCAACACCAGGAGCGCTGGAGATCGTTAGCCGACGCAGAAGTGTCGTTAGCGTGGATAGAGATAGAGTAACCCAGAAGCGTAATGAACAGAGTGCTTTATTTTGCGTGTAAAGTGTGCTGGTACGTTTAATAATGTGGTAGGAAATTAAAGGAGTTTGCAATGATTCCCAAACATATTTCGCATACTTAAATATTTTTTAACATTGACTCATTTTTATTCATCCTAATGTTATTTTATCACCCTGAAGAAGACTCAATTGGAGTCGAAACGTTGGTGTTGTAAATTTTTAATAAATTGACTGCTTCTCCGTTATTTGCCTCCTTTATAATAAATAATATATTTACGAGATTTGTGGCACAATTTGTAGGTAGTTCAATCAAATTACAGAAGACTGATGATTCAAACGTACTTAATTAATTAATTAATCACAAACACTATTTGGGTCTGTGACCTTAACTGCTGATAATAATCGTAAGTGCGAAAGCAGAGTGCCACACCCAAAATGGACAAATTACACGATGATATATTTATTAGATTTTTGTGTGTGTTTGTATGAAAATACATAAATGTAACAGTTATTTACATAAGAGCCTGGAAAATGGTACATTACTGTCGAGGTGCCCCCCATTGAAGTACGAGGCACTGGGTGAGACATTTTACTGACGAGTTATGTATATATTTTTTTTTCTGAAACCATTGATAATTATAAAAATTATTTTTAAATTTAAAAATTAAATCAGATTTAAGTAGCTGTTTTTCTCTTTATAAGGTAACAAGCATGTAATAACTACGTTTCTAAAACGTTTTCGTGACTAGTCAGGAAAATATTATTTATTTGAAATCGGCACTAAAGTGCTCAAAAATCGTCATTAAAAGCTCAGAAATCATCACTAATGTAACCTATTAGATGACGATTTTAAGCAACCCAGTGTTGGCAACCGTTAAATAATTATTGTACAATTAGAATAATTTTAGCAGATATATTGACGAACTATAGTAAATTTGGACGTAACATTAAATAAAATTTGCAAGAAGAATTAACTAATTAATTCCGATGACGAATTTGAGGACAAAACACATAATTTTGAGTGTTATTTACGATAACTTCACTGTTCGAAATTGGCAATACTGACTGTCAGTTTCAATTGACAACTGACAGATGTATAAACTTAACCTATATAGTAATTTTTATACAGTTTTTTCGAATTTTAGATTTCAAATAAAACTTAATATGTACCTCGGCACTGAAGTTCCTTTTTATCACTCACATGGTTTATTACGGGCCTCGGCAACTAAATTCCATATTCGTGATAAAAAATTAAACTTCGCTCCGCATTTTAGACGCCAAAATAGTACCTACTTTTGCTCCGGTTTCAGAAAAAATACGTTCTTTTAAAACATAACCTTTTTTCCTAAATTATATTACTCAGGATTCCTTGATAGGTGTAAAATAAAGTTGACAAACTGACAGTCAGCATTTCCTGTAATTGTCCTTGCTGCTAATAAGACTGCATTTACCTGCATGGTTTTAGAAGCACTGATAGATTTGTTAAGCTTGTTTTCGCGTTAACTAACTTCATTATCCTTACGAGTATACGGGTACAAGCTGATAAAGTGTAAAGTTTCATACATGACATGCTCTGATGTTGACATGTGTTGTTAGTCATTATATACTGAGATATGCTTTTTTATTACATTTGATATGTAAAGTTATGAATAATTATTATGGCGAAATAATGAGGGGTTGTCAAGAAATCATTTAATTATTCACACTTTAAAATTGCTCAGAACTAGATGAATAAATAGATGCATTATCAAAATGATTTAAATGCAATAATTATTTCTTGTTATCTTTTTGCCTAGTTAATTTTTTTGCATTAAACTTTGCTTTTTAATACTACAATTAAAATAATAGTTATCTTCGTGCCTTTGTTCAAAAACACTAGTTTTATACATCTCAAAATCGTCCAGACTGCTGGGGGTTTTAGGCTTTGGCTGGCAAAAGATGGGGACTTCTGTAATATTTAGGTTGGCATTGGCATCAACTGGCTTTTGGCTGCTTGAGTCTTGAATGCTTGGAGGTTAGAGTTTTTCATAAATTTTATAGCTAAATTTTAATTGTAAGCTCAAATGCAAGTAATTATAATTAAATTTTCAATTGCAGTGCACAACTAAAAAATTAAAATCAACAAGATTAAAAAAAAAAAACAAATGAATGATTTATAAAATATATTATGAAAATTTAAGGCTAAGAATAATATAAAAACTAAAATTTATCCCCTAAGCCTGAAAGTTATAAAGAAATCTAAATACGTATTTCGACAACTAAGTTGACATCATCAGTAGAACAAAAAGAGGGATACAACCAAGATTACACAACTTGTGAACCAAGCCAGTGGTCAAGATTTAATCTGTATTGATGCAGAAAGTTATCTGTTTCACGCGAATTGTGAGAATTTTATCACGAGACGAAGTCGAGTGCTGAAATTACAAGAGTGTGAAATAGGTAATTCTGTACGAGTTGCACACTATACTTTTTCTACGATCACACTTTTGTCAAGATTTAATAATAATTCTTACTCTTCAACAATAAGAAATGACATTTCAAACTCAAATTATTTGACGTTTATGATTACAGTATAAAGGCGGTGCAACCGCAGATGTGTGCAGTGTTACCAACTGTAAATCTATAGATTGTAATATAGAAACTAAAGATATGTTTTTATTAAAAAATTGGTATTGTATTTTCTTTGTAAGCTCGATATTGAAAACAAAGATTTATATAAACTCTGAAATAATTATGAATTATATTTTGATATATAAAAGATAATTATACTTGACATATTAATATCATACATTATTATATTAGTAAGTTGCTTGCTTGTGGAATAATTGCGCACGCTATTCCACACGACTCTGTGAAATATACAATTTTCAAGCTTTGTTTAGTGTAGAGAAAGTGTAATTTTCAGTAGTGATCGTAGAAAAAATAAATTGGTAAAACCGTAGTTTACGGCCAATTGTGAAGTTAGCTACGGATCGCCAATGATATTTGGAAGATATGACAGTTTGGGGTGATGCAAGTCAAACAACAAAATCCTAGTAAATTTGCATTCTGAAAATGCTGTTGAATAAATTCGTGTTTATTCAACCTCAAAACTAAACTAAATTTGAGTTTCTTCCTTTTTAAAATTGTTTTTCTTTAACTATGACTGGCTAAAAAAACTAGGACCTGCAGCTAACTTCTCTTGTAGCCGTAAACTACGGTTTAGCCAATAAATTTTAAAATCAAAACTACAAGTATCAGTCATGGCGCAATCAAAATTTCCAGATGCATATCACGTTCCACGTTGCACACCATTCTCAACACCCTCTAGGACATTACTATTGTCGGGGGTGTCAGGGGAATGTTTAGTGGGCACACGTGGCACATTCACACGGTGTGGGCACCGACGCCGCCCACCGGGACGATTGTTTGCTCGGGGTTGTAATGTTGTAAACGCACGACGCATGGTGATGTAATGTTTGTCACGTGACACGTAATGTAACGGGATGCACACGCGGTGCTGTCGCTGTGATCGATTCATTTTGTGTGGAGGAAGCCTAAACCGACCAGAACGAGGGTTTCAGGGTTTTTTGAGGTTAAGTTAAGAGGTAATGAATGTTTTTATTTGTATGTTTAGTACGGCGTGATGAGAAAAAAACCAGACTATTTATTAAAGTTCTCTTGTACTGTGAGTTTCAACTAAGGTGCAATATTTACTTTTCTGTCATTAAAATATAAATAGAGAGCGGATTATATGCAAAGTGCATGTATTTTAATTTTTGCAAATCTTTAAATAAAATCAATTTTCTGGACGAATTACATTGATTAGATTTCATTAATGCTAATTACTAATTGCATATATCGCATATTTGGGCATTGTTATGCATATTTTTACAAAAGTTGCATATAATTGCATATTTCAATGTTTTTAAGACCTTGTCCAGTGATAAACAATCAGAAATTTCTGGTAATGCACATTGATAATTCCCAAATATTAGAGGAGGCCGCAATAAATAGAAGAATGCAAGGAAAAAAGCAATAAATAGTGCATATTTCCCAAAAAATCAGTGCATATACTATTTGCGCATATAATCCGCTCTCTAGTTGTAATTATAGTTCATATTTTAAATTTGCAGTTTTAAACGCTTCAGCCGATTGCTATTTATAACTGGTAATTATAATTGATGTTTTTCAAACAAGAATGCAGAAAATAAGAATTGACAGACAGTTATACACAAAATAATTATCTTTGGTAATTTAACCCAAAAATTTATTTGTAAACTTATATTTTAAGCTGATGTTATATCTAAATGATTTATGTGATTTCGATGAGCTGTATCTCTGAAGAAAATAAAATAGAAATGCTGAGAAAAAATTTATATTTTATACTTTCGTACAACATTAAACTATCCCCGATTGAATTAACATAAACTTAATTCATTGATTGGCTGGAGTTATTACCGATTGTATGTTTGATTTTATGAAATTCACGTATATCTATAAATCCGTTGAGTGGAATATCGAAATATGAACTTAAAACTGTTCTTACCTTGTTGTTGCTCCGATGATACAGGCCCCAGATCTCAGGAACGGAATGATCGATGTCCAAGAATCACACGGAACGAACCTTTAAACAGAAATTTTAAAATGGATATTAAATTATACTCAATTCATAAATATGTGAAAAGAATAGACGTGCATGTGTGAACCAAACTAAGATGGGTACGAGGCAAAAGTTGTATCCCAAGATAGAAATAGGTAGAGGAGATAGATTGTTGGTTTACTGTGTTTCAGGGATCGTATTACCATACTTTGTGGGATAGAGCGTGACATTACAAATATTTACCTTCAAATTATAAGTATATATTCTTACCTACACGTAATTGTAATCTTATTTGTTTTGAAGCTCAATAAAATCACACTGTTCACTGCAAAAGCCCGCACTCAACTGAAAACAAAAATTATTTATTAGTATATAAGCCAATGTATTGCTACTGGTCAAGACCAAACAACTTACGAATTACTTGATAGAACTAGCTAATACAATTAAAACAATAATACAGTCATCGAATAAAATTGCCAGAGGCGCCGACAGAAATATATTTAAAAGGGTATATTTAGCACAGGATACGGTGACCAGCCGTCTGATCACGACCCTTAAAGATGTTAGTAGAGGGTAACCACAGGGTGGCATATTTTGATAACATCCCCAATTCTATTTAATGAATTCTAATAAAATATTTATTTGTAGAAGACAAATGCATTTTTCAAATATTATTTATTTATGTTTTTATTTTTAGTTATAGGTTTTTAATAATTTTGTGTTCTTATACATTGTCCAGCTCTGAAATGGATAAGTGTTACAATTTGTAGTAGAACATTTCCGATTAAAATAATAGTTATTTGCTTTACTAATGGGTAAAGTAAGGAATTACCCACGAGAGAAATTTTAGCACAGGAAGCCGAAGGAGAAGTGTGATAATTTTATCGAGTGGGTAATTCCATGGTGCCCACGTGTGAAGTATAACGTTTTATCCAACATCTCTTAATAAATGCAAAATTAATAAAGAAATATTATTTGAAAGTGACATACTTTAAATTTTCTAAATTAAAATACCGAGCGTAGTAGTTACCAAGGTGTTGTGTGTTATTATTATAATTATAAATAAAATTTACTCACTAGTGACTTTTCTCAAAATTATACCCACTAATGGGTAATCTGTTACTTTCCTTGTTTAAAATCCCCAAGTTATAAAGCACTTTTTAAGAGATTTCAAATATGTTACCTAGATAATATTGAATGTTTTTGGTAAAACATTTAATTTAATTTAAAATAATTTCATTATAAAACTGTATCAAAAATTTTATTGTTTGTGATTTTATTATGTGGTTCATTTGTTGCATTGAATGGATTTTTGTTTCGAGAATTACATTGTTGTCAAAATTTAAAATATATTGTTATAACATTTTGTAAATAATTTATACAAAATTTTAATATTGTATACTATTGTTGTAAGTTTTTTTAGTTCCCTGATGAAGCAACCAAATTGTTACAAAATATTGGATTAAATAAAAATAACAAAAAAATTTTGAGACATCTTTTGTTTAAAAAATTATAGACTCTCCAGCTCCGTTATTTCATATTTATCATTCAACAAGTACGAGTTTCTTTCCTTATAGATTATTTAATTTTTTTTTCTGCAACTGTAATTTCGTTGTCCATTTTTAAATTTTATTTTGATCTACTATAAATGAATGTATGTTCTTATAATACAGTGAAATAAATATAAATATAGTTATAGAATCTGGGTATTTATAATTTGCATTATGTTGTTACTTTGATTTTTCTAAAAGAGGTATTTTCCCTTTTCTCTACTTATTTTATAATTCAGGAGTATCCAATCATAACCTGCGGAATATTTCTTACAACGCCTATGAACATAGTAGATATATGTATTCATATGAAGTAGGTATAAATTTATTGAAAATAACATTTTTTATAAAATAACAATTTAACCTAAATAATTTTCTGTGTACTTGTACAAGATGACTGATATAAAATTGAACGGAATTCTGAAGAAATAATCACATAATTACTTATAAACTTTATTCAGGTTACTATTAACTTAGTAGTTAATTACTGATCATATAATTTTAGATTGTTTTACTGATAAATACTCCACAAACACGTGAACAAATAATTAAGCAGTACGAAGCAAAATTAGCCGAAGAAATATTAATAAATGTTCATAAAAAAAATAATTATCAAAAATTAATTGGGGTCAATTGAAAGGTACGTTAAAATTATTAGCTGACAAAAATCATCCTTCTAATTTATAATTTACCCAAATTGGGATCGTGTTTTGTCGGCTGGTATAATAGCTTCCTAAAAAAAAACAAACAATAAAATGATATCTTCAAATTAGAAATAAATAGATGAATTGGGGAAATAGCACCGTGGTAACGATACGGATCACGTGATCAACAAAAATATATCACTTAAATAGATCCGCGAAAGCAGAGTGCCACACCCAAAATGGGTAAAAGGCGTGATTATCTATTTATTAGATGGAGTGATTTAATTTTGACGTCAAGAGTTTGACAAATTATATTTTTCCAAACAAATTTAGATTAACCTTTGTAAAATAATTAATCAACATTCCAAATAATAATTACCTATAATTGCTCTTCACTGACGAAAATAATAGATCTGTTCAAATATTTTCAGAACCTGGTGAAACTTATTAACAAAATTACTAAATATCAATTTAGCATTCATCTTTTGATACTTCCGCAAGCCGAAAAATGATTAATGACCAAGTATCAAAGTCAGCCATGTAAATGTTATAAAACAATACAAATGTAAAACAATCTATCACACATATCCGTATCTGTAAAATCTCACACCTACTTTGATGTAGTTGGCTGTGTCTACTTAAAAATACAAACATCGTGAGAACAAACTCACACATCTCAACAAAAGAACGTCGAGCATAAAAAACAAACGAGTGAGGAGTGAGTAACATATCTCGTCAGTCATGGATTGACGGAGGAGAAGAGCTATGTATGCATGTTACTAAACTAGAGTGCAGGATCGGATTCAAGGGAATTTGACGAGAGAAATAAAATCAAATCCTATTTGTAGACGGCGAGACCTCTTGGTGAAAAGTATTTCATTCAAAGTTATTTGAAATCTATTGTCATTGAGGGTGATGAAAAATAATATATATTAGCAAAAGCAGAGTGCTAAACCCAAATTGGGTAAAAGGCGTAATGATATATTTACTTTGGGACTATTTTTAAATGAGCATGTAATACACGAATCAATAGATATATGATTTGAATGGCGTCTTTCACCATTTAAAAAAAAAAAAAATATAATGAAACATTATTTAACTTGAAGACTATTTACACTTTTAAAAAGTCTTAATTGTTATTCATTAAACCACAAAGATTTTTTAAAAATGTTGTGACGTCATTATAGAGTTGTTGCTGAATTTCAAACAGTAGAGATTTAAATGATTTTTGTTACATAAATGTTGTATTTTATTGTAATAATAATAATAAAATAAGCAAAAACATATATGAGTACAATTATTTACAATCTGCACTGTTTAAGATCCAGCAACACCTCTACAATGACGTCACAACATTTTTGAAAAAATCATTGTGGCTTATTGAATAACAATTAAGACTTTTTAAAAGTGTAGATAGTCTTCAAGTTAGATAAAGTTTCATAAAAAAAAATTTTTTTAATGGTGAGACCCCATTATTATCTTACTATTAATAAGAAAAATATTGTATCGTATACTATAAACTTTTTATCCGAGATATCACATTATGTTGAAAACGACACGATTTTAATCGTACGGACCTAAATTATTGGACAGATATTGGCGTAAGTAAATGTAGTTTGTTTCTAAATATTGTAACATCCAATGGATCGTATTCAACAAAAATTAAAATAAATTTCATTATAAAACATTTTTTGATTAGTTATGTAATGAAAAAAAAAAAAAACACGGACTACCACTATCAAGAAATGCTCATCCCTTTAAAAAATTGAGTTATCAATTATGACACATAAAAAAAATGACATTTAACATTTTTCAACTGTTTTGTTTTTATCAAAAACGAAAATGTCAAAATATAATTTTTTTCTACGACCACTGACAAATCTGCTCATTGTATGTTTGTTGTTGCTAGGGATATGAGGTACATTGCAAGCATCGGGCGAAATGAATTTGTTTTGTGAGTATTTCAATACAGATCAGTTCATTTAAGTACAGGTGCCATTGCTAGAATACTTATTTAGAATTGTAATATATTGGAATGGTGCAAACGGGACAAATTTATTATTAAAATTAAATTAATTTTGAAATAATATCGTGGTCGTAGAAAAGGTATAGTGAACAACTCGTATGGAATGTTCATTTCATACTCGTATGATTTGCAGCCTTCGCCTTCGGCTCATGCTACAAACTTTCATACTCATAGGAAATGAGTACCATTTCATACTCGTTGTACAATATACTATTCTTTAACGTGTTGTAATTCTTAAATAATGACACTAAGATAAAAATGCTATCACAGATCTAGTTACAATTACCAAAGATGTAAATGGAGGTTTAATAACAGGGTTAAAATTAAAATGACAAGTACGGGTCTCGGATTCAAACTGAAAATTTCAAAATACACAATCCGATGCTTTACAACATCGCTATATATTATCCCATAATTGTTTTCTAGAATGAATGAATATTCAATTCTAAATACAACCCTGTACGTTAAATACTATGTAATACAGGTGCTTTAGGTGAATGTACAGCTCTCCATATGACAAGAAAATGAAATGTATAAATGTATCATCTTGAAGGACGTCGGAACCGGCCGCTCATCAACTTCATATCACTATACCTTGTACAAGACGCATATCACATCATAAACACATCTAAACACTATACTATAATGCTAATACTAACAGTTTTCAAGTGTTCTTGAAGAGCAACCGTCAGCTGTCAAGTTCTGGCGTTGGAAGAGGTGTTGTATTTATAGATATGCAAATTACCCAAAGTTTTCTTTTGCTGTTAATGTTTGGAAGACCGCTGTGTTAATGCGATGCTCAAAATTATTAACTAGAATATTTTTTTTTGTTTTGTTTGACGTATACGAGTAACGAGTATATCATGGTTTTGTTTAATATCAGAAACTAATATACATATATTACTATTTATGATATGTACAAGCAAACTGCGTTCATTATTATAGACAAAAAAAAAATTAAAAAATAAATTGTACAGAAATATATTTTATCCAACACCTCTCAATAAATGCTCTATAACTATGGCGATTTTAAACAAGAAAAGTAACAGATCACCAACTAGTGGGTATAATTTTGAGAAAAGTCACTACTGAGTAATTTTTTATTTATAACAATAATAATAACACACAACACCTTGTAACTATTTTGATAGATATTTTAATTTAGAAAATTTAAAGCATATGTAACTGTCAAATAATATTTCTTTAAAAATTTTGCATTTATTAAGAGTTGTTGGATGAAGGTGTCGGCTTCGTGTGCTAAAATTTATCTGGTGGATAATTCCTTACTTTACCCACTTGTAAAGTAAATAATTATTTTCTACGACCACTTAGAAATCTGCTCATTGTATGTTTGTTGTTGCAAGGGAAATGAGGTACATTGCATGCATCGTGCGAAATAAATTTGTTTTGTAAGTATTTCAATACAGCTTATTTCATTTCAGTACAGGTGCCATTGCTAGGATACTTATTTAGAATTGTCAAATATTGGAATGATGAAAGCGGGACAATATTTTTATTAAAATATAAATTAATTAGGAACTAATACCGTGGTCGTAGAAAAAGAACTCGCATGGAATTTCCATTACATACTCCTTGATTTGCAGCATTCGCCTTCGGCTTATGCTACAAACTTTCATACTCGTAGAAAATGAGAACCATTCCATGCTCGTTGTACAATACTATTTTTTAAGACCCCTTAGAAATCTGTTCATTGTATGTTTGTTGTTGCTAGGGAATTGAGGTACATTGAAAGCATCGTAAAATATAAATTTGTTTTGTGAGTATTTCAATACAGCTCATTTCATTTCAGTGCAGGTGCCATTGCTAGAATACAATATAAATTAATCAGGAAATAATATCGTGGTCGTAGAAAAAGTATAGTGTACAACTCGCAAGGAATGTCCATTTCATACTCCTGTGATTTGCAGCATTCGCCTTTGCTACAAAGTTTCATACTCGTAGGAAATGACAATACCAATTCATGCTCGTTGTACAATCTACTGTTGTATCAATTACAAGCAACAGAATTATTATTATTATGTTTCAGTAGGATTTGAATCCACTACCTTTGGTGTGCTATTCTAGTATAACATATAGCCACTACACCACCAAGATCGGAAACAATAGAATTAATTTAAGAACTTTTATAATTGCAGAAAGAACAAACGTTAACAATAATTTGAATTAACAATAAACAACAACGAAATTCCCATTTTAAATATAGGTATGCTAAAACTCTAGCCTAGTTTTTTACATCATTACATAGTGGTATGTCAAACTATGTGTTATTTGGGTGCACATTACTGATGAACTCCATTTGCAATTTTATTTCTCACCTGTTTCTATATATGAAATAGACTGAGTGTATTACTTCCTCTTTCCAGTAATCTTTAACTTCTGGTTTAGTAATTCTAACCATATTCTAATCAATTTTGTGCATTATCATCAGCTTATAATTAAGTAGTTTCGTTGTTCTATCTTTTCTCGTTCAAGAGTTATTGCATGTACACTATTGAGAACTTCAATGATCATTGCCGACGTTTCGGATAGTCTTTATAATGGAAATATAACTTTCCGAAACGTCGGATCATTGAAGTTTGATTATTTCCTGTCCAAATTCCGACTACTACTCAATTTGTAATTCATCTTTTGGACACGATTCGATACAACTATTGAGAAAATGGTCAAAACGGATTCTACAAAAATCCCGTGATAGATTTATTTACTTATATTAAGTACATGAAAATATATAAAAAGAAACAAACCGTAATTAACAGTAACCAATTCGCAGAGTGAAAGAATAAATGCTCGCTCAACTTAACATAAATAACATAAAATTATTAAATATTATGTTTCAGTTTCGCCTGTGAATTTGAAAATATATTGCCAATCATTGGTGCATGTCAACAAACACAGCCTTATTGATAATTACGTATTCACCGGATGCTCCTTCATAATTTATGATTTGCTGGTGTCAAAACCGACAGGATAATTTTTATTAATTAATTTTTGTCAGGAAATGGAACAGACATTTTTGAAATTGGATTTTTACAAGATGTTAAATTTGAATTTAGACAGGTACATGGAACATTTTTTACTCCAATTGTATTCAGATATTTCTTAAATTGAAGCACTGGATCTTGAAGCGGGTTATACATCAATAATTTTGGCTGTTAAAACGTTCAAAACCGTGACGAGTTTTGATATTATTATGGTAATTTTTTAATCATAAAATGAAGAATGACTTAATCCAAATTTAAAATTACTCCTAAATTTAGTAGATACGTATTTTATTATGTTATTATAATTTTTTCATGTGGTTAACTTGGCAATTATTAATCAACTAATTATAGTAATAGTAATACTTTTCCTACATATTTTACTCGAATATTATTAATAGGGCAGCGTGATATATTTTGAGTTGAAGGAAGATGAATGGAAAGAACTTCTAGTCTTACACTGTTTTCTGTTCTTTCCCTTCATCTTAAATCATTTTATAAAGTCACACTAGGTTTCCCATCTATTCAAATATATATTTTGAGTCCTGGTTCAAAATATTTGAGTTTGATTTTTGTGTACGCTTAAAATATTCCAGCACAATTTACTATAATATATAGTTATTGGTTTAAATTTCTTTTAACATTTAAATCATAACTATTTTCCTCCCAAAATGGGTAAATGGCGTAAAGATAATGTTAGTGTAAAAGATTTTTATTGTGATCTCATTCATATTTACTATCTATTTGTGTAAAAATCATATAGAAAATTTTAGCAAGACATTTGTTGTTCTTCTGGTTTCTGTTATATTCAGGATGTAGAATTGAAACATGGCGTATAGGGATTTCAATGCTATTTTTTAAATTGCTGTAACCGAGATCTGCGTAAGCAGAGTGCCACACCCGTAATGGGTAAAGGCGTGATGATATATTTATTTATTTAACAAAACGAAATGAACTCTCTAATTCGCTATTATATCATTGCAATATTCTTCTAAATTTCTACAGAAAATTAAAAATTATAACACTGTAATAAATAAATCTAAATCTGTTTACTGAATTGTCAAATTTTTTCGTTTTTGTTTAATTTTTCATGGCGAACAACTTTGATATTTACAGTTTTGATGTAAAGTAACTAGGTACACAGCAAAAAACTTAGAGTCAAAATTAACAAATTTGTAACAAAATTTTTAGTCCACCGATCCACAATTTTTGTTAAATTTACAAGTTTCAAATATGTTAGCAAATAACAAATTATTTTTGTGTATTTCGTAAGAAAATATATTTTTGAATATAATAATTATTAAGATTTTTTTTATATGCTCATGTGATTAAATATTGCAGTAATTATATTGAAACAGAACAATTAATCATAGTTGTTATAACAAATTAGGTTGTTACAAAGGATACAAACTTTTCCTTAACAATTTAAAATTGATAAGTTAGCTAAATTTACTTGTTATTATTGACGAGTCTATTTGTTAAATTTTATAAATCCTGTAAATAAATAAAAACAATTCAGAATTGACAATATTTTAATTTAACAAATTCTCATATTTGTTGAAATTGTTAATTTAACACAATATATTTGTCAATATTAACTAAAAATACTTTACAACCACAAAATTAACCAATAGCAAATCAAATTTTTTACTGTGTACTTGCCAATTTTTTCTTTTTCTAACTATTCTTAATTTCTGCTTTTAAATTCAAAATTATACAATAATAACATTCCTACAATTTGTATTTATTTATTTAGCAAAGTATGGATTTTGATATTTTTGAACCATGAAAATATAAATTGTACTGCTGTATACTTACGACTGAGCTGTTATGAAACCCCTTTGGGTGTCGTAACAGCTTTGATATAAAAACAAAATAAAAAAAAAAAAATTGTCAACTTTTATACTTTTTCCGAATTGTATTAAATAAATACTTCCCGCTACTTTTAACAATTCCCCTCAAATAATTTCGCTCTCGTATTCTATAAGTGCTATAATTAGTACCAAACAAAATGATTTAATTTTGCAGCGTGCGGTAAAGTCACTATCACGCTTCCATGCGGGTTATGCGCCTCGTAGTTGTGTTTGAATGTGCGTGCATCGTGCAGCTATCATCGGTCAGATGCTAATCAGACATGAGCGATTAACGCAACAATCAACGCTGTATGCAATGCATAAGTAAGAGTACACGAGGTGCAATACAAGCGCATAAATAGTTCGCCCGCTGTCTTGCCCTCGCTGTGCGCTTGTCGTAACTCTGCTGGGCAAATCTGCACCTCCCTCGAGACGAGAATATCATAAACTTACGTCATGGACGTGCACACTTTATCTGTACACAGGATTCATTCAACGAAGAAGTATATAAACACTAAATATTAAATTAGTTGCATTTGTTGCCTGTAAAAATTGAATGGATCTCTAGATGCTGTAAAATGCTTTCAACCAATGGAGGGTTATGATTTTGACGTCACAGGCAAAAGGAGAAAGATGAGGTAAAAGTTGAAATGGAAGTTCATAGTACAAACACCCCTGATTTGACGTTTGAGATGGTGTTTTAACAAGGTTATGTTTTTGTTTTTGAAGTTTATTATTTAGGAGACTTAATAAATGTAACACTGGCCATATATTCTTTATAGTAATAACGGGAATCACTATTGCATAAACCATACACACACTTTATTTTTGATATTTAGCATCATTTTAAGAACTGTCATTTTGACAGCGTTTTGTTTGTATTTCGCCTACGTGAATATTGGCCAATTCTTAGGAGAGACTGGCTGGCACTAAGAGCTCTGTTTTAGATATGCCAAGAAAATTGTTTTATTCACAATCTCTATAGTAATATGTCAATTCCAAACCTTTTAGAGATTGGGAAATACGTCATTCCTTTCTGATATGACAACCTCTTGGATGAGAAGTGACAGATTTATCCCATGGGTGGGAAGTATTTATATAGAATTGTCTAGCAATACAGTCGTAAATCTTTGAAAGTAAGTTGAACGGTGCTGTCAAACATATTGATAAAATCTTATGTTTACAATAAAACATCAATAATAACAATATTAATATTGAACAGAAGCATTTTTACTTTCTTATACAAAGTATAAGGAAGTATTGGAAACAAGAAAAAAATCGCTGACGAGATTTTTGCGGAAATACATATTTTGACGTCCACTGAATCCGTTAAGACCAATTTCTCAATGATGTCTGTGCGTGAGGATCGATGAATAAACTAATTTTAGTTGCTATGGGAACAAACAAATAACAGAAACTGTAATTATTAATCATTCAATACAGATTCACATACCGATAGAAAAATTTGAAATTCACGGAATATCCTCACTTAAAATTGTAATATTTTTTTATTACATTTCTTTATAATATAAGCGCTAAGAAACCCATTGTATCAGAGCGCGTCGTCAGATCTCTAATATTTTTCGAGATACGTCGATTTTTGGTATTTTTCGAAGTGCAAATTTAAGGGCCTGTAATTCAAAAACTACACGAGATATCTAAAAATTCTCTTCAGTTTAGCGTTTCTGGTGCCTTATATAACAAATTAGCAAATTTTTAAAATTTTGAAATTTTTTTGTATTTTTGTTCAAAATTTCGATCGGCGATAACTCGACAAATATTAAAGATACAGATTTGCAGTGTTCACCAATCGATTCAGCTCGTCGAAATACATAAGTATGCAAACTTTCATAAAAATCGCTTTACGGGATGGATAGTTAGAGCAAAAAGCCTTAAACTGGCGTTTTTTGTCCCAGAAGTCAAGGGGTACCCCTTGACGTTTGGCCTGAATTTGGCCATTTTCAGTCTTTTTGCTCTAACATTTCAAAGGGTTGTCCGATTTTTCTGAAATTTTCAGGGTTTATGTATTTCGTCGAGCTGAATCGATTGGTGAACACTGCAAGTCTGTATCTTTCATATTTGTCGAGATATCTGCTATCGAAATTTTAAAAAAAATTCAAAAAAAATTTCAAAATTTTCAAAATCTACTAATTTATTACAAATGGCACAAAATACACAAAACTGGAGATATTTTTCGATATCTTGTATAGGTTTTGAGTTACAGCCCCTCAAAGTTGCTCTTCGGAAAATATAAAAAATCGTCATATCTCGAAACATATCAGAGATACGACGATGCGCTCTGCTGCAATGGGTTTCCTGGCGCGAATATTATAAAGAAATGTAATAAAAAAAAATTACAATTTTAAGTCATATTTGGGGAAATTTCCGTATTTTGAAAAATATTACAAATCGCCATATTTCGATAAATGTAAGACATATTACGATGCATACTACAGCAATGAGTTTATAAATAGATAAATTAAATTCCACATCACCTTAGGATTCGCAGTTAAATTGTCGAATACGAATACAAGAACTGAGTACTATCATTGGTACGACACTGGTATGGGTTGTACAATCATTGCAGCAACGGCATTGCATTTTGCATTGCGCCGGTCGACTCTCCAGTTTAACTGCACCACCAGTGCATATAAATAATACGAAACTATGCGAACCACGATCTGTTGTACAACAAGCATCCAGCCTTATGATAAACAACTCTTTATATAGGTACCTTTAACTTGTATAAATATCTCTCGCATTACCACACTCCTACCATTATATTTATAACCATAAATGAAGGAGAACATAATTCATTTTACTAGCAGTATTATTATAATAAAGCTTACAGTAAGAATTTAGGAATGCAGAGTTGGAGATTTGGGAGAGAATAGTTTTTAGGAAAATGGATCAGATGGTAGGTCATCTACTGGGATTGCCAAGTTATCGGGCAAGAGAAGTAGAGGACAACCCAAAGGAAAATTTGATTTGGGCAACACACGACTTTCTATAAATCTAAGTTTCATTGTTTCATAATTACAATTGGCACATATTTGACATATGGAATAGATGTTTTAGTTATTTGTTTTTTCTCATAGCAACTGTGGCTGTGCTTATTCAAATATAAATAGACACAAAACACGACAGAGATTTCGAAGTACATCAAAAATGTATGAACATTGTATATGTCTTAAATAATATATTATATAACTAGGGAGAGAAATCTATGACTTTTTTCACGATCCCAATTATATTCGTTACCATATACCCAAAAAATCTGTTGTGGGCACCACAATACCTCCCGCCATAAATTTCTTATCAAACAATGCAGGAACACTATCAAGAAACACACATCCCTTAAAAAAATGTTAAAAAAGACCTTTTTCAACTGTTGTTTCGTTTTTTTTTTTTTCAAAAAGGCCAGGTTGACAGATTTAAACGTAAATGCAAAGTGTTGTAATTCGTAAATGGAGGCAGTAAGAGAAAAATATTTCGAACAATAATTGTAGATAATAATATTTGACATTGTCATTCAACTATAATTGAGATGATATGAGATATTTCAAAATAATTTGATAGGGCTAACTAATAGTTTTTGAGAAACCGTAACTCCTGAAATCCACACAGACTGACAGACTGATAGACATACAGACTGTCAGACAGACAGACAGACAAACACAGACATCATCGCGAAACTATTAAAATCGTATTCTAGGGACCCTAATACTTGCTCATCCACTGAAAACTCACTACCGAATTTTTTTGCATAATTCCTATACCTCCTTTACAGGATGTGGCGAGAGGTAAAAAAAATATTTAAAAATTATAGTAGTTACCTTTGGTTTATTTTGTTTTGTTCATTTTTCACAACAAATACGATTATTTGAGCTTGAGCACATAGCTTAAATTTGACACCAAATTGTATTAACTATTATAAAAACAATTGACGATCGTTCAGAAATATGTTTTGATACACCACTCGAATGTTTGATGAAAGAATGCTAAAACTTGCTTAAGAAATAAATGGATAGGTATGATTGAAGGTTTATTGCGTAAACGAATGATTACGAGTGTGTAGAATAGACGAGTATGTATGAATCGCAATATGAACGTGGACGAGGCGAAAGTGGTGTGCCAGGATAGGAATGTTTGGAGGAGAATGTTAAGTAAGTCACATAAAATAATTTCAAATGATATACATTTGTTAATAACAAATAAATTTACATTTACTTAGCGCCGGTATTTCCAAATTTAGTTACCTAGAGAATAAATTTATCAATAGAATAAACAAAATATATCGCATCAAAATCATAGCTAAAATGATGATTATTATTCTAGCTGTCATCTTTTGATGCGACATTTTTTGTCTATTCCATTGATAATTTATTCAAGAGTTTATCTGAGGCTGGAAATACCGGCCCTTAATAAAGTAAGTATATTAAAGTGGCAGTTCAATTTCTTTATAATACCGGACATTATTGTCTTAAAATGGATATATGTAATTACTGGCACGATACTTTAAATTACAAAATTCCCTGTGATATACATGTAATTAAATAGATTCTCAATGCTGATTGGCGGAAAATTCTCTTATATATTTTATAAGTTACGTTTCGCAAAGAAGAGGAAGTCATGTTTCAAATCCTCGATGATCTAAATTGCATTTACGAATTACCTAAACCTTAACAAAAGACGGATTTCTTTCAGAGAAAAATGCCTGAAAACCTAAGAATTCGTCTAGGGCGTCTCCGGTATCATCTATTTACCAAACAAGTCGCATTAGCCAACTTCCAAAAGGCAAATAAATTAGATCCAGCGATTCATTCTCAACAACAATTAACAAACGAAACACGACGTGTTGCCCAGGTAACGCATTTTGTGTTACCTGCCGCCAAAAGTCAAACGCGCCGCCATTTGACGTTTAGAGTCAAAATACATGAATCTTACATGGGTGGCCCAGGCGTACCAACATTTGCTCTCAGCGGAGATGCAACGAGATTGTCGGCAAAATGACAAGAGCTGCTTTGGAGAGTGACAAAAGTTGTGGAAATCTTTCTGTGGTCTGCGCGACATGGCCGGCGTTTTTTGAGGATTTTTGTTTGGGGCGCAGAGATTAGTTCGCTTTGACAGTTGTGGGTAAACAAGGTTAAGTAATTGCAAGGTTGGCGATACTGAGGTATATATCACTGTTGTCAATCTGTATTGTTGTGGTGGTACATTGTGATTGTAGGTTGGGATTGATTTTAAAATCGATCGTGACTTTCTAGTTTTTGGGGGGTTGATAGATTCCGTAAGCAAATCATAGAACAGTGTTTAAATATTTTGACAATGGATGACGTAAAAGTTAATGGTTTCTTCTGTGTTCAACATTTTAAATACATCCCAGATTTTTTTTTGCTAGGCCCCGCCACATTGAAGATGACCAATTCAAGTAAATTTGTTAAAAATCAATCATTAAGCGGAAAATTACAAATTTTAGTAATATGCATTGCAGTAATATTGGGCTTCCAAATTATCAAGAGATGGCGTTGATCACAATTCCCAAAAAGTACTTGTCATATTCATTTTGTATAATATTTTATAATGGCGAATGCTTGCATTAGTATTGGTAGTTTTTTATAGGTTTTTTTGGAGAAATATCAATCTTAACCTATAATCTACAAATACAATGAACCTTTCATTTTTACATCTTATTTAAATAATATGGCTTAAACAAATTTTATACTTACGTTGGAATACTCTTAAAATAACTACTATTGTTATTAATTTTAAAAAAAATAACAATTAATTTCAAAATACAATGAAATTTATGTACCTTCTGGTTAGTTTAGCTTTCTACCACTAGTTAGCGTATTTCAATTTTGGAAGCCCAATACCGAGAGTTACAGCTAAGATGCAATATTTAGTTTTCTGTCATTAATATTTTACTATGGATATCAGTCATACGTAACACTGTTCCATATAAAATGCAACATAGCATGTTCATGTTCAATGCAATTGCAAATGACTGAATTTGATCTATGCTGTTTAGGAAATTTTGCGAACATACCACAAACATATCTTAAACTATAATCAGAATTGTACCAAGGAACTATTCGAATCGTGTCTTCATTAGTAAATATATTTCAAGTATGATGAGAGAAGATCATTTGATATTGACATCTTATGTTGCATTTTATCTGGAACTATTATCCATAGTAATTGCATTAATGACAGAAAAGTAAATATTTATATCTTAACTGAAACTCACGGTATAATAAATAATTTTACAACGGGGAATAAATAGAAAAAATATGAATAACGTTAATTATATGAAATATTTTAACATATTCTATGGAAAGAGGTGCCTACACATTGATTATGCCACTGTAATAACATTTTTAATTCGTATATTTTATTTCATGGACCTGCGATTAAAATTTTAAGATTTAAATTTTTTTATCCAACACCTCTCAATAAATGCTCTATAACTATGGCGATTTTAAACAAGGAAAGTAACAGATTACCCACTAGTGAGTATATGTTTGGGGAAAGTCACCTGTGAGTATTTTTTTATTTATAACAATAATAATAACACGCAACACCTTGGTAACCACTTCGATTGACATTTTAATTTAAAAATTTAAACCACATGTCACTGTCAAATAATATTTCTTTAATAAATTTTTCATTTATTAAGAGGTGTTGAATAAAACGTTATACTTTACACGTGGCCAAAGTGGAATTACCCACTCGATAAAATTATCACACTCAGCCTTCGGCTTCGTGTGCTAAAATTTCTCTCGTGAGTAATTCCTTACTTTGCCCACTTGTAAGTAAATAACTATTATGTATTTGTTAAAAATTTGTTTGATTTATTGTTGAGCGTTAAAAGAGAAAATGTAATCAACAATTATTGTCCTGGCTGCATTTTTTGTTAATTTGAAACTTTCAGCACTATTTAATGTTTAAATAAGTTAATTACTATATGAAATACGAAAATAAACGCTACATGATTGTATCAAAAAATGAAACTAGAATAAGAAATGAGTGTTTTAGGTATTTTGCTGTAAAGATTTAGTGGCAGAACTTACATAATGTATGATTATTAATTATTTAATGTTTAAATAATTCAACAACTAAATGAATTATCAAAATTAACTACTTGGAACGAAAATTCTGTAAGAAAATATGTATTTTAGATATTTTGCTGAAATAATTTAATGCGAAGGGTTATATGTTATATGATCTTAATTTTTTAATGTTTAAACAAATTAATAATTAAGTGAATTATCAAAATAATCTGTAAATGCATAAATTAAGAAATGAAAATCCTATGAAACCAAAGTCCTAATATTTATTCGTCAAATTAAATTCATGTATGCTTTTTACAAAATTTTCAGAAGCTGAAATAATGTGCGACACATTGTAATATCCTGGTCTACTAAGTATATTCTATTAAATCTATTTTCAGGAAGACTCAAGCACCTCAAAGCTAGCGCTCCTCTTCAGTGCAGTAAACAAAGACAAAACTATCCCTCGTTCGTCTACACGCAACCTTACACTCTCCATACTCCGAAGATCTCTTCGCGAGATAGTTTCCACTTGAAATGTTAATTACGTCCCTCCTCCCTCTTTCCACCACACATTGAGTTCCCTCTCTGCTTCGCTTCCCTCCTCAAGGGTCCTTAGACTTCACAAGCAGCGAGGCAACGTATTATGAAATTTTTATTTATACCCCGCGTGATAAATTAATACGTTTTGCGTTCTCTCCATGTAATTACTTAATTAATATTCCTGATTCTGTAGCTACGATTAAAGTGTCCTCGGTGTTGTGATATTTTGTTATTTATTGCTTTTGGTGAGCTTTTGTGAGGGCTATTTCTGGGCTTGAGGTCATTGCCAGACAAAGGATTTTATAGAGGACAGCCAGGACACTTATTTGATTATAGCTACACTTTATGAAGTACCTAAATCTTTTCAGTGTCGTGTCCTATGCCACATTCGTTGCTAATATCATGACACTACCAAAATAATTATTCTATATTCTGGCATTGAAATGACCTTCATTCCCTGTATGAAATCTGCAAAATATCTAGGAAATGGACAAGTCAGTGTTATGAATCGAATAGTTTTATAAAAAAAATTATTAGTTTCTCATACGATTTAACTTCTTGCACAATAACGTCTGTGTGAATGGAAGGATGTGTATATGCAATATATGCAATTAGTAATTAACTCTAATCAATGTAATTCATCCAAAAAATTGATTTTATTTAAAGTTATACAAATGTTATACAATGGGGTAAATAGCTCAGTGGTAACGTATCGGACTGTGGATCGTGATATCCTCAGTTCAAATTCCAGTACCGACAGTTGCCAATTTAAATTTACCTCTGTGGTTCCCCCTCCACTAACAATTTTGGGGGCTATGACTTGACAGCTGATAACCGCACTTCATACGCAAAAATATATCATCTACCGAGATCTGCGTAAGCAGAGTGCCACACCCTTAATGGGTAAAAGGCGTGATGATATGTTTATTTTTATTTTGTTATACAAAAATTAAAATATATGCATTTTACATATAATCCGCCTTCTAGTTATAATAAATAGACTACTTAGTTCGTATCTGTCTTCGTATTTCAAACAAATAAGATGATCCCTAAGGCACTATTCCTATTCTATTCTATTCAAAGTTAAAAGGTAGGTAATTATTTTGCACAATCTTGAGTTTGTAGGTAATTTTTGTTAATTATACGAAAATAACAAATTATAAATGTAGACGAGGTGAAAATGGATAGAAATATTTAATAGTTATTTGTCAAACTAGAGAGGAAAGCACTTCTTTTTCTCCCTCCAGTTCGAAGTTTGCCTCATGGGCGTAGCGAGAGTGGAAGAAGAGCTTTCCTCTCGTGTTGGACACAACATTTTTTTCACGACATGTTTCTAAAAAATAAAAAATACACTTTGAGAACACAACTGACAGACTGACACGTTAAAAGTTAGGTTATCAGACACAAGGCGGTGTAGCAGTGTTGCCAATGAACCAATCTTAAATAAGTTATCAAATTGTGATTTAATAAGAAAAAGAAAAATACAAGACATAATTGTAAGATAATTTAAAGTATGTATATCACTAAAATAAGGATTTTCAATAAAATTAGGAATTTATTTATAATTTTTATAGTAAATTTTTTGTAAATAATATTCATATTGGTAACGCTTCTATATTTTCCTCACTATTTCGGGAAAAAAACGGTGGGGTTTCCTACCTTGTCGTGAAAAAAAGAGTTTGATTGTTGGTTGTCTTATGTTTATGGATTCGAGCTACCTTAGTTTGTGGGATGTGAGTTTGCGTTTGCCATAATTAGTTTTGCTAAAACTATGTTCTGACAAAACTGTATTTGGTAAATAAGCGTTCCGCATCAAATTACGATAGATGTAGGGTGTAGGGAGTAGGCCATTTCTAAGCATAGAAAATAATTTGGCATATGTAGAATTTTTTACGACATTAATAATTCTGGGCATTATAGTTTCATTTGTATAATTCCTTTCTACATTACTATGCATAAACATTATATTTATTTAAAACAAGCTGAATAACGCCTTTAAATTTTTTATTAGCTACATTAAAATTAATCGCAAATCATTATTCAAAACAACAAAGTAAACTTCGAATCCTTTGTTTCTTTCAATCTGAAACTGGGATAATTTCTCAAATGACTCCTGAAAAAATCTCATTTAATACCTCTGTGTGGGAGTCCCAAAATTACAGGACACATTTAATCATAGGCGGCAGAGGAAACTGTCAAACAATGGCCCAACGACAAAACACGACACGCAAACAGCATGGCTCATTTTTTCACGGTTTTTTCAATTAATTACATGCCTCCACGCTGAAAAGTGTCGCGGTGAGTTATTTCTTCTTCTTCTTTGGACGAGCGTCGTTAAGAACGCCAGACAAAGGACGGGGCCCGTGAAAATTATTGTTGATGCTAATGGCATTCAATATGGCGCAAAGTAATAGAAATGCTTTTTTAAATGTTTTTTTACCGTTTCTTTCGAGTGCGTAGAATTGTTCAACAAGGCCTTACAAATATTTTTTAGGCTTGTCGTTGACATGTTGTTGGAATCTATTACCTTTAAAAAAGTATTACATTTTTACTTGACAAGCCTATAATCGATACATTACAATTTAAATATATGAAATACAAAATAACCTAAATAACAATATATAATTGACTATATTTGCGGGGTATTTACCAAGGTATAATTTCCATGTCTACGTTCATGAACTAGTTGTTTGAACATTAAATTGACGTTGAAATAATAACGCATGAAACATAAAATTAAGCTTGATATTTAGGAAGTAATACAGTACACTCATATGACGGAAAGATTACAGATAAACTTTTATCCCGCTAGAAATGACACTAGTAATGTTCGCATACTCATTATTACATTATTAAATAGATGGGTTAATGAGCACAATTTAACTTGCCGCATTCTGAAGATGTAATTACGGAGATCTTTTCATCTCTACGTAACTTTTTTACTTGAAATTTACCAAGAAAATGGTAGATGAAAATCATGAATGCCATCATCAGATTTACAGTTTGACATCTTATCTAATCCTCGACATAATCTGTGTTTTAATCATTTATCAGTAATAATACAACAATAGAGTGAAAATAAATTGAAAATAATTTGACAGATCTTTCGAAAACTTGTTTTAAGAAACGTCAAAAAATAATCAATTAATCAACTGATATCTTTACGTAGAGATTCAAAGCGATTTCTGATTGTATAGCAGTACTAATTATAAAATTAACCCTTAATTTGTACATATATATTTTTCCAATTTGTTCGATAAAAGTATTCCAGAATTTTTTAATAGATATTGGTTAGATATTCATTTCTTGTATCTTACACAATACTTAATGTTAATTTGCAACACAAAATATGGGAATGCACTGATAAAAATGACTTTTAAAGAATGACAATCAAAAAGGTACATATTAAAAAATAGTGAATGCTTTAAAAAACAGCTATCAAAAAGGCGTTCTACAAGAAAAGCGCGCTATTATATCGGTTATAGTATTAGTAAATTTTGTTTGTGTTTTGTCCTCAATTTCGTCATCGGAATTAATTAGTTAATTCTTCTTGCAGATTTTGTTTCATGTTACGTCCAAATTTACTATAGTACGTTAATATATCTGCCCAAATTATCCTAATTGTACAATAAGTATTTAACGGTTGCCAACACTGGGTTGCTCAAAATCGTCGTATAATGGGTTCCTTTAGTAACGATTTCTGAGCTTTTTATGACGATTTTTGAGCACTTTAGTGCTGATTTCAAATAAAGATATATTAAAATAAACTTTTATACTCCATCTTCAGGAAGTTTCCTTTTGTGTCAACTAAACATTAGATAGATTATTTATTGTATGTAAAATATTTTGCCAGATTCTGAGATTTGAATACGAAAAAGTGTAAATCAAGTATTTTAAAGTTTAAAATGCAGATGAATTCAGTGTTACAAATTTCGTTGGTGCAAGCTGGCCTTAATAAATTCATCATACAAAAATTGAGTTTATCGTTTTATTATAATTGAGTAAAAATTCTAATCTATAGCAGTAAAGTTGTAGGCCATAACTTCTACTTCATTTCAGTTTAGTATATTAATCAATTAGGGCCATTAGCGTTTTGATATGCAGTAATTTTTGAATAATTACTTATTTGACTTCTTTATGTAATAGCCCCAATAACCATAAAGTAATAATGCGAGCTGGAAGCTCTAATACGCTAGTTTAACCGCATGTTATAAATACTTAATATAGCAGTTAACTTGTTATTGTATGTAATTATTATTAAGATAAAAGGCAATTAAGTTGCTGAATATTTAGAAAACCTATAAAACTACATAAACTACTAGATGGCTAATTTAAATTTGCGCTGTCGAATAAAGTGAATTATGATAAGGACTATTTTTTGGCTGGGTGATGGATGTAAATAAAACTCTTGGATATCAGCCAAATATTTTATTAAAATATTACCTCGAAAGGTTTCGACGCCACATACGTCTTCTTCAGGAGATGATATTAATGGAAACTAATACAAAACATATTAAAAATGTAATAAATAAATAAATATGAATAAACACACATAGATGAATCACTTCGTCAAAGTTTAAAACAATAAATACATAAAAAATAATTAAAATATAGTCAGATAAAATAAAATGTAAAACAACGTTATTTTTTCACCCAACGGAAAAAAATGACTACTGATAATTTTATCGAGTGGGTAATTCCACTTTGCCCACGTGTGAAGTATAACGTTTTATCCAACATCTCTTAATAAATGAAAAATTTATTAAAGAAATATTATTTGACAGTGATATATGATTTAAATTTTTAAATTAAAATGTCAATCGAAGTAGTTACCAAGGTGTTGTGTATTATTATTATTGTTATAAATAAAACAATACTCACTAGTGGCTTTCCTCAAAATTATACCCACTAGTGGGTAATCTGTTACTTTGCTTATTTAAAATCGCCATAGTTATAGAGCATTTATTGAGAGGTGTTGAATAAAATATTTGGCTGTTATCCATGAGTTTCATTTACAAAATGAATTAAGTTTTAGACAAATAAGTATGTTATGATTATCAGCGAGGAATGGTAAGATTATACGTAATTCTTTTATTGTAAATGAGATAATAAAATGGATCATTTACTTATTTTATAATTAGTGCCTTTAAATTCGATCGTCGTCGCAAAATGAAGTTAATCAGTTGTTCATTTTATTCTGCTGTAAAATTATTTTGAAGGGAAATCAAAAGTTTCTCTTTCAAAAAGGAAAAAATGTTAGGAGTATAAAAAATACAAGGAGTGCATCTCACCAGCGAGACATAACAGGTGTAGCACTTTTGTGTTCGAGTGTACTTTTTAGTTTTTTCTTCATCTATAATGGAGGTTGATTATAGCCCGGTAGGCGGTACCAAACCTAGGGTCGGCTCTCGAAATAAGGGTGGTTTTTAATTTTCCTGGGGCAGTTTTTTGGTCAATTTATGTCTTCCGTTAGATACCATTTTGAATTTTGTCATGTTTTCCTCGGAGCGTGTTTTAAAATGTTTGTTTTTATGGACAGGCGCTTTTTATTTACGACCAACAACTTTCTTAATTATTTTCGAAGAGTATTTTTTACTTCTAGCGTGGGTTAATTATAAAAATATACATTAATTAAAGTCTGAACTGAAAGTAAGGTGTGTTATTAACATAATAATTACATTTTCTTATCAGAGTTTTCGGGGAGCTAAAAATAAGTTTAAGTAACACGTCATTGCGACTATTGACTTATTTTGGGGCCGTGCAACGCACTCTAGATGTTTTGTTGTCGGATGATGAAGCAACTTTTTGATTTGATTCTATTTTGTTTGAATTTGAAATTGATTTTGTCGTAGGCAATTTTATTAGGATGAAATTAGAAAATTAATTTGTATAGTTTGATCAATAATGGAGAAAGGAGAACGAATAACAGTCAGCTTTGACATTTCTTTTCGATGTTAATTTCATTTACATTTCTCCCGGAATCATATCATTTAGCCCATTTAAGATATTTAAATAACTTTTAAATAAAAACTATTATAATCATTTTACTCAACACATTTATATATTAAATTGTATTGTTTTAACAATATTTTAAGAAAATATAACAAGTTATATTACATATATTCGAGATAAATAAACGTTAAAATTCATTTTGGCTTTTGTTTTACAGTCACGGTGGAAAATTTTAAATGATCTCCATCTTGTAATCTTTATTCCGATTTTTATTTAGTTAAAAAAAGTATGAAGAAACAATAAATCGTGGTTATCGAGGGATGGAAGAAGATGCAGATTATGCAGAAGAGTAGATGAAATAATACGATAATTAACAGGAACATGTAGAGAAGTTAGACGAGTTGACGAGGACTGAGAAAAGAAAATGTTATTGGACGACTGCACCGAAAAGGACTGGATGAAGCTGAAGCATGTTATCGAAAAAAGGAAAATCACTTTGAAAATTATATAAACATTTTAGTGTATCCTAAGCTGTAGAACAGGAATAATAATATTAACAGTAATAGAGCGAAAATATTTCTCACAAATATTAGTGTACTGTAAAGCATTTAACTGAATGTATAATTATCTATATTATGTCAATTATTACATGTTTAATTCCAAAATATATCATCACGCCTTTTACCCATTATGGACGTGGCACTCTGCTTACGCAGATCTCGGTAAGTGATATATTTCATTCAAAATCAAATATTTTGAAAGTTATCAATGTACTTATCTAATAACACTTTATGGTTTCCGGTAATGACCTTTAGCAAGTTTATAACCATAATTTGGTGGTAAGTATTCAAACTGTGCTGTAAGCAAAGTGCCATGTATAATCATAGGTAAATGATATGATGATATATTTATTTAAATAAAGAAATATGTGTAGCTAATGGGTATATTAATCAAAAACCCTCCTACCGTAAGGTGTAGGTAGAGTGTAAAAGTTTCTTAATCATGCACAAATTTCGCCCATTATTTCTTATTCATCGCCATTCTTCGTACATCCTGTAGTATGTATAACCTTTCCTCTTCTTCAGTGTCTTATTGATAATGGTATCCTAGTTGTCTTTTTGTCTTCCTTAATCCCTCTTTTATCGTTTATCATCGCACAGGTTTCGGTTAATTCATTCTTATCATATGGCCCTACCAGGCTAGTTGTCTTGTTTCTATGAAGTAATGCATTGCAATAAAATTGTTTTTTTATTATTTCGTCCAACATTGTCACTCCTTGTACTTTTCTTAGATATTTAATTTCCAATTCCGGAATTTTGCTGCTTTCTTTGAAACATTACCCATGGGTATTATCTAAATTTAAATCTCCTTCCAAACAATATATTTATTAAAATACCTTTTCAATGAACGTGTATTTCGCACAAAAGTAAACTTCCAAATCTAGATAATCTAGCTAGAATACTATTATAAACAAGCAAAACTCCACAATGCCGACATTTAGGCACTCCACGAATTCCAACAGATCCCCGGCAATTTTTTAGAAAACCTTTCCAGTTTCGACGAACGAAACACATAACACATGCAGACCTTTCGCGCTATCTTCCATCGCGCAGGTAGCCATAAATCGGACAAGTTTCGGTAACAAGACACCGGTGAAGAACCGAAGCCGAAAGATATTAGTTTCTACTGAACAAAGAAACGACGACGAAAAACTCCGATAAAAACGAATACTGTTGACTAAGTGGTTTATCGCTTATAACACTTTATCATGGACGATTTGTTTCCAGCTTTATTTGAAGTGGAAGCCACCACTGAAGTGAAGAAGACCAGTCAGCGTTTGTGGAGTTATTGTGAAGGCTATTTTTGTAGGATTGATTCTTGATAGTATGATAACAATAATGGAGTGTTTATTTTATTTCTCTTGAGGTTATGTTTAACGGCGATTATGGGTGGATAATATTGTCGGGTAAATGGGCTTTTAACTAGGGTTACTGATACTTTAAATTGGTCTTAAGGAATAGTTCTCAACTATCGATTTAGTAATTACTCATAAAGCTTTCTACACATTCTTTACATTTACGTGTTTGTATGAATTTCTTAAGGACGGCTGTAATAATATGTAGATAGAATGTGCGATTCACAACTTTCCGTAATCAGTAATTGATTATTTCAACTAGTAATTAATAATCTAACTGTGTTTAATTGGTTTAGTTAGTGCTACAAAACTATATAATAAATATCTTTGTATGTTTAATAATTACACTTGTCACATGTTTCATGTACTGTACTAATATTTATAGATACTACGAAATTGAAATATATTATTAAATATAATTAAGTAAATTACAAATAAAAGGTACTTATTATTTCAAATATTATTCCTATTATTTTTCAACTGAAATATTTTTAGCTCCCATACTTTATATATAGGGAGGTATTTTGACGCGTAAAAAATTTTCGATAGTGAGTTTTCAATGGCTAAGCACGTTTTGGAATCCCCAATTTCACTATTTTCATCATTATGTTTGTGATAATTTTTGGGCCTACGACAACTCAAAATATAATGAAATTATAAATTTACATGTTCCAGTTACAAGCTAATTAGATTTTGGCAGTAATATAAGAATTAATTGAGTTAGAGTGAATTTTGTTATATTCAAAAAGGAATTAAAGTTTTCTGGTACTTATTATGTGGCCACTTCAAATTCTAATGATTATTTTTTGACGTTTCTTAAAACCAATGAAATGCTTCCTTGTATATCACGTGTCTCCGTTTTAACCAATCCTGTCATTACTATATTGAGAATAAAGCTCTAATGAATCTTCCCGGGAATAATCTCTTTAGCTTTTTTTGTTTATTTTGACAAATATCAGATGTCAGATAGTTATCTTCAACACAAGTAAAAAATGAGCAAAAAAGATACATTTAGTGAGGTGCCTGATGATGAAATAAAAAAAAATATCTAATTAAATATAACTCGAGAGTTCGATAAATTAATTAATTCTCCAGTATTTTTCTCAAACTTGTTGCCCTTTTGATCTGTCAAATTATTTTCAATTTATTATCACTCTCTTGTTATATTATTACTGACAATATTCTTTTTAAATTTCATATTTAGATTTTGAATTATCAAATTACGGGGAGATTAAATTTTGGTAGAAATCCATCAAACGGAAGTGGTATTTCTCCTAAGCTCTACCAGTTCTTTCTATTTCTACTCTTTATTTCCCAAGCTGTTTCTGCTATTTTTTAAAAGTCATCTTCCAACTCTTTTTTACTTATTTTATCTCACCATGCTGCAGGCAATATGACAGTTACAAGCGTTTAAAATTTTATTGGCAATAGAGTTTACTCATATTTTTGCACATTATTTAGTTTGCTACTACACGATAAAGCGTTTGAAATAATTCTCGCAAAATGTACCTACAACATTGAAAATACTTCCTCTAAAAAACGTCCTCCTCCACAATGGCCCCAGTGGCGCGAATGGCGTCAAAGTCGCCGCCAGCAATGTGTTGTGACTGGGGCTCACTGGGAGCTCACCTGTACCGTTCAAGACGCGCGGAGCGAACACCAAGCCTTGCGGCACCCCGGAGCGGTCGTTGTGTGGCATCGAGGCTCGCGCGCACCTCTGTCAGCGATCAAATAAATGTCCTTTTGCCGTTTGTGTTCGGGTTTCAAAACGCCGACACCAAGAAGGTGCCGCTTGCTGGCTGCGGTTGAGTTTGGAGGTGAATGTCATTGGACATGATTTCTTTGAGTATTGTACCAGAATTTATTTGTTTCGCTCTACTTTAACATTACTTACAATCTTAGGCCTGTTCGATGATTATAAATAGGTAGTTCAAGTGTATCCTTTTTGCACTCTTGCTCTATGGGAAGATTAAGTTAGTGTAGGCAACAGGAGTAAAAATATTTTGTGCCAGAAATGTTTTATTTGAATCTAAATATTTATAAATTCTCTTTTAACTAATTGTATATACTCCAATATCACGAAAGTGGAGTATGAATAGAAATAATTGAATCATTATCCGAAATATTTACTTAATATTTCTTTCTAAAAGATAACCTCCATTTGTTCGATAAATTTGTCTTTTCCCGCTGCCATGATGGGGTATGTGACCAATTTTTTTTTCTGACATTACATGATACTAGATAAAAAAATTAAATACCCGTATTTTTTTAAATCAATTAATTGTTTATAGTTAACGAGAAATTAATTTTTAAATATTTGGAGAGGGGATGTGAGACGTCACTGTGTCTTCTGAATAGATTGCGGCGGTAGGTATGGTGCTAGAAAAAGACCGAGATACTGTAAAGGAAAGAAATAGATATATATCAGCGGGTCATGCGTACGGCCACAGTGACGTCACATATCCCTTCTCCTAAACACAAAATTGCTAATAACTTTACTATTACAAAATAATTTACAGTTTTTATTGTTGTAATAAGAAACTACAATGAAGAACATTCATATTCTATGGCGTATACATTGAAATTCGATTATGGTCACATACCCCATTGTAGTTATATGCACTTTCGTGATCGACGAAATCAGCAGACTATTCTAAACTACACTTCATATATTTTTCATCGAAATCAATTATCATTTTTAAACACGTTTCGAATTTAATTAAATATGTTGACATATGATTTAATTTATTTCGGAAGAAACACTAAATCGAAATCATAAGTATTGCACTTTCTTTTCGACATTAGGAAATAGTTACTTGTTTACCTAATCATCAAAGAAGTTTATTCTGAATTCATAATTGTAAATGCACAGATTTCATTATTAATAACATTAATTTTTGTTTCTCCTCTAGATTCTGTTGGAGTAAAGAGCGATATAGAGTCGTTCCAGAACGACTGAACTAAAAACTATGGCTATAATTAAATTTTTTCATTGTTTTGTTAAAATTTTGTAAATGTTTCATTTTTGACTTAAGTTTTACCTCCCGTAACATCTTTTAAGGAAGGTAAAGGAATCATGCTAAAATTTCGGTAGAAAGTTTTCAGCACGTTTTAAGGACCTTCGAATGTCTGTGTGTGTGTGTCTATCTATCTCTGTCTGTCTGTCTGCCAGTCTGTTAGTCTGTCAGTCTGAGCGGATCTCTGGAGTTACTAAATTGAAAATTTTAATATTTTGTATATATCAACTGTATCCCCTTTGGAAGAGCAGATTAGTTATTGGTGATAATCCAATAACCGGAAGTGGTAGTTTTTTTTTATAAATGTTTCATATTTTCGATTAAATCTACTAACCTGTGCTTTTTGAAAAAATAAAACACCGCTTGAAAAAGTCATTTTTTTTGACATGTGCCATAAATAAAAACTAAATTTTTTTAAGAGATAAGTGTTATTAATGTGATGGTCCGTGTTCTTGCATTGTTTGATAAGAAATCTATTGCGGGAGTTATTGTGGTGCCCACAACAGATTTTTATTAATTGTAATGTTATTGTTCCTTGATTATTACACTTTATTTTTATTGTCTTTAAACATTTCACAACTATCATCAAACGTTTTATTAAAATTTAACGGTAAATGTAAAAAAAGTGTCCTATAATTTTTTGTCCAGCCGCATAGTACAGAAGTAAGCAACATACTAATATTAATTATATTAAAATTAAGTAGTCCGTTACAAACATACATCTAGCATTCTATCAGAAGCCACAAGTTCCATAAACATTGAAAAACTGACCAACATATCACATCCAGAAGCTTGTAAATATCCTGTTAGTAATTCAATCCTACTTTGACCACTTTTTCCTCAATTATCTTCCTTTCTTCCCCATAAAGAAGAACTAAATCCCATCTTATAAAAAACCTTACACGCCATATCCCAACCTCAACATAACACAATAACCAAACACAGTTTTTGAATACCATGTAATGACTAAAGATTTACAATCGTTTTTTCATCCCTTACAAAGTAAGTCAAAGCTGGCTTCTGGTTTGTGCAAAACACATGAACATCGCGCAGTGAATGGAGCACAAGTGTTTGTTGCGAGCTTGTGGTTTGTAGATGGTTTACGTTACCAGAAAAACATTTTAGTGTATGAATAGAAGCTAATGGAATCAGCGAGTACGTACACAATGTGAAAGTGATGGTCCCAGGGGTAGAAATTGTTGTATGACGGAGGTATTCACTCTGTAATTCGGGAGAATCATTGGATGGATGGAGGGAATTCTAAAGCTTGGTTTACTCTGGAGAATTTACAGGAAATTTTACGCACAGTATTTAATAGTTATTTACTTTACAAGTGGGCAAGGTAAAATTATCACACACAGCCTGCGGCTTCGTGTGCTAGAATTTCTCTCGTGGGTAATTCCACTTTGCCCACGTGTGAAGTATAACGTTTTATCCAACACCTCTTAAAAAATAAAAAATTTAATAAAGAAATATTATTTGACAGTGACATGCTTTAAATTTTTTAAATTAAAATGTCAATCGAAGTAGTTACCAAGGTGTTGTGTGTTATTATTATTGTTATAAATAAAAAAATACTCACTAGTGACTTTCCTCAAAATTATACCCACTAGTGGGTAATCTGTTACTTTGCTTATTTAAAATCGCCATAGTTTTAGAGCATTTATTGAGAGGTTTTGGATAAAAATATTTGTTTGACTTCTTTAAATATTTAATAAATATAAAAAATGTAAATACCACAAAATAGGCTTAATAAACTTATGTTTAAATACTTGCACTGAATCGTATAAAATATCGAGCTTATTAGGGTTAAAAGTTATGACTACAATTAACTCAGTTCTGCGTATTGTCATAAAACTTAAAATTATGGAGTTTCCAGATCTTGAATTACTGAATATACGGACACATATCCAGCCATCCATCGTACGAGTATATGCATCATTGAGAAAATTGTAAATAAAAACATGAACTTTTTTATAGAAATCTTCTTTCAATTTTTTCTGCTATATATGACAATGTAGAAAATTAGTAGGCAATTAAGAAACAAGATGATCATTTTTATTATTGAAATGTTAGTTTAGTATTTAGTATGTTTTACACCCTGGAACCTGTACTTAATTAGATCTGTAATTGCAGAGCTGCGAATATAACATTGGTAAATGGAAAGAAAAGTAAATAGCTTCGTATTCACAGATCGAATGGTGGAACTTATAATTCTGGACTTAAAAAATAACTTTGTGGCCTCTCATTCGTTAATATCTTTAGGAATCATGATTTTGCGGGCTGTGTAATAGTTATTTGTCAAACTAGAGAGGAAAGCGCTTCTTTTTCCCCCTCGAGTACGAAGTTTGCCTCATGAGTGCTGAGTGCATGAGAGTGAAAGAAGAGCTTTCCTCTCGTGTTAGACACAACATTTTTTTCACGGCATGTTTCTAAAAACGATTTGCTCGGACCTAAAATACAATTTGACAAGAAAACTGACACGTTAAAAGTTAGGTTATCAGACACAAAGCGGTGCAGCAGTGTTGCCAATAGACCAATCTTAAATATCTTTAATAAGTTGTCAAATTATGATTTAAGAAGAAAAAGAAAAATATAAGACATAATTGTAAGATAATTTAAATTATGTATATCACTAAAATAAGGATTTTCAATCAAATTAGTAATTTATTTATAATTTTTGTAATATATTTTTTGTAAATAATATCCATATTGGTAACACTTCTATATTTTCCTCTCTAGAGAGGAACAACACATTTTCCTCAATATTTCGGGAGAAGAACGGTGGGGTTTCCTACCATGTCGTGAAAAAAAGTACATGTAGGTGTTTTGAAACAATTAAATTAATAGAAGACGAGCAATAGGTAATAACACAATTCTTCTCGTGATTTTGAATAGTGTTTCCGGGTGTAAACGAATATCTACACCACTCGCCATTTGTAACAGTCTACAGCTATCATTTTAGCATTTTGCGGAGCAATGAAGCGACACCGACAGATACCTGAATGTTGCTTTGCTGTAGCTTCTTCCTTCGTTTTCGTGGACGTCGATTCACAGAGCATAAAGCGTGCGCAAAGTTAAGTGATATAGTGTGTACATATGTTTTTGTGTAAACGTTTTTGTTCAGCGACAGCTGCGAAATTTGTAAAGCTCTTCCCATGGGGCTTTTATGCCAGGAGCGGATTAGGAGTATTTGGGAAATTGTAGGCTGTGATTTATGATTGGGTTTTGATTGGTAGATTGATGGAGCAGATATGGAAGATGGGAGATACATTCATTGCGAGAATATTTAGTAAAATTATTGTACAGGACTGGATTTATACACAGTAAGAACCGTATCCGGATAGTGGTAAAAATACAGCTTTTATAAAATAAAAAAGCTGCATTTTCTAAATTTTAAAGACTGCACTTGAATTATTGAAGAAAATAATTAAAATATTGGATAGTAATCAATCAATATTTATTGAAAAATGGCCTCTACCGGTTTCGGTAACACATTTGCCTTCTTTAGGAGGTGATTTTGTTTAATAAAATTAGTTATTACGCATATTTTGATATTACGAGTTAAAATACTAAATATCATTAAGTTTAAAATTAATGGAATTTTTTCAAAGGGTGCCAACTTTATTTTACAAACTTATATTTTTATGAATTTTTGGATAGAAATTAAAAAGAGTCTGTCTCTAGTTTCCTCTTAAATTAGAAATAGTTATTTGTCAAACTAGAGAGGAACGCGTTTCTTTTTCCTCCTCGAGTTCGAAGTTTGCCTCATGAGCGCAGCGAGTGAGGCATTTCGAACGAGAGTGGAAGAAGAGCTTTCCTCTCGTGTTAGACACAACATTTTTTTCACGACATATTTTTAAAAACGATTTGCTCGGACCTAAAATACACTTTGAGAACAAAACAGACAGATTGACATGTTAAAAGTTAGGTTATCAGACACAAGGCGGTGTAGCAGTGTTGCCAATGAACCAATCTTAAATATCTATAGTAAGTTGTCAAATTGTGATTTAATAAGATAAAGAAAAATATTAGACGAAATTCTAAGACAATTTAAAGTATGTATATCACTAAAATAAGGATTTTCAATAAAATTAGGAATTTATTTATAATTTTTATAATATATTTTTTGTAAATAACATTCATATTGGTAACATTTCTATATTTTCCTCTCTAGAGAGGAACAACACATTTTTCTCACTATTTCGGGAGAAGAACGGTGGGGTTTCCTACTATGTCGTGAAAAAAAGTTATTTTAAATTTTCATTGATTTTTTATAATACTTAAGTAAGTGTTACTTTCTTCATGATTTATTCTTTGAAAATATTTACGGTGCTTTGCAACAATGACGAGCAATCTACATATTTAGTTTGTAAGTAGTACATTGTGCGGTAATCCAATATTTGGCTAAAAGTTCAGCATCCCAAATATACCCATGGAAGCCATTATATCCATGCAGCTATTGAATATTTCCATTCTCATTCCTTTATCTCCGTTCCTTATTCGTGTATTCATGATTCACGTCCGTCGTGTCGTGTGCTGCCGCTGTTCTTTCTCATAAAACACCTAACGATTTGTGGACTTAGCTGCGCAAATACTTAGTCCATTTCGTCCGATGAATAACTGCCGTAATCGGCGTGAGCTCAAGCCATCCTGGGTGGTCGCGAGAAGAGAATTCGTTAAAATATTGTTTAAAACTCTCTAATTAATGCGACCAAACGTATATTTGCGTTTATGATAAAACTGGTCGCTGAAAAACGGCAAGGGTTACTCAGATAAAATGTGCTTCTGTTGACATTTGAATAGCGAATGGTATTTACTTTATTTCTGGTTTCTTCTTTTGTTGCCGTTGATAAAACAGTGAATTATGTTTGGGTGATTTGTCATGGAGTGCTTGATGTTGGTTTTAGGAGGGCTACCTTCGTGGACATGAAATTTAATTAGTGTAAGGTAAATTACAAATTTTGTTGGAACAGGTGCGATTTTACGAGAATTTAATTATGAAGTATTTTTTTTGTTTCCGCACACATTTTCCAAATAAATTTTAATTGCTGCTTTGCATTTATTTTGTAGGTATTTTAGGCCAGCTCCCAGTGCTGTGGATAAAACACTCATCACTTACGAGAGAGTTCGAGGATTCAAATCTCTCAAACTGCAACTTATATCCACGAAAGCAATTACGTCTGATTGGTTTGGGATTACTGTAAAAAATTGTACTGTAATTGAAAATAACCAAACTAAGTATGAAATACAATACAAATTAATTTAATGTTTTGAAATGACAACATTTTAAATATTCTCCTCGGGTTTTTCTTGCACTAAAATTCTTGGGTGCACATTTCAGACAGGTAATGACATTACCGCACTAGTGCTTTTTATATTATCGCATTGTGGTTTTGGTTGCCGGGGTTTTCAATGCGTTGTTATCATTAAAAAAAACTATCGCGACTTGTTGCTACTTTGTTCTCAGTAATAATATAACAAGAGAGTGAGAATAAATTGAAAACAATTTGACAGATCTTTCGAAAACTTGTTGCCAGGAAATAGCCGCGAAAGCCCGTAATCTTGTCTATATTTCTCTAATTGCTATAACTATTTTACAACAAATAATCTTTATTTCTTACTGTATAATGAAATAATTGAAATATGATTTCAATAGTTTTTACTTCCACTTATTGAAAATGCTAAGTAAAATTCATATTTCAAACCGCTAGTTTTAAGATGCTTCAACCGATTACTAATGGAGATTATACAGAAGCAAATTTTCATGCTGCCATCTATTGATGTTTTCATTGAACTACGATGAAATTCACATGGGCGAAATGCAAACAAAACGCTGTCAAAATGACAGTTCTTATAATGATGCTAAATATCAAAAATAAAGTGTGTGTATGGTTTGTGTAATAGTGACTCCCGTTATTATTATAAAGAATATATGGTCAGTGTTTAATTTATTAAGTTTCCTACATAATAAACTTGAAAAATAAAAACATAACCTTGTTAAAACACCATCTCAAACGTCAAAACATGGATGAACTTCCATCTGAACTTTTACTTCATCTTTCTCTTTGTTACCTGTGACGTCAAAATCATAACCCTCCATTGTAAGTGGCAAGTATGAGTGTGTATATTTAATATGGTATATTTTTATTTTATAGTAACGTTTTATTCGGACCACCTACTTCATATTAACTATTATAAATATTATTAGAAACATGTAGAAAAACATTTTAAATAAATATATTGCAACATAATGTATTCGTATTCAATGAATAAAGTCAAATATCCTCATGAATTTATTCATAGCAAAGATTAAAAATGCATAAGTTTTAATTCGCTGTTTATAAATTAATTAAATCATAGATGAAGATATAGGTTACAATTTGAGCTAATAGACGCTTCAATGCATATTCATTAATTCATTAAATCCTCTAGCATCTGCTCGGAATACCAATCTGACGTTTCATAAAATTTATGTCGAAATTATTCCACCAATCCCAGATTCAGAAAACAGAAACCTAACCAAGAATTCTCAAAAATTATTAGAACAAGACAAAAACATTTTTGCCATATTTCAGTCCAGGTCACTTTCGGTGTCATTCCATTGAAAGAAACAAAAAAACCAATAAAGGAAACAAAAAAACATCTGGTTATTGTTTCACAGAACTTGCTAACATCTGTACAGCTTGCTGGTGAACAAAAAACCAAAATGAGACGAGAATCATAGCAAGCCATGCGCGCGGTATACATATATATATACCTAAACATAATAGTGGCCGAAAACAACATAATTTACGAGGGTCTGGATTCAAATCCCCCTTGCTTTGCTCTCCCCTCGTCCAGTTCAGGTTACGACCCACAAAAACTTAATAGCTTATTTATTCAAAAAGTGAAAAATTCAAAATGGCCGCCGACAGGCCCAGGTAACCCTGCGTGCAGCGATCGAAGTTCAGCACATGGCATTCAGACAACGGTGTGTGTAATGATCACTGGGGAATATTAACGAGTGATGGAAGTGATGGTCTCCCCCTCTACGTTACTGGGTACAAGTGAGTTGTTCGTCTCGCGATTTTTGATTATAATAAGCAATTGGTTAATGACTCAATCTGTATGTGGTTCTGTTTCGATGATTCAGTTGTTTGAATTTTTTGCGCGATTTGTTATTCGTGGAAAATAATCATATAAATTTAGATAGTCTGAATTAATAAGACGATATGGAACTGTACCTATTCTTGTAGTTAAAAATTTAACATATTAATATTGACATTTTTAAGAAATTTATTTCTAAATAACATTTTATAATTAAGTACGCTCATCTTTACAATTACACATTTTTATTCATATATATTTAAAAAGTAAAATATGATAGATTGTTTAGAAAATTAGCTCACCAAAGATGGCACTGTAAACGTGAACTGTATTACGCTACAATAGATAGAGGATAAATGGCAAAGTTCGCTTCATCCAACAGCTAAAGCAAAGGTGTAATAATCGCTATAAAGTACGAAAGCAAAGAGTGAAAATAACACATCAAAATACCAGACCAGGAATTTTCAAAACAAAATGTATAGTTATAGAAATTTAAATGTAAGAAGTACCTAATGAAACAAAACCAAGAACATTGTCAAATTTAACTTTGTAAAAAAAGGAAGGAAAGAATAGGATGAGCATATAGATAGAGCAGAAGAGTATATATTCATAAAAATATGAAGAGGTTTTAAATCATTCTCTAAGAACCCCACAGGACGACCATCTCAACTTTGAAAAGAAATCTGGATAAGTACATCCGAAGAAATGCCAGGCGACAGCCTAATAAAGGAAGCAGAATAATTTGTTATGTACTGCGAATATTTTTATAACCAGGGAGTAAGTTTTTTTCGATTGTTTTAATGAAAAGTGTAAAATAAAAATTTGCTAATAAATTAGTCAGGTACAAAGCACGCTAACTTATGAATATTTGTTACTGCGAGCAATGAATACTGAGTTCATGTATAACTTCAAAAATAACAAAATTGTCTATATATTTATTTATATTGCCTATACATAAATGACTCAATGGTCTAGTTTCTAGTAAATGATTACATTTCTCTAGTTTAATACCAATAAATCTTTCACGCAGCACATCAAGAAAAATAGTGCTCTTCAATTGTAATTATGTGAGAACCAATTATGAATTAAAATCTCCATTGCGAATTGCGACAGCTTTGTAATATCTTTAATAATTTAATTACAACTACATACACGGAAAAAATGGATTGTTACAATAGCAAAAATTTATCTTACATACAATGACAACAATTTAGATATATACAATAACAATAGGTATTTATATTTATATAAGTAATATGATATTATTTATATTGTAGCAGCGATATAAAATTATATCTTATTGCTAATATAAATATAAATATTGCTGTCACTATACGTAAGATATTTTTTTGCTATTGTAGTAATCCATTTTTTTTTTATTTTTCATGTATTCAGTTCACTCCAAATTTTATAAATCAATCCTCATTCTATTGATTTTACATGTAGTTTAAAATCTGTAAAAGCATTAAATTTATTATTAATTTTTATGAACTTTTAAATTCCTGTATTTATTTACAACATTTATAAATTTTCTACAATAAGTGTCATTGCCCTGTAAAAGGATTCTGATCCTGTTAGATAGATTAATAATAAAATAAAAAATGTCTATTCCTTAACTACAATAATTCGGTATTGTTGAATAAAGTAAACTACTTTGAAGTAAACACAAAGTTAAATAAAATTGTGATATATAATTGTGTAATAGAAAAATAAGGGCAATGAGAATAAATGAATGCAATAATTATAACAAGCTGACATAAAATATAAACGTTAATGTTTATTAATTCCATAGATTTATTTATTCATTATATTAAATCTATCAGATATCAACAAAAATAGGTGCAGGAACAATATTTTGGTAAGTAGTTTGACTGTTTCTGGAAAATCTTCTAGAAGTTACAATACCTAGTTAGTTTTATGGTTAATGTGCGAAATGTTTATTTAGTGCATCAAGAGCTTTAAATGGCTTTTGCAAAAGAAGTACAAAATATATTTATTCTACAACTGCATTTTAATAATAATAGAAATCGTTTTACAATGTATTAAAAGAAACGTATTAAAAGAAAAAGTAAATTTGTGCAAAAAATAGTTTTCTGCAATCCAAAATTGGAATAGAATCTTGGGATTTAACAGGTGTTTAATAAATAGTTTGGTTTATTTTTTTAGATTCGATGTTGAGGAATAGATAAGCTAGTAAAAATTCTAAGGGTCCCCGAATCTCCTGAAATATACCATGCCGTATTATTTAGTTATTTAAAATATATTCTTTACGCAAAACAGTTTCCAATGTTACAATCACAGCCATATGCAACCGTTGCCAGGTTACATCTACTAAAAACAAAACAAAAAAACTCAATAAACAAAAACCAACAAAACATTTGGTTGTGCGCTTCGCAGACCTGCTCCAAGTCTCAGTCTTCTTCGCCGTCGTCCGCTCTTCGCTCGCAGCGGCGATGCGCGCTTGTTCCACGGACCATGGACGACTTGATGTTGATGCGCTAGAGGAGATTTTAAACGCAGACCAATCTGGCCCGCCGCCATCAGGCCTGTAATTTCGAGTGTCGGTGTTTTAAAATGGACCGCAGTAATTTTGGGTAACGTGACGGTATAGTTAGTGATGGTATTTTTGTTACAGCGACGCGTTTGGAGAAAAAATTCTAGTTTGTTCTTAGAATTACCTTTTCATGGTAAAAAACTTCTAGTCTTGAAGATTATTTGGATTTTGTAACACAAAACTACAAAATACGAATGTATCAAATATTTTCATAGATACAAATACAGCGAAATCTAATATAAGTCATTAATTCGTTCCTGAGGTAAGGACGAAAAAAAAAATAGACGAATTTTTCCTAAAAATTAACTAAAAATATTTTAATACAATCTCATCCTTGAATTTTGATCTATTTAACAAAATACAATCGCAGCAAAATCGATCTCGGAAATCATTACAAATACATTTTAATTAGATATATTACATAGTACATACATACAATTTTTAATAGTTATTTACTTTACAAGTGGCCAAAGCAAGGAATTACCCATGAGGGAAATTTTAGCACACGAAGCCGAAGCCGGAGTGTGATAATTTTATCGAGTGGATAATTCCACTTTGCCCAAGTGTGAAGTATAACGTTTTATCCAACACCTCTTAATAAATGCAAAATTTGTTAATGAAATATTATTTGACAGTGACATATGCTTTAAATTTTCTAAATTAAATGTCTTTAGAAATAGTTACCAAGGTGTTGTGTGTTATTATTATTGTTATAAATAAAAAATTACTCACTAGTGATTTTTCTCAAAATTATACCCACTAGTGGGTAATCTGTTACTTTCCTTGTTTAAAATCGCCATAGCTTTAGAGTATTTATTGAGAGGTGTTGGATAAAGAATTTTACCTTACGTAGAAAAGGAAAAAACAATAAAATACATTTTAAAGTTTAAAATGATTTGAAATGTTTCATTTTTATTAAAAGCTTCCAGTTTCTCTTAGAACAAACTGGATACTAAATATTTTCAAATGTGTAGGATATTACAATAATTATTATTTGTTACATAAATTTTTTTAAGATCATAAAAGCGGAAACGGTGAGAAGTGCGGTTAAATAAATAAAATGGCTGTATAATTATATTGAAACTAAGTTCCTTTTTCCATCACGAACAGTTTCCCACAATAATAATTTTAAATATTCGATACCAATGGCGATAATTCCGATATAAAATAAATCTTAAATAAATTAATTTTATTAGAAGTAATATAAGCAATGAACACCAGGAAATGCAAGAAATAACAGTTAGCCAGTACACAAATTACATAATAAATAAATTTATTTGCAATTAAGTGCTGCAAAGTTTTCCACAAAACGCAAACAACAAATTAATGACCGCGATTTTGCGCTTCACGCGAATATCGTTAGATGGTATCGCATAGCTTTGCTGAAGCCTTCTAATTATAATCGGGACTTACGGTTGCGAGCTTAACTTGTTTTCGTTTACGGTTACCAAACTATTCTTTTAACTGAAATCCTAGTATTTTATTTTTTAAATTAATAAATACATCATCACACCTTTCATGCAATGAGTAATTTGTATAAATTAATTAAAGTGACAATGTAAAATTACAATTATAATAAAGAATACAGTATGTAAAACATGTGTAGAAGAGTTCTATGCAATGCTCGCTTATTTCTAGTTCTACAACTTCAACTTATATTTTGCCAAATATTCTATGCTGTTATTCTGTTATTCCGGATTGTTCTCCAAAAAAAATTGCTAGCGTAACAATTTACTAATTGTGACAAAAATGAATTGAACTTCAGTGCCGAGGTACATTTTTCCTTAACAATTTATATAAAAAATAACAATTTTACTTTAAGGATTTTCGTAACTTTATATTTTGTGTGTGGTAGTTCCTTTCAAAATCCAATTGGTTCAAACTATTGGATATGTTTAAGTCAGTCGTCTGTGAGTAAAATATTAGTAGTATTTTAGCGCCTACAGAACTGACAATGATCATCCGTTTTCGTTTTTAAATATATGTGTTTAGTACCGAATTTGTAATTTCATATGTTCAAACAATAAATAATTTAATTTCGACTAAGTTAATATATTATTTTATTTTTAGTACTTGTTTCATTTTAAATGGATGTATAAGTATAAATAATTAAATATTTTATTTTATCTGTCACATATCGCTTACAGATAACCAAAATATAATTGTGAAGTTCATTATTTGTAATAGATTAAAGTGCAACACTTTTTTTTAATAAGTAATGCGAGACCAACAAATAACATATGTTATACATAGCAATGTTGAATTAAGTGACAGAAGAGGGTCAGAGCTATTCTCCTCTTTTGTGTGTATTAAATTTTGTTAGAATTTTATTTTTCCATATTATGTACAAGTTTTATTTGCTATTCTATATCCACGAGTACGTCTTCACTGTCTTCAGTTTTTGTCAGGAGCACGTCTTGGACAAGTCTTCGTTTAGTCTAGCGTGCCTTAATCTTCTTCCAAGGTTGTGGGTATTCCGCGCTGCAGTATAGGGAATATTTTCAAGAAATTTTCTGGTTGATTTCTTGATGTATTCTTCAACTGTATACGTGTTTACTTCTCTGTGGATTTGGGTTTTCTTAAACGAGTATGTTATGTTCTTCAGTATTTGATTCTTTGTCTTCTTAGAACTTGTTTACCGTAAAAGTTACTAGAGGTGTATATTAGTTTTGTACATGCGAAATTTAATGTGATTTTTTTATTATTTATAGTAATAAAGCATGTCCAATTTTTTGCTAGTTTCTCTAGTTTTGTTGGGTATGTGATCTACATTTTAGTCTGGTACCTAGGTATACGTCCAGGTACTTTCCGTTTATTTTCTTGGCATTGTAGTCTAGTTTTGTGCCACGAATTTGTAGTTTGGCCGGATCATGAATTTTTCTTGGGGTAAAGATTTTTACTTTACATTTTCTTTCGTTTAAGGAGAGTTAAGTAAAATACTTTAGAAGCATCAGAAGGAAGAATGAAATGTAATAAAAAATAATATCATTTTACTTTTGAAACAAAGTTATTTATAATTAAATATTGGAAAAAGCTTTGAGAACTCATAGTATAACACATAACAATAACTGGGTTTAAGTTCTGTAAGTATTTATTAAAATCACAACGTTTCGACAGCAAAGATCGTCAAATAATCTTAATTTGAATACAGGCTTTGAGCTTAATAAGTCATGGTTAACTGTTGTTCTTCCTTAATTATCTGTTTATAATTTGTTTACTTTGATCCATGTTACCCTTATTTTGTCAGCTTGTATCCCTGACTACATATTTATTTATTGTTTTATATATATTTTATATTTCACCTGAAGAAAGGGCAGCACTTTGCTGAAGAAACGTTGGGATTTTAATAAGTATTTACAGAACTTAAACCCAGTTATTGTTATTTGTTATTTATAATTATTTTCCACAAACATATACAATGCTGTAACAAAAACTGTTTTGTCCATTTACTCATTGATTTCTGTGTGGATGGATGGATTGAGTAACTGAAATAGATATTTTGTATGTGGAAAACATATCAAGTCTAATAATTAAATAATCAAATTCAGATTTATATGTAGAAGAAGGTCAGGCATTAAGATATATTATTGGTATATTGGACCTGTTTTAAAATAAATCACATTAGAACGTATGTATTTAAACTTGGTTTTCTAATATTGTATTGAACCTAACAGATTACTGATTTACAGAGTAACGTAAACTGTGTTTAAAACAGATTTAGGAAACTATTTTATGAGAAGTATGTGTTGTAAATTAAAAATCTTCCTTGCAGGTTGTTTTCCATTACGTACAAATTGGAAATTAGTGTCATAAAAAGTGTAGGAAATATAATAATTATCCTGCGTTAGTACCAATTCTCTTGGAAGTAAGTTGATATTCTCTGCAGCTTCACAAAGACATTCCGTGCACGAGGCATGTTTGCGCGTACATTTGTTCGTATTTATGACAGTGTAGATAGCTGTTATGTTGCGCAGATATTTATGTGGACAGGCGGAGTGAATTTTTCATCACGGACGAAAGGTTTATGCGAGCGCTTGCCGTACGAGGAACCGCGTGTCATACTAGAGATTTTATCTAATCATTTCAAGCCATTTTAATCACGACTATGAGTACTTGTTTCTGTTACCAAACAGTGGACTTACCCGCATTTGTATTGTATAAGTATATCAGGATTTTTTTAATGGGCACTAAATGGTTGTTTCATTTCAAACGGGGAAATATGGAAGAGTTGGTTATTTACAAGAATTATTGATGCACTTGCTCTTAAAACTCTTCAATACAGATGGTGTGCATTTTGAAAACTGTAATATTTATATAGAAATTGAATATTGATTGAGTACTCATTTTTCCCAAGCATTCAGTTATTTTTTTTATATAAGAAATATGTCTAGTTTGATAAATTATTTCGAAAATTAGTTTTAGCTGCCATACCACAGACTTCCATAGTCCATTTTACATCAAAATTTATTTACTTCATAAAATATTTACATTTAAAGTGAGTTATTTATTTCTTGATTCGGTCGCCGCGCTCAAAGCCCGCGATAAAACCTATGCAATAGCTTAAAAAATGTGGTAGAAAAATGTCAGAACAGTTTGAAAACCGCTGCAAGGTAATTTGCGAATTTCCCTCTTTCAAAATAAAAGAGCTTTTCGTTCAATTAGCGCTTCTGCGTCTGCGCTGTGGTGTCAGGAGAATAACGAGCAACCAGGTTGTTCTGTCCATTTGACTTTGTATAGCTGATGTTCCCGATGCATGGTACACTATAGCTGATGTGTTCTCGGCTTGTAATTTAATTGTGATTGATTATGTATAATAACACAGCTAATTAATTAAGTAGTACTTGGATCCAGAAGCGTGAAATGCGAGCGAAGGAATTATACATGCTACGGGAAATTCGCTGTGTTATGATGTTTTATTTGTTGGATGGAAAAGAACTCACTTCGTAGAGAAGTGCAAAAATTACTGTTTTATAACGAAAAGTATACAGTGGTGTAGTTAGGGATATTTAATGAAATTTGATATTGACATATATGTAGTATAAGGAAGTATAGGAATAATGAAAAAAGTCTATGAAAAAATATTTATACGGAAATACATCTGAGCTCTTTTGAAACGGAATGTTTCAATGATTTGCTGTTACTTATGTCTGTGTGAATGGATAAATGTACGTTCTTATATTCAATAACTCAAGAACCAGAAAAGATACTTCATAAATTTAAGTTTCATAATAAAGTGGAGAGCAGAGTTCAGAAAATAAACTAAATACTTCTACAAACTTAACTTGAAATTTATTACTTATGTATAATTTAAACATGAATAAACTCATTGCTGTAGTACGCATCGTAATATGTCTTATATTTATCGAAATATGGCGATTTGTAATATATTTCAAATTACGGAAATTTCCCCAAATATGACTTAAAATTGTAAATTTTTTTTATTACATTTCTTTATAATATTCGCGCCAGGAAACCCATTGCAGCAGAGCGCATCGTCATAACTCTAATATTTTTCGAGATATGATGTTTTTTTATATTTTCCGAAGAGCAACTTTGAGGGGCTGTAACTCGAAAACTATACAAGATATCAAAAATTATCTCCAGTTTTGTGTTTTTCGTGCCATTTATAATAAATTTGTAAATTTTGAAAATTTTGAAATTTTTTGGAATTTTTTTCAAAATTTTGATTAGAGATATCTTGATAAATATGAAAGATACAGACTTGCAATGTTCACTAATCGATTCAGCTCGACGAAATACATAAACCCTGAAAATTTCAGAAAATTCGGACAACCGGTTGAAATGTTAGAGCAAAAAGTCTGAAAATGGCTAAATTCAGGCAAAACGTCAAGGGGTAACACTTGATTTTCAGGGCAAAAAACGCCATTTTCAGGCTTTTCGCTCTAATTTCCATCCCGTAGAGCGATTTTTATGAAACTTTGCATACTTATGTATTTCGACGAGCTGAATCGATTGGTGAACACTACAAATCTGTATCTTTAATATTTGTCGAGTTATCGCCGATCGAAATTTTGAACAAAAATACAAAAAAATTTCAAAATTTTAAAAATTTGCTAATTTGTTATATAAGGCACCAGAAACGCTAAACTGAAGAGAATTTTTAGATATCTCGTGTAGTTTTGGAATTACAGGCCCTTAAAGTTGCACTTCGAAAAATACCAAAAATCGACGTATCTCGAAAAATATTAGAGATCTGACGATGCGCTCTGCTACAATGGGTTTCTTAGCGCTTATATTATAAAGAAATGTAATAAAAAAATATTACAATTTTAAGTGAGGATATTCCGTGAGTCAAATTTCATTCAAAATCTCAGTTCTTCATTTTTTCATAAAACTCATAAATTCCAAATTGCGTTACATATCTCACACACAGACATCATTGAGAAATTGGTCTTAATGGATTCAGTGGACGTCAAAATATGTATTTCCGCAGAAATCTCGTCAGCGATTTTTTTCCTGATTCCTTATACTTTGTATAAGAAAGTAAAAATAGTATTGAAATTCCTATACGCCTGATTTCAATTGTATGCTATTTTCTCGATGAGCTGGGATTCTACAAACTGGACTGCAAATAGTATCTTACATTTTATTTAAAACAAAAATAGAAATATAAGAGGAAAAGACAAAATTTCATAGTGCGCCATCTTTGCGTCGGAAAATAATCCAAAACCGTATAATGAAACTAATTTGGCTGTGACCTGAAAACACTATCGTCATTACCCTTTAATCTGCTGCGAAAAGCAATACCCCTAATACCATAAATTGTCCAACATTAAAAGCTCATAAACACCCTTTAATTCTGTTAGAAGCTCAAGCTCGTATTATTCTTCAATTTAAGCCGAAAGTGGCTGAGAAACACCAACAACACCGCCAATAATTCGTCATTGTAGCATGGGGTAATAGCACGCTACGTGTTTAATATTGTAATAATCATTTTTGCGGGAAAAATTGCAAGTTCGATCAGTTTTCGCTCGGCTAAGCAAAAATTTTCGCAAGCATTTTGCGGTTTATTTCACGTAAATGCGAAATTATAGTGTACTGGGACGCGAATAACAAATGTACAAGGTAAGTATGTGTTATTACAGCTCTCGGAATAATATGTAGACAAGTATAATGGATGTTTTATATTAAATTTAAAAGGGTGTACACTCCCAGACAAAAGTCGACAACATCTGGACTGGTACTCTTCCGTACACTTCACTAGAAATTGTCGTTTTTATTTCGTTTCAAATGGGTTACAATTACATACATTGTAAAATGTAATAATGATACTTTTTAACTTGTTACCTATATATTTGTACCCGTTCAGGCACTTGTTTCGGGATGTAAATATGCATTAGCTGTGTGTAATTTGCGAGATGTTATGGAAAAATTCCTCAGAAATAGCTCAAGAAACTAGGCTACATTTTATGCTGTTATTACTAGCATGATTATTCAACTACTTCAAGATATTATTTTGAAAAATTTTCAGAACTCATCAACTCATACTAAATTATAAATACTTTTAGATTAAGTTCTGTAATAGTTATTTACATACCAAATGCGGGAACGCTTGGTTCACGGATGAGTGCCATAGAACGAATCCGGGAACCGAGTTCACGCAAGAGGTTTGTACACTATTTTTTGTACGAAAAGTATAAAACTAATAACAGTCCGTACAAAGAAATGAAGTTCTTCAAGGAGTTCTTTTGATAATTGTCAAAGTTGCACTATAAATATAAACACACAAATTAATTTGTCTAATATATTAGAAAACAATTAAAATATTTATAGTATTTACAGTATTAACTAGTAAATTTATTATATTTCTTATTTATATTGAGATAACTAACATTACATTTGTAGGTTATGTATTTTACAGCTGTCATATCGGGCAGATTTTATTGCCAACATTGGTAACCAAACGCACTAAATTTGTTATTTTTAAATTAAATTTCATTCTTATTCCATCATTGTTCATATTAATATTATGTAAAGGAATGTTTGAAATACTATATTTTTTTATTATAAATATAATTTATTAATAAACGCTTTAGAAATAGAAATGTTTTCGTCGAAATTTCCCGGTTGTCTATCTGGTGGAGACCTGGGAAATGGACATTTCGGACGCAACGCTAAACAACACATTTCAATGTATGAGTACAAAAAATATTTTATCCAACACCTCTCAATAAATGCTCTATAACTATGGCGATTTTAAACAAGCAAAGTAACAGATTATCCACTAGTGGGTATAATTTTGAGGAAAGCCACTAGTGGGTATTTTTTTATTTATAACAATAATAATAACACACAACACCTTGGCAACTACTTGATTGACATTTTAATTTAAAAATTTAAAGCATATGTCACTGTCAAATAATATTTCATTGATAAATTTTTCATTTATTAAGAAGTGTTAGATAAAACGTTATACTTCACACGTGGGCAAAGTGGAATAACCCACTCGATAAAATTATCTCACTCAGCCTTCGGCTTCGTGTGCTAAAATTTATCTCGTGGGTAATTCCTTACTTTGCCCACTTGTAAAGTAAATAACTATTATATTCGACAGTACTATATAATCACTTGTTTGATAATATTGCTTAGCGACTGTAAAGTAAATAGTAGTAGAAAATTAATTAAAGTAAAAAAAACCTATTGTCAAAGTAGTTAAATAGGTAAGAATTATATTGAAAATGCTTATTTGTGTTCCATCAAATAGTAAAGGTACAATAAATAATAAGTACTTGAAAGGTCTTGTAGCATACAATGTATATTTATTTACATAACAAGAAATTATAGTACAATTGCGATGTATAGGCCGTAGTATTTACAGTATGTATGTACCTATAGTTGAGTCTGAATCATTCAAACGTATCTCCATTTTGTGATTGTAAATTATCCACTTTTAAAACAGCCCGAAAGAACTGCTTGCATTTCATGAAATCGAAGTAATTTCATTTAGAAAATAACTACTCCATCAAATAATAATAAATTCACCCCCTCGGCGCTGTACGCCACTGGTGCACAGCCAACTATTACCCACTTATAAACCTTCTTGAAAAGTCATCTCAGGTCAGCGAATAGCGCTCACTTTTTCGCTATTACGGACAACTGAAGAACAGCACAGCGCAAGAAATTCATAGCAATTCAACACTTTTCAAGCGTTAGACACTTGATTAAAAACAGTATTTCGAGCGGGGTCGCGTGCCTCAGGCCACTGCAATTTTCATAATGAAAGCCGCTGCAACGGGTGCAGATTACCTACAGCACAGTGGCTGCCAAAAGTTTTTCCTACTGAACTAATAAAGTAATAGGAAGAATCATATTACAGGCGATCCATGTAGTTGTTTAGTTTAATTATAACTTAATGAAGACTTAACAGAATTAAAACTCAAATGTTCCTAGTGCTCTCAAAAGTTACATACTGTGCTATTTGTTAAAATATACAACATTTACCAATGATAAAAAAGATTATGTTTAAGTTTAAATCAAGAAAATGGCGAGCTTCATACAAAACACTCAAAACAATGTATCATTACTAGCTGAAAATAAATTCTCTAAAATTGTGAAATGTGTTGGTTAGTGAAACTATATAGAGGTCTGAAATTTGGACACGGTGACGAAGGAACGAGTGCTTGAATAATTTTTGTAAAGAGAGTTTTATATTTTTTTTTTCACGTCCGAGAGAGAGGCTCAGTTTCTATGATACTAAAATCATGATAGAAACAGCTAATTTCATATCATAAATATTAATAAATAGGTAAATAGTGTGATGATATGAACTGACAATATCTACTCAAATGTTTAACAGAAATGTAACCTATTCAAGTGATGTGCTTTTATTGTCTTTAGGCAATGTAATCAACATAAAATTTATGTTTTGTTGGTGTAAACTGTTATTTATTTATTTAGCAACTACTCGTAAAGTTGTAGACACTTAGAACAATTAACAACCAATAAAAAATACGAAGAACCTCCTTGAAATAAACCTGACCATTCGGTGTCCATTACTACATCATCATGTCCCTAAATTCTCATCAAAATCTTCACTAGTCCATGCAACAAAAGCCGCAGCATCTTTGCACCCTGGTGCGTGCCGCCATATCAAGATCTGAAGAGGGTATCATCATCTCAATGCCACCCACATAGCTGCACCCCCCTTGCTGCTACCCTCAAGCATCGCCCCACCAAGACTCACTAGATAATCGCGCTTTAACATTCCCCTGTGTCGTCAGTTGTCATCCAACGCACTCTTGACTAATGTATTATGTATATTTTATAATCTGCTCAGTGCATCTCGAGTATGTTTCCGTCTGCCAATCAAATTTCAGACAAACGACAATCGCGGGGCGCTGGGAGTGCATGGTAAGAGTGAATGTTGATGTTGATGTGATGTTCAGATGTTGATACTGTTGGTTGGGTTGTTAGGGTTAAGGATTGACTGACTGAACAAATTGGTGCGACGTTGAGATGTTTCTCAGTACTTGATGTTTTATTTATTTTTCGTTTCTTACTTGTTTCGAGTTGGTTTCTTTTTTTTTTTTTTAATGGATGACATGTATGTTTACAAAAACTAATGTGTCAGACTTTCCTTTGATACTTCTTGTGCATTAGAATTTGAGAAATAGAAAATATCGTTATTCTACGATAAAGGCTTTCAGTCGGAAATGAAGTATACATATGTCCTTATTGACATGTTAAGATTAATCTAAAAAAAATTGTTATGGTCACCACACTGCTTTAGCTTTCTCATACATATGAATATGTATTTAAATGTTTAACAATCATACTTGACACAAATTGATATGAAGAATAAATGTATTAGTAGTTTTTTTGTTCTCATAGCAACTATAGTTATTTGTCAAACTAGAGAGGAAAGCGTTTCTTTTTACCCCTCGAGTTCGAAGTTTGCCTCATGAACGTAGCGAGTGAGGCATTTCGAACGAGAGTGGAAGAAGAGCTTTCCTCTCGAGTTAGACACAACATTTTTTTTACGACATGTTTCTAAAAACGATTTTCTCGGACCTAAAATACACTTTGACAACTCAACTGACAGCCTGACACGTTAAAAGTTAGGTTATCAGACACAAGGCAGTGTTGCCAATGAACCAATCTTAAATATCTTTAATAAGTTATCAAATTGTGATTTAATATCCGATCAACTTAAATATATATTTGCCATATTCCGTTTTTTTTTTCGAGAGCTCGCGAATGAAGTTAGTGTCGACCGCGGTAATACATTTGCAACCCCTTTTCCATTTTCAATAACAACTGCCCATTTGAAATACACAGTAGCAACCGCGAAGTACGAGTATATTTCGAAAAAATTAGCAAAAAGAGTACATAAACCGACGTAGAATCACGATTGAGACACTTGATTTCCGTTCATCAGCATCAGCAAAGTAGTGCGACTCGTGGAGTTGGCTTTTAGCAAGCCGGAACACTTAAAATTTTTCATTTTTTTATGAAAGGTGACACATGTTATTATGATTGTGAAGCTGTTTTCTTAGTGAAAAATGTCAAAAATTTAAATAACTACTCGAAAGAAAATTAAAATTATTAAATATAAATAGAAAATAAACAAATAAGAATATATTTTTCTGTTACATCAAATACTATTTTGTACCGTTTAAGATTTGTATTGGACATAATACAAATGGTATCAGAAAGATATTCGGAACCATTTTTAGGTATTTATGAAGGTGACTTGTGAAACTTTAAACGCAAATAACTCGAAATTATTAAATAGTTACTTAACTGGTTTTTCCTGAAAACCACAGATTTAATTATAAAGCAAAAGTTAGAGTATTTTGAATTGATTCAATATATGTATTAATATTTCTTTGCATTTATGTATTTTCGAAATCAGGTTGCGACCGAAGAGTTCAATGGTTTTCGTGTGTTTGTAACCATTTGCAGAAATGTGATTCTAAACGAGTTAAAATTCTAATATTGTCATGCTAATAATTTAGGGCACGAATCTGACTAAATAGATCTAAAACACTAATGAAGATATAAATAAAAACATCTTCATCTTCTTTTCTAACGAACAGTACCATAACTTCTAATCGAGTCGATATTCTTCGACAGAATAATAACTCCATTTTTCCTCTCGACATAAGCAGAAAATATCCACATGCAATCTTTAAATAATTCCGCTCTTACAGAGCTCAACAGTCACTCGATGCATGCATTATACGCTGCAAAAACAAAACTGGTAATAAATATAAAATATACATCAGAAAACTGTCTCACACAAATCAATAGGCTCAGCTCGCCTCGCAAACAAAATACATTCAGTGCTCAGTGACGTTGCTGAGGACGAGGGCTTCTGGAAAAAGCTACAAAATGGACTCCGTATATATATGATCTAGAATTTTGCACCTTATTTATTTATTTTAAAATATTCATTTAAAATTATTCTTGATAATTATTTGCTATACTAGAAAAATTACAAAATATTCATATATATGATTCCGAGTGTGCAGAATGAAATTGATTATTGGTTGATTGTTCTATCTCACTTTGTGGGATATAGCAAGATATAATGCTTTTAGATTTCGTTTACCTAGTTTTCAGTTGATACACTACAACATTAGGTTACAGGCATCTATTTCAAAAATACATACCTAGTTTTTATTTTTACATTCTTATAGGAAAGACATTTTTACTGTGGCAATTTTTGTTGCACATTTTTACTCTTTTATTATGAAGAATTATAGCAATCATGAACAACATCGAGGATAATGAGATTTTCAGTAATAGTATAACAAGAAAGAGAGAATAAATTGACAGGCAATAAACAAATATCAAAATGGCAACAAGTTTGAGAAATGCACTGGAGAATTATTTCCCAATTTAAGCAACTCTCGAGTTATATTTAATTAAATTATTTTTTTATTTTATCATCAGGCACGCCACTAAATCTATCTTTTTTGCTCATTTTTTATTTGTGTTGATGATACCTATCTGCCATCAGTCATTTGTCAACAAAAACAAAAAAGCTACAGAGATTATTCCTGGGATTAATCACTAGAACTTTATTCTCAGTATAATAATGACAGGATTAGTTAAAACGCATTTGAGATATAAACTGGAGAATTATTTTCTAATTTATCGAACTGTACAAAAATATTTAATTAGATTATTTTTCAAGCCACAAATGAAAAACAAAACTTGTGTTATGTTAACTTAACTTAACTATCTGACATTTGGCAAGAAAAACCTACAGAGATACAAAAATGAGAATTTCCGATTATAAAACCAGTAGCAATGTACGCCGTTGACACAATGACAATGACAAATAAAGATAAAGAAGACTTAAGAATAATGGAACCAAAATTAATAAAGAACAATATTGGAACTAATATAGACATCAGAAAACGAATACAGAATAAGAATGAACTATGCAAAAGAACAAGAGTTGGAAGGAGAAGTGCTAGTGAAAAAAATCAATCAAAAGAGAGTCAGATGGCTTGGACAAACAAGGAAAGCAGAAAAAAGGATTCAATTAAATCAGTAGTAAAATTGAAACCAGGAGGAAGAAAAAAGCGAGGCAAACCCAGATCAATTTTGCTAAAGGAAGTAGAAGATTTAAAAGCAGTGGGATTAAAAATTGGCAAAGTAAAGCAAAAGATAGGAAGACGTGTAGAAAAGGATTTAATGAAAAAGAAACGGAGATTGATTCACTCCAACAAAAGGATCTAGAAAGTTTCATAAGAAGCGGCGTTACCCCATAGATTTGTGTAGCCACTATGTAAGAATAGACAATGAGGAATACTCTATATATTAAGTAAATAATTCTCTGTAAAAATAATTAGAATGAGTGTGCAGTTATATCTATATATTGGTTATTGCTACTTAGACCAGTATTCTATTAACATCACTATTTCAATTTGGTTTGCAATATTTGATTTCATATTTTATCAAGCTAATGTTGCTGGGGTATTTTTCTACTTTACCGCCATGGAGGTACGCCACTGTAAAATACCTCAGAAACCGCGCGAATGCCCCACTTTCGGCTGCAAATAAACAACGCTTAGCAACCGCTAAAATATACCTTGCCAGCTCAAGACGGTCTACATATCACATAAATAATATTGTACATTTATATAACACATTCACCGTGAAACTTTTCTCCTCTGATGATTTAAATAGAATTTTATTGGGTAGTTTTGCGAAGGAAATGGCCCGGAAAATGATGTGGATAATAAAATATAAAATATGCTCTGGACTCATTTTCTTAACTATGAAATTTTGATTTGTTTTGACTACAAGGAAATTAGTTCTGGAGCTTGTCAAACAAAATAAAAAATTACGATAAATTAAGTTATATTGCAATTACTTCTAACGCTTCAAATTTACTAAATTTGAACGGGAATTCAAATAAAATTTTTAAGCGTAAAAATGCACCTATTCGTTTATGTATTTGTTCTATTCTTATATATTTTTTTAGTGTATGCAAAGTAACAAGAATAAATTGGGTATTTGTATAAAAGGGTTTTTTAGCATATAGACTCCTATTCCTTGTACTGTTCTCGATGAGTTAAAATTTTTACAATTCTGTAACTTTAAACGTAGAATTCAATAGTGAATGCATAATTTTGTCTCTTCCATTTATTTCATTATTTTGAGCTATGGTATTTTAAACAGTACAATATTAAACTTACTTAGTTTGGGGCCAAATATATATGAAAATATTATTTTCAGAAAATCTTGAGGATTTTTGTACAATTAGTAATGAAAGCAATACTTTTCTCGCATTTGTATATCAATCAAATTAGTGAAATAATATGCTTTTGATAAATTTTATACACGGTATTATTTGCAACTTAATATGAGATACATAAGAGAGAAATAAACTTTAAAAATTATTTTAAAATACGTCAAAGTTTTTCATCAGCATTTTGAAAGTAATTCTTTTGAAGAAATTGATTGAAAAATAGAAGATATTGTCACTTTTGTCCTTTCAAAACGAAGAAATTAAACTATTCCTCATTGTACTTACAATTATTATAAATATTCGGGTATCGCACTTGTGCAAATACTCGATATGCAAAGTATTCACTGTATTCGATTGTCAATGGTCGAAATTCAGAAAATATTGCAACGTGATTGGTTGAAATTTTTCGACGGAAATATTCATATATAATATCCTAAGTGCATGTCAAATTATCAACAATTACATGCACGAGGTATATTCGAAGGACTATTTCCCGATTAAAATTTAGCCAAACGCTGTTTTCCTCATAAAAAATAAAGCAAAATTTAAAAACTTCAGTTGACAGCAAGTCAGAATCACCTTGGTAATTGCACTATTGCGAATTCTCGATTATTTGCACTAGTGTAAAATTATCGTGTAATTGTTGATTGGACGACATTCAGAAATGTCAGAATTCTGATTGGCTTAAATTTTATGAGGGAAATAGTCTTTTGTATTTCTGAAAAAAATTACTTGAACTCGTAAATATATGAAGTTATGTGAAATTATTATGTAGTATATGATGAATGATAATTTTACAAACATATTTCGTGGTTCAATTGTTTCATTCAGTAACTTCCTTGAGATGAGAATTCGAGCAGATGTCTTTAATTACATTACATTAATTAATACATGATTGTATCGGTATGATTCAAACATAGAATCTATATCATTGTCGTAGAAAAGGACTTGCCTATGATTTATTAATAACAAGAGCTAGAATTGAATTTAAAAGAAAAATAATGCTGATTCAGTTACACGTTCGATTCCAAGATATAAATTAAATGATTAAGAACATGTATGTAAAGTATCAGAAGCACTTACATTAATGTCTGCACATTAATAAAGTATTAGTGTCAAAGCTAATGACAGATTTCAGTCAAGGCATCACGACTGCCTTGAAGCAAACTTCTTGTACATCATACCGGTTTGTCATCAAGCAGTACAAGAAAAATAATAATCCAAACCAACCTATTTTCCCAACAAAACACGTATCCGCTCGATTATCGACACTAGAGTGAAATTAGCCGAATGAGTTTATTATAAAATAACAACATAATAACATGTTGTCTCTACAGCAACGTTCGCGCCAAACGTTTTCATTAAAAATCTGTCAGAAACACTTGAAAACGCTGCGCAAAAAGAAAAGAAACCCGCAATGTGCAGCTTCCTTGATTAATTTCACTTAATTCCTAGCGGGTTGTTTTCTTCTTGCGCTGTTGCCGTGTGAAGATAGGCACTGGTGCTGCTGGTGGATTTGTGCTATATTCAGTGTAATTATTGCACCGACGGCGAATCAACAAGTTGCTGTAATGAGCTGGGCACTTACAGGCGAGTTCGCGAGTTAAGGATCATAGACTCTGGCTGCGGTAGGATGGGATACAACTTGAGACGGTGAGGATAATTGGTACAAGATCAAAGTTACCGGATACTTGTTTTTGATATTAGTACAAATCCAATAGAAATTGAAAGTATACGCGAGTAAACTTTTGTGTACTTGTACAATAATTTAAATATTTTAGGTATAAACCTATATAAATATATAATCAACCGATATTAATAGAATATTAATTTAATTAAAATATACCTTATTAGTCAAATAATTTAAAACTTACCTTCAATTCATGATGATTAGGCGACCTCCATATTATATTGACAGTATCTGAAACAAAAAAAATATTTATTTAATAATCAATTAATTATATTGTAAAATTTATGTAACCTATTTCTATTTAAGTTGAAACATAATGAACAAAATATAAAATTCAGAGCGACTCAATTATTAATTACAATTACAACTTGAAATTAGCAATCAATTTGAACATCTAAAACTCCTGATTTAAAATATGAATTCTACTTAGATATTAGCATTCATTGGACGTGACATCTATTGAAATATTGTTGAAGTATCAAAAATTATTTCAATAATTTAACCTTTTTTGCAGAGACGGCTGGTAACTGTACATGCACAGAAATATATCAACGAAATTAGTTTTAAGCAGAATGGTACCCTCAGAAATAGGTAAATGGCGTGGCGGTGTAATTATTTATTTATTTACTTTTATATTTCTTCTGCATATTTCGAAAAACAAGAATAATTTATTAATTCTACAATAATTACTGATTTGTACCAACATATTAGATAATGATTTGAGACAACCCTAATAAATTGCAATAATTTGTAATGAAAATATATTTTTTTCAGGACATGCTAGGAAACCATACCGTTCTTCTCCCGAAATAGTGAGAAAAATGTGCTTTTCCTCTCGAGAGAAGTAAATATAAAAGTGTTACCAACATGAATGTTATTTACAAAAAATATATTGTAAAAATTATAAATTTATTCCTAATTTTATTGAAAACTTTATTTTAGTGATATACATACTTTAAATTATCTTACAATTATGTCTTGTATTTCTCTTTTCCTATATAAAATCGCAATTTGACATTTATAATTTATATTTAAGATTGGTTCATTAGCAACACTGCTACACCCCTTTGCGTCTGATAACCAAGCTTTTAACGTGGCAGTTGTGTTGTCAAAGTGTATTTTAGGTTCGAGAAAATTAGCAAATGTTTTTTAGATACACGTCGTGAAAAAAATGTTGTGTCTAACACGAGAGGAAAGCCCTTCTTCTACTCTCGTTCGAATTGCCTCATTCGATACGCTCATGAAGCAAACTTCGAGTACGAGTGGAAAAAAGAAGCGCTTTCCTCTCTAGTTTGACAAATAACTATTAATCAATCATTATAAAACAATTGTTTCTTTAAACCTACAATTAAAGAAGATGTATTTAATGATTTGTCGTCATATTAGACAAATTATATTCTAGAAAACAATATTGCAAAGCTTTTAAAAATTACTGTAATACTAAATTCTAGGCCCTTTCCCTTAAATAAAGACCATTTTTAAATCAATAACTTATGAATTATAACCTGAAACATTTAAAAAATATAAAATAATGCGGGACTAAATCTGTTTTGAAAGAGTAATCATCTCAAAAAATGAACAAAGACAAATATAACAAAAATTAATGAATATTAAAAAGAAGCTAGACATATTCGAAGGTACAACAGAAGAAGTGTTGGATTCAGTCCAATGTCTTCCTTCGTCCAAAACACAGGTAATCTTCTTGTTTAGCATTCTCTAAAGCTTGTATCTGTGGTTGCCTCTCCATGGAGTATGCTTATTAAAAATGGCCGTTCATCTATATATCAAGCTTGATAGTTTAATACCAGCGCATGTTAATAACACCCGTTCCATGGCAGGTAGTTATATCTCACTGCCTGGCAAGTCAGGAAATTAAGTTTCGACCATTTTCGGGTCTCATCTTTGAGAGTGTTCTTCGCGAATGCTTTATAAATAACCCAAGAATTACCTATCTACATTCATTAGAAAATACACACGAGTACTCTTTGTGTAATTCTATACAAATTAATAATAAATAACATAAAGAAATTTATTACTAACACAAATGAAAGACAGTGTCAAAATTTTATTCCGATGAGTTAAGTTCTGGCGTAGCACAAGGACTGAATGGCGGCCCCATACGATTGGGTTACGTTCATACAGCTGTATTCATAAACAATTTAATCTGCCAATTAGCTAGTCGATAAGTTTTACGTATTTGTATTTTATGAACGGTTGGATGAGATTCCGTGAGATAAGTGATAAATCCATCAAGCAGGAGTAATGGTTACGTGCATCGTGCATTCGGTACGGATTCGGTGTTGCTCGGTGTAGTGTTGGTGTATTTCGACGTTGTTTGTGACTGTGTATATTTTATTAGGAGCTTGGAACTTGGATCAAACAGGGATGGACTTCACATGAGGGATTTTGTTATAGTGAATTTGACAGCTCGGCTTTATGTTGGTTCAGTTTTTCATGCTAGTTCATAAAATAACTCTAACAGTATGCATAAGAAAAATATTGCTTGAATCCTTGAATTCTAATCTGTCTTGTCAATTTTCTACTTCGATGATTAGAAAGTGACTTACTATATTTCACCAGTGGAACAATCAAAAACTTGCAGGAATAGTATATTACATGTGGGGGTGGGGAATGTTTCATTCCAGCCGAGGGCTTATTACATGACCGAGAAGCTCAGATAAAGCGCAAGGCTGTATTGAAACTCCCACCAAACTATGTATACTATTTTATTCACAATCATCCTTAATTATCCAAATTAACTTCTCATTCTACTCCAATATCCAAAAAACAAAGGTGATGTGTATTAGTAAAATATGAAAACAAATGTTTAAATTTATTTCAATAATTTGACATGTGTCAACAGTTTAGGAAATTCAAATCCTAATAAAACAGTATTACATTAGAATTTTATAGGTATTACTTTATAATAAAAATGTTTCTGTTCAATATTAATATTGTAATTATTGATTTTTCTGTTCTACAAGTTTTACATTTACATCTTAATAATGCTCATATCCGTATCCCACTTTATCGTAAATATTTATTATTTATTTATTTATTTTATATTCATTTATGTTTCATAACTTATAAACGAAAGAGGAGTAATGAAAATTCAAAATTATAATTGTCATGAAAATGCAAAGAACTGAATAAATGTTTTTCATAATTGAAAAACAGGAAGTGGAATATAGTAAATTTTTAACGATCGTCAATTGTTTAATTGTTTTTTACAATAATCAATTGAATCGAATTTATTATCAAATTAAAAATGAATTGAACTGAAATATCAAACATTACTTTTGAACGATATTCAATTGATTTTATAATTGTAATTAGAATTCTGTCGGGCTTACAGCAGATCACAGTATATGACCAAAAACAATGAAATTTAAATTTATATGTGTAATGCCCACTTCAATTTTTCAGTAGATATTGGAAAAGTGAACCAAATATTAAAAACAAAGGTATTTAGCTAATTTCTATTTAACATAACTAATTATTTGTCCCATTCAAGTGTTTATTGAGGACACAGGGGGTTGTAGTTCTATTTAATTTAGATAATAAAAATCGGTTACACAAATAGTGAAAAAGTTAATATTCTGTACTGTTTTCATAAATCAAATAATAAAAAAACGCATAAACAATTGAATATCAGAACATATTGTTATAATTTAAATTTCTGTATTATTAAGCATAATTTAAAGACGCCTTTCTAGTTGTTATACACATCATTTGAAAGAGAAACAAGTTTAAAACATTATTTGTAGGAATATACAATTTAATTTTTTTCCAAACAAATAATTGGCCATAAGAAAAAACTGTTTGAGCTGTTTTATAGACCCAATTCTATTAGAAAAGTTTTACTTTCAACATTTTCTTGTATCTCTAATATTTCAGCTGATATATAAGCTGGACAACAAAATATTAATCTCTTGTATAGCATCTTTATTTTAAATATACATAATTTTCTGTCACCGGAAAATGATTTATGAGTCAATCATATGTAAAGAATAAACTTTTGTATAGTTTTAAATAATTATTTACTTTTGATTATATGTATAATTATCAAATTTGGATTTTCTGTTTATAAAAATATACACGGATGTGTGTACAGAGTATAAAATACATTTTCTGAAAATGCCAATAAAATTTCGGTGTGCGTGTGTTCGAAATTCTTCTACTCCTAAACGTTTAGACTGATTTTTTTTAAAATATATTTATGGGGTCACCTGGATGGTTCTTAGTTACAGTTAGATCTGGTAGGTGTTGCTATTGTCGAAATCCAGATTTTTAAAAAATTTGCTGACTTATATTAATCTCTTACGCATTGTACCATCAAAAAAAAATAATTCATCAAAATCTGTCAAGCCCTTTAGGAGGAGAATAATTACGAACACCGGAATTTTATGTAAAGATGAGTAAAACTCGGATAGTCCGAACTGAGATTCGAACCCAGAACCCTTCGATTACATACCACTGGCAGGACGTCTACCTACCGGGTCCGCTAGTTTACTAAAATATTGGAAATAATTACAAAACGGTATCGTAATATTCAGAAAATGCATCTTATATCATCAATATACCGAATATTTAACAAAATACATTTGATTTTCTACATAGTGTATTTCTAAAAATTTCCTTTGTATTTTTAGTATTTGTTTCTTTTTGCCTTATAGCGTACGTTACACATTAATGAAATTATATTTGTACATACGTCAATTTATAATACAATTTGAGTTACTGCTAGTTCTTAAAATCACCATAATAGTTAATAGTTAATATCTTGATACCCAAAAAGTTCAATAAATTCGTTGAAAATACTGCAGTTCTGCCCTGGAGAAATAGACCGAGCCGTGTCCGAGTACAAAGGCAAGATTTTAATGATACGTTTTCAATCATTCGCCTCGACTGGTTTAGTGTGTGCAAGCATTTCCATAATACTTTATCAAATCTTGTCTCATGCTCAGATGCGATGCTTCATCCACATTTTCTTCACTAACTAACTCACGGCGTACAATTGAAGAAAGAAATTTATAAACGGTGTTTCGTCACGAGAAGTCAGAAGAAAATTTAAGGTTATGCTCCGTTATGCTTGTAATAATGTGCAGTATTTGCTGCTGCATTTTTATGTAAATACTAATGAGAAGATTTCTGTAATTAATTTATTAATTACTGTAATTATTTGGTTGTTGTGTTCGAATGATTAAGGCGTTTATTTTATTGACATGCCATCACGCTTCTGGAGTTAGGGTTGAATTCATTGTATTGTTACATTAATAAAATGGTAAAGACCCATGTTATTTTAAAAGTTGCCGTCGGATTCTCGGATTTCGGGTGATTCTTAAAAAGACTACTTATGAATATTTTGCGCTGTTAAATTGAAAGTTAATTTTAAGTTTACTTAACTATTAAGTAGTTGATAATTTGTCGGTAACTTAGAACGAATTCATACCCACACTATTTTGCATGGTGGATCGTTACATCCTAAATTTTTAATCCCAGAAATGACAGTTCCTATTTTAAGTTAACCCTGTGGTTCCCTTTAAATAACATTTTTGAGGGCCACACTTCAAGGGCAAAAATATATCATTTATCGAGATGTATGAAAGCAGAGTGCCACACTCAAAATGGGCAAATGTTGTGATGTCATAGAAGTTATAGATAAAGGCTGTACATTTAATTGGTATATTTATAGACATTAAAAGTTAGGCGTTTAAATCTAGTTTAATTAATACTGCAACAATTAAAGCAAGTGATTAATTATTTAAGGTCGATATATGCCAAAGACAGATTTATACAAGAATCTATTGAAATCTATAAAGCGATTAAGTCAATCAGGAATTTAACAAGACTTTTTTATAAATCTTAATTTATTGATTGTTGTTACTTAGGATTTTTGTCTTTAATAAAAAATCTTTGACTATATGTTCTAAAAGTTTTTTTCTGCTTCTATTCTTTTATTTACAAATTAGAGAAATGAATTTTTGTGACGTTTACGGATTACATAAATTGAATATTGTGTATCTTGAGGATGATTTAGACAGAAATGAGATTATTCTAGCAAGAAATATTTTTGTTATGAATATTTCAAACTATTTCCTCTGTTTCGGCTTTCATTTGCCCCATTTCTTTACAGAAATGGTTGATAATCTCTATTCTGGGACATTCTTGGTAGAGTATTTAGGTTGGTGACAGTGATTTTGTTCGTTATTCGGATATTTTGTATAGTCAAAACAGTCATATCAATGTCCCTAAAAATTTTTCAAGATTGTAACATATCGAGAGATCGCCATTCCAAATCACACAGCTGACAGTTGCTATTTTAACTTAACACTAGAATCTTTGGGGGAGGGGAGGAAACGTAACTTGACGGCTGATAATTGGTATCATGTGCAAAAATATATCACTTGAGTGAAAAGGCCTAATGATATACATATTCATTTATTTTTATTATAAATCGTTTAAGAAAGAAGTTCTTTCCATGCATCATTAATAAGTGTGCGGGAATATGTCACTGTAACACGGAAACAGAGAAAAATATAAGGAAAGTATTAAGTACTTATTTATTTATCTTAAAATACATGAAATTGAATGTCCATTTAATTCATTTTATTAAATTTCTGAATCTGAACCTGGTTAAATCCTCTTGTTCTCACTTTGTTTACATCTGAATTAATTTTTGTCTTTTCATATTTATAATCAACTAAAAACCAGCTGCAAAATGCAACGTGTTTAAATTTAATAATATCCAAAATGACACACTTCATATTTTACACGTTTTGCTTCCTTAATTTTAAAATTTCCGATTTACAAGTACCCAGTTTTACATACACGGCAATGACGCTGAAATACTTTTAACAATAAATTATTATTAGTTCAATATTGAAAAGTCAAAAACCTTATACTTATTATATGGATTGTATTATTTAATTTATCTTGCATGCGGTCGGGCAAAATTGTGATATATGATAAGCAATAAAATAGATTAAATTGTAACTGTACTGTATTATATCAAATTAATATTTCTCCGTCAAGTATAAATTTACGTCGGTGGGTTAAGAAAAATCATTTCTAGAATTATACGAAGGTTTAACCGAGCATGATATATTTAACCGCTAAACAATAGACGTATGGGCGAACATCTTTTTATACAATTACAAAGTGTGTTTAACCTAAGAATTTAGACAGTGATTATCTTATTTTTATTGCGTCAAGTTGTTAGATAAATAGATACTAAACAATGGAGAATGGTCGATTACTTTATTAGAATTAAACATCGTGTATCTTTCTGTTAAACTTTTTCGACAATGATCCTTTTGTTACTATTTTTTGGGTATGAGAGCTGAGATAAGTGTTCTGTGCTGTTATTAAACAATGAAGGAAAAATATTGAGTTGATTTTGAAGGCGTGTCTTTCTAAGATTGACTGCGGAGATATCTAAATTATACTTTCACTAACGTATATGGTAATTTTTAATTAATGACTTATGTGTCATATTAATTTGAAATTCTGATGTCTTATTAATGGATTAGTGAGATATTTTGTTTAATAATTTAATTGGTGCCAATGACAGATTAATAAATATTTTCAATTTAATTTTACGCGTTTTTATTTTAAATCTTCCTTATTAGAATTCCTTTAATTTTAATTAATTCTATTAATGCCTTGTATGGAACCGTATTTAATTTATTCTAATAACATAACTGTTATTCATGTACATGTTAGGGCCAAAGTGACTACTTGGATATAATATAATAAGATATATACCTGTTATAGAACTATAGGGATGTCAATGCTATTTTTTCAATAAATTTGGTCTATTACTTTCGAGCCTAATTGAAAATAAATAAAAAATCTGTTGTGGGCAGCACAATACCTCCCGCTATAGATTTCTTATCGAAAAATGCAGAAACACGGACTATTACTATCAAGAAACGCTCATCCCTTCAAAAAGTTGAGTTTTCAATTACGACACATGTCAAAAAAATTCATTTTTCCATTTCTTAATCCTTGTTTTATTTTTATCAAAAGGCATAGGTTTGCAGATTTAAACGAAAATGTCAAAATATAACTTTTCTTTAATGTGCTGTAATTCGTAAATGGTGTCAGTAAAATAAACATGTTTTAAGCAACAATTGTAGATAATAATATTTAAAACATAATTTAATAATTTATTCAGATATTTCAAAATAACTTGATAGGGTTTCAAGTATATTACCAATTCCTGTTATTGGATTATCACCAAAAACTAATCAGCTCTTCCAAAGGGGATACAATTGATATATACAAAATATCAAAATTTTCAGTTTAGTACTTAGTAATTTTTGAGAAACCGCAACTCCAGAGATCCACAGAGATTGACAAACAGACAGACACTATCGCAAAACTATTTAAATTGTATTCTAGGGACCCTAAACGTGCTCATCCACTGAAAATTGACAACCGAATTTTTAGCATGATTCCTATACCTCCCTTACAGGATGTAGAGGGAGGTAAAAACTTGTGCAGTATTCAAAAATGCATACAATAAAGTCTATTTGGTTACCCAATATATTTACATTCTATGATATGTCAAGCAAATTAAAATAATTATTTATTACGGCCATGGAAAATTAAACAATTAACTGCAGTTCATAAAACAGATTTAGATTTATTTATTACAGTGTTGTATTATTTTCAGCAGAGAAAAAATAATGACGAATTTGAGAGTTCATTTCTTTCCATTTCCTTGTGTTTATTAAATAAATAAATCTAAAATTGTTTAATGATTACTAGTTTTTATTATTTTTCCAGGCCTGTTACAACTTTTCTAATAACTATTGATTTTAATTTGATTGATATTTCGTGAAATACTAGTATTTAAGGAACAAAATATTTTTAAATTCTAAACGTATTTTGTATTTTATATTTTGCTGTAAAGCAATATAAAAAAGAAAATAAAACTGCAATTCCTATAAGGCACATTTTATTTCTACCCCCAGTACAATATTTGCACAAAATTTTGAGTGTTTCACTGGTTTTCGCAGATCTCAGTAAATTATATATTTTTGCTCGTGAAGCGTTGTTACCAGCCGTCAATTTAAGGCCCACAAAATGGTAAGAAGGCTGCTGGATTCAAATTGAGGATCTTACGAGTATGATCCACGATGCAAAATTGTGTGGGTATGGATTAATTCTAAGTTACCGACATATTATCAACTACTTAATATGTAGTTGAGTAACCGAATCCGTTACAGTAAATCAGGCCCAAATAATAAAATTTCTTATTAACACACACAGTAGGTACCGGGACATTAACGATATTTATGTTTTAAAAACAACAATTTTATTATCCGGTGTCAAAACAGAAGGCTATGAAATAAAAATAAGAACCGGGCTGTTTTACAAAGTTTTATGTGTTTGAACTTAACAGGCATTTTAAGTGCTCGCTTGCTGAGTAGGCTATGACTACCCGATGTGATTTTGTTTGTAATTGCTGCAGATAGGGAGTGTGAGAGTAATTAAGAATTTTTTGTCTTTTAGACGATTTGTTTACTGAGTATAATTTTATTATCTTTATTGCTGAATGCAAATAAGTTAAATGTAGGTAGATGAAGGTAATTTGTTCAGCAATCATTATAAAATTGATTTTTTTACCGGTAATTTTATATGATTATTGGAAATGTGTATAAGCTAATAATATTAAAATGCAATTTACATAAGGAAATATAAATTTTATCTGCAATATTTTATGTAATAAATTGGTGTAATATAAGTATTTTTTGGCCTATATTTAATATGAGATATGCATAACTGATTTCGAATTATTTTATATTTTCTACTGGATTAACTTGAGCATATTTACTGTATATGTAAATAATATTTATTTGCCTCTCGGCTTAATACTTCACATTTCTACCCATTGAATAAATAATAAATAAGTACATGATATTTCATTTCTTATTACAGTTTTATTGTTTTCTTTCTTTCTTCTATTTTTTTCATCCATTCTAACACTATTCCCGAATCTTCTAGAATTTCTTCTCCGCTTCTTCACTCTTCTTTAAATTCACCGCATTCCTTCTATTGTTTCCCATCCTTCTCCACATAGTCTACATCTTCTCTCTTCGTCTAGTTTCTAGTAGTCGTTGACGTTCTCTTCATTTCCGCTCCTGTACCTTGCTACCTTCCTGATATTTTCGAATTTTTCCTATTTCAAATATCTAGGTATGCCGAGAGTTCTTATGTTATTATATTTTGGGTTATATCTGGAGGATTAGATGTTACTTAATCTTTCCTGGTTCTGGATGTCTATGCTTCTTTGTTTTCTTCTTCCTTTTATATCCTGTCCTCTTTCTTATATTTAGACTTATTTTTTTCTTTAGTTGCATCAAATGAATATTTTCAGATTTATGCAATTTAGAAATAATACTACATGTTAAAATTTTCGAAATTCACTACTGATAATTTCTTATCCAACATCTTTTAATAAATGCTCTATAACCATGGCGATTTTAAACAAGAAAAGTAGGTAACAGATTATCCACTAGTGGGTATAATTTTGAAGAAAGGCATAGTGAGTAATTTTCTATTAATAACAATAATAATAACGATAAATTTAGTATAATGGAACTGGAGGCAGTATGATTTTGAGGTAAACGATCTTAAAGCTCAAGAAAATGTTTTTTAATAATACATAACACCTTGGTAACTACTTCGATTGGCATTTCAATTTAGAAAATTTAAAGCATATGTCACTGTCAAATAATATTTCTATAATAAATTTTACATTTATTAAGAGATGTTGGATAAAACGTTACACTTCACACGTGGACAAAATGGAAATGCCCACTAGATAAAATTATCACATTCAGCCTTTGGCTTCCTGTGCTAAAATTTGTCTCGTTGGTAATTTATTACTTTGCCCATTTGTAAAGTAAATAATTATTATGTCTGCTTTTCGATTTTTGTTGAGTTTAATATAAAATTCAGCAATCTTTTTATCAGCTTCTGTGAGTTGTTTAAAAATAAATCAAATATTTTCAGTGATTTGTCTCACTGTTCATGTATTCATTATTGCATTTATTTCTGTTATATTTGATTTATACTAATATAAAATACATACTTTTTCTTGTTAATACTGAATTAATAAATTTAAAGATTTAAAATATTGCCATATTTCTTATTTTAAATCTTAACAATCACAAATGTGATAACAGTAATATGTGTATAGATTTTCAGTTAAACCAATTTATTTGTGATCACAAAATATTTTTGTAACATGGATACGGATGTAATATTAATTTAAAATATTTTATTGGAAACCATTACATATAAAACAAAGTTATATACGTATCAAAACCTAAAGTTTAATCCTGTTTGATAAATTATAATTCCGAACTCATTTTGTACTATTAAAGTGCATATTTCCATAGCAAAATAATCATTATTATTGAAATTCAATGCACTAACTAGTGATATAATTGGGAATAGTTTATTATTTTTATTAATAAAAGAAAAATTTGAGTATCTTTCAGAATGAGTCGACCATGGTTGATAGTTTTCAAACATAACATGTAACAAACTTCTGGTAAACAGTTTTAATTGCTATAAATGTTTCTCATTTTGCACTGAAAAAATCTCGTTCTATTCTTACCGTCGCAACAAATTTTTTTAAATATCCTAGCCTTTCAAATATCTACCTACTGTAACAACATCACATAACAAATAATTTACAAACATTTCTAAAGTCTTAAAACAATCAAAGCACCCAACAATGCCACCTATAAAACAATAAGCCAAACGGGGCCAACATTACACCCTGCAGAACACCTAACCTATCCCTGTACCATTCCATGGCATTCTACGATCCAGCCACCATACTAAACTCATATGCCATATGCTACACATGTAGCAACGCGGTCCGAGCGCCGGCCGGCGAGTGGCGGGGGAAATAATGGGCGGGGCCACGCATGCAGAGCTGGCCAATCAGAGGAGGGACAGCGGACCCCTGCAGGCCAGGCTATTAAACACGTTATTTTTTTAGACATCTGTTAATCACCTGCTCTTGGTATACCGCGGCGAACTATTAACTACACTGGATGGTATTATTTAAGACGGAGAGCGATTTCTTAAGGGTTTGGGTGGTGTTCCGAAGAAAGGAAACTTTTTAAACATGCTCCTAGCTTTTAAGTGATTATTTGCTTCTTATTTTTACGAAAGTATAGGGCAGGGATGGCGAAACTTTTTGAGACGTTGGTCAAATTTTGTTCACATTTTTTTTAGTACCAGCTCGTGGGTCACTAATACCCATTTGCAATAGAGTTAAGTTGAAAAATGTTTAACTGAGTATTTTTAAAACTAAACATCTTTAAAATTCAATTGGCTTAACATGTAAAAATGGGCGCAGTTTGACGATTAAAATTTTTTTAGTGAGGTTAAAAATTCTTAAGTGTTTGATGCAAATGGCAATAAGTGTTTGAATGAAATCAATCATGGGTTAGTTCAAAAGCTTGCGTGGGTCAGTGTCTGACCCACGGGTCATAGGTTCGTACTGTCGTACTGTCGATGTACTACACTGATAAAAATGTTTTTTAAGAAAATACAGATACGGTATCCGGCCTATCCGGCCTACATTTTACTATCCGCCCACCCCAAAGAATTAACCACATTAACTACGATTACAAATTAATACTTTTGTTCATTAAAAAAAAAAAACTTTGAACAAAATATTAAACCGACAAAAAAATAATGTGAAGAAGAAAATAAAATAAACCTTCTTAGTTTTAATAACTAAACTCCTGAACTCATGTAAGTAACTAATTTTGAGTTGGAGTTCGTTTCAAAATTAGTTACTTACATTAGTTTAAGAACTTAATTATTCTGACAAAAAGGTTTATTTTATTTTTAGCTCTTCAGTTTCTTTTTTCGACAGTTTAATTTTTTAGTAAAAAGTTTTTAATAACAAAAAAGAATTAATTACTACTCGTAGTTAACGAGCGACAAATTCAAATTATGGTTAATGAACACAAATTTTTCAGCATTTTACAGGCAATAATATCCGATATTCGGTATTCGGCCAATCAACTATACGTTTCATCTCTAATACAGATTCCTCTTAAATGAAGAGAAAATTTTATTTGAACTGTGCCAATCCGAAAACTTTTGTAGGTTTAATAAATATTCTTGTATAGAAATTAATTTAGTTTTGAACATATCAAAGTATTCAACTGAGACCCATTATGGGGACGAAGAAGTTTGAATAGGAGCAGTTTTAGTTCAAAATGATATCGTTTTAAATAAAAACAATTTGTTTAAAATTAAAACGATGACATTATTTTTAAACATAAAATTTAAAATATATTAATTTTCTTTCTATGCAGAAAAGGAAGATAAATAAATTTTATATTCAAAATTAATATTTTATTTGAATTGAACCTAATTATTTTGTAAGAAATAACATTTTCTTCAACGTATGCATACAAAAAGAAAAATGAAAATTTTTTTTAAACAAGAAGTTATTTTTATGGGGTGGATGTACTTCACCTTCAAATTTAATAATTTTTCGTGTTTGATATCTATCAAATTTTGCGTACAATTAAAGATTGTGACAGTCGGATTCGAATGATCTTGAAATAACAATTTAATAGGTTACTTTATTCGAATGCCCTGAAAAACAGTTTAAGGGGTGACTTTATTCGATTACGATTCGATTTCATTAGATACGTTCCATTAAAAATAAGTACTGTTATTCGAGCTTGTCGAGTATCAGTTCTGTAGGCTTAGGGTTTGTTTATGAAAAGTAAGAACGAAGCGAGCTTAGGTAAATTCCATATCAACATTACTTGTACATCATTATTTTAGTATCGCTGAAAAAACATTTACAGTACCTATATGTATATTTGAATCAAATCAGCAATAGTGGGAGAAAGTGAAAAAGAAGATAGTGACGTGAACCGCACCACAAGAAAGCTGTACTGTAGGTATAAACCCATCTACTGTAGAACACGAGTAGAAAAGCGTGAAAATTTACCTACCTCCCAATATATTCAATTAAAACAGACGACATTCGTATGTATCTCTTTTTTTCTATATCCATCTTTCTCCTGTCAAAATTACGGTATATCTTCGTTCTCCTAATTTGCAATATTTAATTTCTTGTACAGTATATATACGGGTATTTTATTTTCTTGTTTGTTGTAATAAATTAAAATTTCAATGTTAGTTTACCAGCCCTATTGTGTTTCATTAAAATGTTGTAATAGTATGTGGAATCGACAATTTAATTTAATCGCCATTTTATTTTTGTCTCTGTCACAACATTAGTTTCAGGGAATTCGACCAGCTTGTCGAAATATGATATTGCTATATATTTAATAAGTATCTTTAATTAATTACTGTCTTAATTGCTTAATTTAAATTTCAATTAGGGATTTACAAAGATACATTCAGGCCATTAGAATTAGACAAAAGAAGATCATACATAATCCACTAGCTCTACAAAATAACCTAACATTTATTGCACAAGTCCGTACATCAATTTCTTTGGGATCTTTTTCTCGCAGGTAGCAGGAACTATTTAGAGATCCCTACTTTACCATCCCAGCAACACAGACACCGTTGTCCAGGCTTCTTTCTTGTGCGTTCGAGGCTCTTATCTCGTCTCTTTGTGGCTCTACCGAGCGACATTACCATAACTTATGACCGCTATTACCGACCAACAACAACGTTTTCAAATGTAAGTGTGTATTACTGATGCCGCTACGATTTTCTTTTTTATTTTTACTGTTTTCTTCGCTGAAGAGTTTGGTTAATGTTTATATTATGATGTTATTGACATGTGAGTGGACGTTGTCAGTGATTTATTCTTCGAATTTCAGTGTCGAAATAAAAATAATAATTGATGGATATAGAGCAAGTTTTTTTGATGCGTTGCGGATTGATGCAATTGAAATGATTTAGTTATAAGTAGGTACTTAAGTTTAAAATAAGTATAGATTGTTTACTAGCAAAAAATCGATTATCTGAAAGACTTTTAAATGCAATAAAAATGAAATTATTTTATAGAACCAGAAGGTTTACAGCAATTCCAGGTAATGCTAAGCAAAATCACTTTCCATGATTTTTTTTAGTTTGACAGTTAGTACGAACAACCGATTAAGGGAGATTAATTAACTACTAATTAACTTGTTTTATATTGAAGTGTATTAGCAAAAATTCAAGCTATAAAACATTTTCTTTCTTTCAAATTTTTCTTTTTGTTTTAAGTCGAAAGACATTCGTTTGTCACTGTAAGTAGATTTCTAAATTTTCAATTAGGAATAAATCGGGGACCATTCCAGAAACGGAATATTTTAATTAACATTATAATGTAGCTTTAATAAATATAAGACACAACACATTCTACTCGTGCTGTGATTTTAATAAAACATTAATCGAAATAATTAATACAGGAGATGTTAATTTGATTGTATTGGTTTCGAGGGAAAGAATAATTCGAAGGATCAGATGTTATTCAAACATCACTTTGTTTAAAAGTTTTATTATAAATATGACGAATAACAATGTTACATTCACAACAATGATTTAAATATAATTATTTTTTGACGTTTTTTAAACCAATGAAATGCTTTATTGTATGTTACGTGTCTGCGTTTTCATCAATCCTGTCATTATTATACTGAGAATAATGCTCTTGTGATTATTTCCAGCAATATTCTCTGTAGCTTTTTTGTTTTTGTTGACAGATGTCAGATGTCAGATAGTTATCATCAACACAAGTAAAAATGAGCAAAAAAGATAGATTTAGTGACGTGCCCGATGATGAAATCAAAAAATAATCTAATTAAATATAACTCGAGAGTTAGATAAATTACAAAATAATTCTCCAGTATCTTTCTAAAACTTGTCACTATTTGGCAATAGCCACGAAAACCCGTAGTTTTCGAAAGATTTGTCAAATTATTTTCAATTTATTCTCACTCTCTTATTATATTATTACTGATTATTTAACGATGATACAAAACAGATAGATGCATAGACTGATGCTAAAACAATGAATTGCAATGCTTGTTTTACATAGAATCATGATATATATTTCCTCATCCCCACTCAAACCACCACTAGAGGGTTGACGAAGCGGAGAAGGAATGGGGACACCTAAACAGGCGAAGTTTGTCATAGATACATCAAATTTTGTACAGCAATTATTTGCAACCATAGTTACTACAGTCTATCAAAAATAATTTACACAAAACTTGGACATAATAATGACCAAAATATGTCTCCAAGTAGCTTCCTGATCCCTGTATTTTAAGTAAAATACCTGATACATTTCAAGGCAATAAGGGCATAATGGGTATTCAAACAGTTCATCAGGTTATATGACATGTATGAAACTTAACATTATTGTACTCAAAAATTGTATACCGGGAGTTTTCAGTGTACATAGAGATGTCATTACCATAGTTACTGTTAAAGTGATAGACAACAATGTATTATAGCGTTTTTACCTTCCACCACATCCTGTAATGGAGGTAAAAGTAAAATTGAGTAGTGAGTTTTCAGTGGGTGGGCACGTTTTAGGGTCTCTAGAATACGATTTTAATAGTTTCGCGATGATGTCTGTGTGTGTGTCTGTCTGTCTATCTGTCTGGCTGTCAGTCTGTCTGTCTGTCTGTCAGTCTTTGTGGATCTCTGGAGTTACAGTTTTTAAAAAAGCACTAAACTGAAAATTTTTATATTTTATATATATCAATTGTATTCCCTTTGGAAAAGATAATTAGTTTTTCGTGATAATCCAATAACAGGAAGTGGTAGTTAACTTGAAGTTCTATCAAGTTATTTTAAAATATGGCAGTAAATTATGGTTCAATGAAAATTTTGTTATTAGAATAATGTTTGAAATTGTCACTGTCACCATTTACGAATTACACCACGTTAAAGAAAAATTATATTTTGATATTTTCAAATCTGCTAACCTGTTTTTTGAAAAAACAAAACAACGGTTGAAAAATGTCATTTTTTGACATGTGTCATAATTTTTTGAAGGGATGAGCGTTTCTTGATAGTGGTGGTCCGTGTTCCTGCATTGTTCTATAAGAAATCTATGGCGGGAGGTATTGTGCTGCCCACAACAGATTTTTTTTATTAGGAAACATATAGATAACTTACAATAATTAAAATTAATAACTCCTACCATTTTAATGAAATTTATTGTGTATTCTACAGAAATTAAAACAAATTTCTTATTTGTTTAAACTTGCATTGTTTGTTTGGCTTCCGTGAAAATCTGCGTATAATAAAATAAGAAGCAAAATCTTCCTACGTAAATTATAAATCGGCATATAATAGTTATTTATTATAGGTTTATCTTATTAGACATAAATCACGAAAGAAAAATTTTGGTATAGAACCGAAGGTCGAGTGTTAAAATTTTTGTACAATTACATTTATTTGAATGTACATTTCTTCATTTAGCTTCGAAGACAGAACATAATTTAATCTTTAAATATCCCACTGAAGCAAATTAGCAACATCAACTTCAACGCTTCATATCTTCAATCTTCAAATAAACAAGTCAAGCACGTATCAGATTTCTGTCAACAGATCACTTGTCTGGTATGTTTATACCTCAACCCACGTCTGCTGTCCAGGAATCAGAGGATTCTACAACTACAGTGGTAATACTGCAGGCACCCAAAGCACCTGTTTCAAGTAGCCAAAGAAGCGAGCCAGCAAACCAGCCTGAGATCCATCGCAAGAACGTTGAAGATGTACAAATCGTGAACATGAAGCCAACTGATGGGATCTTGAAATTTGGTTGTTTTTGTTTTTGGGTGCCATCGTTTTGAATTTATGAAATCTGATAAGATGATGAATAAGTTAGCGACATATTTTTCAATTTGTTTTATCTTAAATAAATATATCTTCTCTATTTTTTTTACCCATTTTTGCCTCCTCCGCATGTTCGTAGGTATATACATGTTGAATCATAACTTACGGAAAATATTTAAAGTATAAAAAGGAGGACCCAAAATATTGTATTTTCCTTAAATAACTTTTGGCAAAACCTCAATAACCAAAAAGTTACAGAATATATTTATTCTTTTAAATGAATGATCGCTCATTTTGTAAGAAATACAATTTTCTTCAACGAATGCATACAAAAGAAAACTGAAAATTTCTTAAAACAAGAAGTTATTTTTATGTAAAATGTAAAAATTCTATGGAGAAATGGTTTTAAAAATGTATTAACTTTTTACCTCCTGCCTACCTCTAGGACTTGTTTTTGGTCAAAAAATTGGGTGGTGAGTTTTCAATGAATAAGCACGTTTTAGGATCACTACAATACGATTTTACTGTTTTCGCCATGATGTCTGTTTGTATGTATGTATGTAAAAAATGTAAATTTTTTACGAAATGTGATACATGTCATTTTCATTGTGAAGCTATTTTCTTATTGAAATATATGTCAAAAAATTAAATAAAAATACGAAATAAAATAATGTTCTAAAATATAAGTAGAAAATAAATAAATAAGAAGATATGTTTCTGTATTATCAAGTAGGTACTATTTTGTATCGTTTAAGAGTAGTATTGGGCGGGAGGTTAAGTGCTGGCCACATCAGATTATTTTATACCTCTTCGATAATTTAAATGAATTTTATGAGTTAAATTTTAAAGAGGTATTAAGCAAAGTGAAATGATTACCATTAAATTTATTTCTTTATACAATTTATTATTATTGAATTTTTCTATGTTGTATTGTGTTATTATTATAGGTACTTATTTCTTATAATTTTCTTACACTTATATGTACCTACTAAATTACTTGAAAAGAAATTATTATTATTATTAACTATAACAACTGACTCGTATATTTGGACTGGCAAGTGTATTAATTTGTAATAAAATAGAAGAAAAAAAAAACAAGAAAAAATACTGTAGGTATTCGAAAACCAAATTAAGAAAGAATAATGTGAAAAGCACAAATAATTATGAGAAATTTCAGAACTTAACATACGCCTTAGAGCATTTGTATTTAAAATAAAAATTTACATAAATACATATTGGAACCAGTTTGTTTCAAAAGTACTTACATATGTAATTCTGCTTATTCCACTTTTGGTTAACATTATCATTAACACAAATATCAATTTGTGTTTTACAACGCAGTAATAATTTTACATTTCCTACATAAATGTTTACTCGCATTGCTTATAAATTAAGTTGTACAGTATGTTCAGATTTCGCGGGGCACTAAATATTATGATCTCGAGAACTGAGGAACTGCAGCTAAGAAAATTAGCCTATAATAAAATGACCTACGAATTATTTCACATTCCACAAATAACTGAAAATTAGTTTGCTAAGCTTGTAAATTGATAAAATGACAATGTTTGTTTTTCATGATTGTAAGGTTGATGAAGTGACAACAACTTTTGTTTAATATAACCGAAGTGAAGAGACAAGTAAAGGAATTATCCTGGATATTATTCCTTATATATTCTTAATCCGAATTCTTAACCTGTTGTACCATTTAGAAAATATAAATTTTTTTTAGTTTACTGTGACAAAAACGACTTTAAAGAGCGACCATTGTTACATATTATATAGGTATGCGTGTTCATCCACAACTACAAATTTACCACTTTTGTTGAGAAAGGGGTTCCCCTAAATTGTCAAGAATCAAGAAATATCAAGAATTCTTGAAACAAGACAAAAAATACATTATCAAGAAATGAGCAAGACAACAAATATTTAATTTTTGTATTGAAAATAAGCCCAAGACAAGAAGTGATCATCAAGACAAGAAATTTTGTTTTGATGAAACATACATACATACATAGCATCACGCTATGTCCCACTTAGTGGGGTAGCACGAACCCAGAAACACAGTCGAACAACAATCAATCTCCTCCAAACATTCCACCTCTTTCGCCTCGTCCACATTCATACATGCTCGTTTATTCTTCACACTCGGAATCATTAGTTCACGCAACAAATCATCAATCATACCCAACCAGTTATTCCTCGGACGCCCACGCAATCGTTCACCCACATATATTAGTTTCACCAACCTTTCATTCGACATTCGCTCAACATGTCCAAATCATCTCAACTGACTCACTCCCACTTTCTTAACAACATTCTTCTCAATTTCACACTCATCATACACCAATGTATTCCGTGTACGATCACATCTCGTATACCCACATACTCCTCTCAAATATCTCATTTCTACAGCAGTTATACGTCGTTCATGATTCTTCATCCACACCCAACATTCAGAACCATACATCTATGTAGGCACTAACACACTATTGCCAAACAAAATTCCACAATTTAAAAGGACGTTACAGAACATACAGCTGCATCAGATTGCTGTCAAAATGGAAAAGTCATTAATTCACATAGTGCATAAGTATTTTTTAACATTTACACAATACATTTCGTTTTAAATGTAAGTTTAACTTTTTCAGCTCAAAAACAGCAATTTGTCTCTTCCACCGTTGTTGAGTATATCTTTTCAACCCGAGAGTGCAACTTAAAAATTTGAACTTGGCCACATTAAGGGACATCCTAATGTATAGTCAGTTTTGCAACGAATAACTGCATATTATATACTCATACTTATGTTATAATCTATAGCACCCTTTTTCTATCGTATGCCTTTTTTATGGTCACTCTTTAAAAGTCGCCCTTATCAGAAGAACCCTGTGTAATGTGCCCAAATTAAACGAAGTAAACAAGGAGAGAGATCTTCAACCACTGGAAGGATTAGCCGTTAGTTTAGATATTCAATTTATTCAATGTATTCAATGTGATCCAATTAATTTCGGGTTAACTTTCAACAATCAAGGATCGGTGTGAGGTCTGTGCTATGAGATTTCAACTGATCACAGATGCCGCAAGAATAGAATGTTAATTATTACTTGTTTATCTTCTAGCGTTTAATGGTATCGGAAATATTTAAATAGGTGTCTATTTAATTCAAGCCCACGAAAATACTTCGAAAAATAAAACAGTTATGGTTTTGGTTTAAGTGGACAAAAGTTGTTATATTATTTTTTATGATGTGTTTGTTTTAAAAGTGTTTAAATCACTAGATACAATAGTTATTTGCTTTACAAGTAGACAAAGTAAGGAATTACCCACGAGAGAAATTTTAGCCAAAGGCTGAGTGTGATAATTTTATCGAGTGGGTAATTCCAGTTTGCCCACGTGTGAAGTATAACGTTTTATCCAACATCTCTTAATAATACAAAATTTATTAAAGAAATATTATTTGACAGACATTTGCTTAAAATTTTTAAATTTAAAATGTCAATCTAAGTGGTTACTAAGGTGTTATGTGTTAATATTATTGTTATAAATTTAAAAAAAACTCACTAGTGACTGTTCTCAAAATTATACCCACTAGTGGGTAATCTATTACTTTCCTCGTTTAAAATCGCTATAGTTACAGAGCATTTATTGAGAGGTGTTTGATAAACAATTTTAATTCTGAAATATCTCAAATATAAATTGTTGATATCAAAGAATAACACATTTTTTCACTTGTACCTTTTTGGAAAATATATAGTTCTTTATTTATTCATTCTTATATATTCAACTATCGGCTAAAAATAAATTGTAAGCTGATTTAGCTGATTCTAATCATTGACTAGATTAAAAATATTTTATTTTTCCAGTAAAAGATGGATTTGCTGTCTATAATTCATATTTGAAACTTTTGTTTTTATCTACTACAGTTATTTATTTATTATTATATGAAATAATTTGAAACGTATTCAAATAAAATATTTTTATGTTCGATCGAATTATAATCACTTGTTTTTGATATTGTTAAGCGGCCATAAAATGGTTCTTTATAGACTAGACCGACAAAACAATATACAATAAACAATTATAAACAAACAGAAATATGCAAACTTCGAGATTATTAAGTTTTTCATGTCAACGTCATGTGTCAAATACAATTGTTTTTCTAAGCTAAGAAAGTTAAAATAAAATATTGTACGTAACACGTACATAATAAGGTTTTATTGACTCGCCCTTTCATGTACTTGTTAAGTAAATATCTATTACAGAACTTAATCCAAAAGTTTTTTATATTTTAAGTATTAAATATTTATAGAAATTGTTATACTGATAAGTAGTCAAAATGTACTAAAATATATTTTAAGTCATAAGTCAAAAAATATATATTTTAATATATAAATAAATTACGATGTAATATAACTAAAACTATGATCTTCTCATTAGCCTGTAAATCCTTGTAAACATTTTAATAGTTAATTAGCAAAAGACATGTAAAACACACTATATCTCACAATGCAGCAGCGAAGACAACATTACACCAGCGAGCCTAACTGGGACACAGCCTGCTAACTACCTATCGTCCAATAAGACTTACCTCACGTTACAAACACACTCACAATCGGAGATTCAACTTGGGTGGTCCGCGTTTTGTTTTACTTGTTTCAGTGCCTCCTTTATAAATAAGCAATATACTCTCGCGGCGGAGCAACAAGGACGCGAGATGTTCCCACTGTGAGAGGTATGGTGGTCTCTGTCACACTCGTTGAGGGATAGGCAAGAGGAGAGAACACGTATGCTGCATTCTTTGCTAGTGAGTCAGTGCCACCGTTGGACAACCCTTAAATACTAATGATTTCTCCAAGTGATTAAGTGAGAGAATAGATAATTAATTGGTGTGAAATTATTCTGATTTTCTAGTGATTGGTGAGGGAGACCTTGTTAGGAGAATTCATTGAGTTTTGCATTTTTATGGAAAACAAAAATAATTGACATACGAACGTAAATCATGGCTACTGTTATACGAAGAAAGAAAAGAAATGAAATGTTCTAGGCATCACAATACCTCCCGCCATAGATTTTTCATCAAACAATGCAGAAACATGGACCACCACTACCAAGAAACGCTTATTATATTTTTAAGAATTATGCATAAAAGACCGAAAGTCCTGTACCTTCTTCTTTTTTTCTTCTTTTGGCGCTACAACTCTTCGTGGATTTTAGCTTCCTAAAGTATATTTCGCCGTTTTTTTCTATCTTTAGCTACTTCCTTTCAGTTTCGAATATTATCATCAGATCATCTTAATCGTCAGCTGTACATTTCTTTCTCGGTTTTCCTCTTCCTCTAGTTTCAGCTAGTATCTATTCAATTATCCTTCTAACTGCTCTTTTTCATTCATTCTCTGGTTAAACCAAATATTTTTTTGAGTTTTAGTAAAGCTTACAATGTCAGCATTATTTCTTTCTTTCAAATCTTTTGAGTTGATCTTCGTCATTTCTTCTGAGGGTCCATGTTTCATTTCATTTATTTATTTCATACCACTCTAGAGGATTAAAATCCCAGTTATATAGGGTATGTAAATTTGCAATTACCATTGAAAACATACAGTTAGTCGCTACCATGGATGACAATTGATCTAATTAATGTTTTGTAAATACTTAACTTTGAAAGTGTAAACTTGATTAAATTTTTAAAAAATTTACAGTATCTTTTGAAAAAAACAACAAATTATATAAAGTACCGAGTGAAATATATTTTCAACTATTATAAATAATTTATTGTTGTGAAATTGCATGGTGAACACATTTTCGTTACATATTTTGGATGAAGTGACGCAATGCTGTAGAATTTTAAGCTAAAATTCCAATACTATTATGCGATAATGTAAAAAGTACCCGTTTATAAGAGAGTATTTGTGAGTATATGTAAATGAATATACTTATGTCCGTAGTACATAATAATAGTTCTTTTTCCTAAGTAGCGTGTAATGAAGGAATATAGCAGCATATTACATGGTCATAATTATTTAAAAGGAGTATTCTATCATAGGCTATCAGCAAATCGCAAAAACCTTTTATTCACAAACAGAAATACATAGTAATAACTAAGATTAGACATGCATGTATCCATGACTGCTGGTTTTCAATGATTTGTATATTACACACAAGTTTTTTATGTTGACATTATTGCGGTATTATTTATATTTAAATTAATAACCAAAGACTTAGAAATATTATATTATCGAAAGCTGGTATTTTTATTTACATATAACTGAACTTTGTAATAAAATAATACAATTATTACTGTCAAATTTGATATGTAGGAAATAAAAACTCGATACCTACTGTTATTAGTGGATAACTATTCATTTTATCAACGAATACTATTTAAAAGAAGATGTATTTTTATCATTCCTATGGGAGTGTCCACAGGAATATTGTAAAAATTACAAGTTCCTGTTGTGTAATGAATAACAACTAGTATTTATCATTTAACGGGGGTTCTCTGCACAGTAATTTTATTAAAACTAAAACTTAAATCTGATGTTTCAACACATAAACTCCCGTACATACAAATTTTTAACGATACAATATATTGAAAGTATTTCAAATAAAAAACTAACCATGTATGTATGTAAAACAAAATTTACCCTAAAACAATTATTTACTGAAATGTCTAAGAAACCTGATGGCATTCAAGTAAAATTGCCATTTCCGGTTGATGGATTGCAACCAAAATCGTTGCTTGTTCTAGTTGATTTAGAATAAATATCTGTATACTCAAAAATATGTAAATAATTTTGGTAATACCAAAGTGTAAAAAAATACTCGAGTGAACGAAAATCAGTTGTCAGTATTGAGAACATGAATGTGTATGTGTTATGCTTTCGTATGTACGAAGTTTTGAACAAACTAAATGATTATTTGCGAATGTATTTGTTACATGATAGTTTGCTGTAAGATCTTAATAACCCTGAAGTAGGTTTAAGTGTAAACCAAAACGTTGGTTATGTGAGAAGAATATATGCTGCATGACTGAGATTTCGAGTATTTTTTAACACTTTAAAATAAAACACAGTCAAATAAATATCCAGATATTGGTAGTACTGTTAACAAATATTTATTAATTTATTTATTACTCAAATTACTAGGGTAACGCAGTACTGTTCCAGATAAAATGCAACATGCGAAACCTTTGTTCACATGATTCCAATTCAATCATTTTATATATAAAAAAAAAAAAATGGAGAGCTTCATCAAATACTCTTCAACAATATTGCAACATTTTACAGTTTCTTAACATCGCTAATGATCCAATTGATTTATACTTCTACAAAGCAAACAAATTTCTCAATTAATCGTTCGGAATTAATGAACGCATTTTTATTTCCATTCAATAGCAATAATCGTTTATGTTTTCGTCACGCGCTAACCTTTAAATGATACAGGAACTCGAGTCGAAGTAACGAAGATCTTCTGATCTGTGAAGTGTTTGGAAGAGCATTGTTTATGAAGTTTTTAATTAACGGTCGACAGGATGCTAACAGTTTCATAGGACGTGGTTTGATGCCTTGTGGTGATATTGGGACAGTAATTTGAGACTTGGGTTGTTTTGTACCTCGTGATTTAACTCTTAACTGTGAGATGAGGGAACTTCCGCGATTTGATTTATGATGTTAGAGTTGGTTTTTTTGATGTTAATTGTTGGGTTACTTAAGTGAGAAGTAAATTAATTTTATTTTGTACTGCTCTTTTTATTCAATTTCTTTAATTGGGTGTTAGGTACATATCCTGGTGAAAGAAAAATTACTTACATGGTCTCAAGAGATTTAAGAAATAAGAAAAAACTCCTGGTCGTAAAAGAATCATAAAATAATCGATGACAGAAATATATATTTTGAAGTCCTCTGGATCCGTTTTGAACATTATTTCAATGGCATCTGTATGGATGGATGGATGGGTGTTTCCGTTCTATAGGTTACGAACGACGAAAGATAGAGTAACGAAACTTCATAATTATAAGTGTCATGACAATGCTCAGAACTGAATTGAATTTTTATCGAAATATGGCGATTTGTAATATTTTTCAAAATACGGAAATTTCCCCAAATATGACTTAAAATTGTAAATTTTTTTATTACATTTCTTTATAATATTCGCGCCAGGAAACCCATTGCAGCAGAGCGCATCGTCATATCTCTAATATTTTTCGAGATATGACGATTTTTTATATTTCCGAAAAGCAACTTTGAGGGGCTGTAACTCGAAAACTATACAAGATATCGAAAAATATCTCCAGATTTGTTTTTTTTGTGCCATTTATAATAAATTAGTAAATTTTGAAAATTTTGAAATTTTTTGAATTTTTTTTCAAAATTTCTATTGGAGATATCTCAACAAATATGAAAGATACAGACTTGTAGTGTTCACCAATCGATTCAGCTCGACGAAATACATAAACCCTGAAAATTTCAGAAAATTCGGAAAACCGGTTGAAATGTTAGAGCAAAAAGTCTTAAAATAGCCTGAAAATGGCAAAATTCAAGCCAAACGTCAAGGGGTACCCCTTGACTTTCAGGACAAAAAACGCCATTTTAAAGCTTTTGGCTCTAACTTACCATCCCGTAAAGCGATTTCTATGAAACTTTGCATACTTATGTTTTTCGACGAGCTGAATCGACTGGTGAACACTGCAAATCTGTATCTTTAATATTTGTCGAGTTATCGCCGATCGAAATTTTGAACAAAAAACAAAAAAATTTCAAAATTTCAAAAATTTGCTAATTTGTTATATAAGGCACCAGAAACGCTAAACTGAAGAAAATTTTTAGATATCTCGTGTAGTTTTTGAATTACAGGCCCTTAAAGTTGCACTTCGAAAAATACCAAAAATCGACGTATCTCGAAAAATATTAGAGATCTGACGATGCGCTCTGCTACAATGGGTTTCTTAGCGCTTATATTATATAGAAATGTAATAAAAAAATGTTACAATTTTAAGTGAGGATATTCCGTGAGTAAAATTTTTCTATCGGTATTTGAATCTGTAACAGTAAGCTAATAAAGTATCAGTAATGCAATATTATATAAATATTTTAAATACTATGAAACCAGTGCTGAAGTGGGTATCAGGCTTGATTTTCAAATTATAAGCGAAGTTAAATGAAGCCATAGTAAATCCCTGTGGCACACCATATTTTACTTAATATTTTCTAAAGCAATGTACTTCAATCTCCTTCCAAAAAGTGGTGTAATTTGCAAGATAAATTGAACACTTCACAAGAAGATCAAGTACCTACCAACTCGAAAGATATTAGTTGTATAGAAAGTGCAGACCCATCTCAAAATCATCAACAACAATCAAAATTATACAAAACACCGCAGAAAAGTAAAAGTAGTCCACATGCTCCCTAAAAAAAAACGCTCTACATTTAATCAATTCTTCATGACACTTGTGAACATTCTTCTTGCACTCTCCTTCCTTTCACTAGTTCTTCGGGCACAACTCTAATGACAACCGCTATATCATCGGAGGTGCGAGACACCAGCGCCATCGAACGCTGCGCGGGAATCCTGTGAACTACGCGGCATAACGCGCAATGTGCGCACCATGATAATGATAATATAATTGCAATGCGGCGGAGTCTGTGTACTTTGTGGATGAATTGCGACAGGGACGCATTAAGGAGGAAATTGATATTGGGAGATTTGCCTAATTGAATTCATTATGGAACGAGGATGCTTTCATAATTACAGACACACTTGAGAAAAGTTGGATACTCGATCAATTAAGAAAAAAGTTTACAAAAGAGTTTTGCGAAATTAACCCTCTATTGCATGAATTATTATTTTTTTAAATAAGGGCTCAAAAGCATTATTTTTTACTAAAGAAATATTAATATAATTAAAATAAGTGGGTTAAATATTTTTTTTTCCAAAAATAAAAAAAAAATTAAGTTTTGTTCACTATTGGGAACATTATGAACAAATCCATCTTTTTTGCTCATTTTTACTTGTGTTGATGATAACTATCTGACATCTGACATCTGTCAACAAAAACAAAAAAGCTACAGAGAATATTGCCGGGAATAATCACAAGAACATTATTCTCAGTATAATAATGACAGGATTGGTTAAAACGCAGACACGTGACATACAATAAAGCATTTCATTGAATTAAAGAAACGTCAAAAAATAATCTAAACAACTTTGCTGATTGTTTTTCAAATGTTTCTTTAATAAAACGCATCACCTTTCTTAGTATAATTTATTAAAAATAATTTAAAGTATTGTGTGATTAGCTAACAACTCATCAAGCTTGAAGTCTGCTTCGTCTACTACATCTACCAAATTAAGTTTCCTAAAAGAAGACTAGTGTTAGAATTAGATGATCATCACGGGAACTCCGCAGATCCGTCCCTGGCCCGTGGTAGAAATCCACAAAGATACATCCAATATCATCCACGTACCCACAAACAAAACACGTGAGTGTGTAGTCCACAGCGAGATACAGCACGATTCGACCATTACGTCGCGCGATAGCCACCAGAGGCGCTGTAGTCACACCACACACATGCACAACACGCGCAACCTAACCTAGATAACAACAAGCAAAGCAACATGGCCGCCACACACAGCTCACTCGATCTGCGATGAGTTATGACGTGTTTCTACGCGTTCGCATCTGTTATCTGAACGCATGAATTACTGTAGTTACCACTTTTCGCATTATTGATGCGAGTTTGTTTATTTTTAGAATTAATGGCGGAGGAAACATCATGCGAATAATTCTTTCCAGTTAAGTAGTGGTTGTAAGTGTAGAGTAAACGAATAAAAAATTTGAATAATTGCTGAGATTATAGTGGACGAAGGAGTTGAAGGAAAAATTGAATTGATTTAGTGAAACGTCAGAGGGTGATTGCTATCAGAAGTGTTGGAAAACTGTTAACTGCTGAAATTTGTGTTTCTCTGCAAGTTTTTCAACAAAATTGCTTCATGTTTGCTCAGCTACTCAACATATAATTAAATGTTTCAGTACAGCTATTCTTGGCACCTTCATGTATGAGGATTTATGGACCGACAATTTTATTTTAAAAATTATAATAAATTCAACACTATGATTCTTGATATTTGATTCAAATAATAATATACACTGTTTCTTCTTTACTCCTTATGAATAGATTACATTCTAATTTCTGAAAGCTTCTGATTGAAAAGTGTAAGGTTCGACGCAAATCCATGGACTAAAATAATCTGGTGTGGGCTCCCACGACTTTCTTATACACAGCATAGAAACCTTAACTTAAATATTTAGTAATTACACTTGACGCATATTTGATCTACAGAAAGATGTATCAGTTATTTGTTTGATCGCCAAGCAACAATGATTACTTATTGTTTATCATTCAAATTCTACATTCAACAGTTGCCATTTTAATTTTATCCCGGTTGTTCCCTTCCATTAACAATCTGAATGGAAAGGGTGTTTCTATAGATCGTAAGATTTGAGTATGCAAAGTAAATAAATGGCGTAATATATTTATTTCGGTGACAGAAATAAAAGATTTTCCAATAATTTTTTTTATTTTAAATATTTGTTCTAATTCTTGAGAGTTATAAACGACTGTATTAGATGTTGAAGGGTATAAATAAACAGGAATGCAGTCATGCTAATTGTTGTTTATTAATAAATTATTAAATCATCCTGACGGCATTCCTGTTTATTTCTACCATTCATTAGTTGTTATGTTTATTGTAACAGTTCTACGTATTGTCACATAACATAATTACTTTAAGTTTCCTTGTTTATATAATTATATATTTATCTATATTCGATTCCCAATTTCTATTTAAATATAATTATCTACCGTAATTGTAACAACTGCTCATTAATTGATTCGATGTGAAAAGCAATTTTCGAGCAATAAAAGAAAATAGTCGTAACTTTTATGATAATTCATTACTAATAATTTTGTTAACTAATCATTGTTCAACTAACTTTAAAGTATTCCCAATTTCTATTTAAAACATAATTAACTGCCATAAATTGTAACAACTGCTCATTATTTGATTCAACTTTAATTTGCTGTAATTTTTTTTGCTACTGTTTTTTAACGGGAAGTTTATTAATGAAAAGACATTATTTTGGACCTCCCTAGCTATATTTTCAATCTTATTTGTACATTATGAATCACCCTGTATTGGGTTTCCAAATTATCATGAGATGGCGTTGATCACAATTCCCAAAAGGTACATGTCAAATTCATTTTGTATGACATTTTATGATGGCGAATGCTTGAATTAGTATTGGTAATTTACTTTTATTGGCATACACACTGCAAATTTTCCCGTTTTTATAGGTTTTTTGGAGAAAAATCTATCTTAACCTATAATCTACAAATACAATGTACCTTTCATTTTTACATATTATTTAAATAATAATAATGGGGTAAATAGCTCCGTGGTATCGTGTCGGACTGTGGATCGCGAAATCCTTAGTTCGAATCCCACTGCCGACAGTTACAAATTTAAATTTACCCCTGTGGTTTTCTCTCCACTAACATCTTTGGGGGCTATGATTTGACGGCTGGTAACCGCACTTCATACGTAAATATATATCACTTACCGAGATTTGCGTCAGCAGAGTGCCACACCCATAATGGGTAAAAGGCGTGATGATATATTTATTTAAATAATACGGCTTAAACAAATGCTATACTTACATTGGAATACTCTTAAAATAACTACTATTGTTATTAATTTTAAAAAATTACAATTAATTTCAAAATACAATGAAATTTATGTACCTTGTGGTTAGTTTACCTTTCTACCAATAGTTTGCGTATTAGTGCAGGTGTAGTGAGAGAAATTCTCATAATAGACCTATCTCCTCTTATGCGAGCACCTCCATAAGTCTAACTAGGACACAACCGGCCCAATCACTAGCACCAGCATCAACTCTCATCTCAAACATCATCTCCACCGTGACTTGTCTTCTTGTCCTCCTAAGTCACCTGTGTCACTCGGACACATGCTTTGACACCTGTCATTCGTTCATCACTCAACCACGCACCTCACATGTAAGAATTCATTACGTGCAGAGCACAGCGTTACATACTACACAGATATAAGCCTACAACCCATGGTGTGAGCGCTAGTCCAGTTACGTAGGTACAAGTCAATTATGGACGGACTACAGACTTGTCTGGATGTATGTAGGTAATGATGTGTGGGATGGAGAAACAATGGATGTGGTTGTGATGGTTGATGGTTGATGGTGTGGTTGCCAACAGATGTGGAGAGGTTGATGATGTCATTGCAGAGTTCGGAAATTTTGCAGAATGACTGAGAAGGGAACCAAATGGTCGTTAGAAGAGATAGATGACAGTTGATAGTTGGGGCAATATTCGAATTCATGACTCTTGAGATTTTATATATTAATTTTACTTCCTTATAAATAGTATAAGGAAGTATTGAAATCATGAAATAATCGATGATGAGAATATCGCGGAAGTACATGTTTTGAGGTCTCATGAATCTGTTAAAACAATTTTCTTAATAACGTTGTTATGTGTAACCAAATGTGTGTTCGATTCATAAGTGCAATAATTCTTAAACACGAGTTGATTTTGGTTGTAATTGCTAAACTGGTAATGGATGTTAACTAAAAAGAAAATAGTATATTGTACAACGAGCATGGAATGGTACTCATTTCCTACGAGTATGAAAGTTTGTAGCATGAGCCGAAGGCGAATGCTGCAAATCATACGAGTATGAAATGGACATTCCATGCGAGTTGTACAATATACTTTTTCTACGATCACAATATTATTTCAAAATTAATTTAATTTTAATAATTTTGTCCCGCTTTCACCATTCCAATATTTGACAATTTTAAATAAGTATCCTAGCAATGGTACCTGTACTTAAATGAACTAACCTGTATTGATATACGCACAAAACAAATTCATTTCGCACGATGCTTGCAATGTACCTCATATCCCTAGAAAGAACAAATATATAATGGGCAAATTTCTCAGTGGTCGTAGAAAAAAATCTGTTGTGGGTACCACAATACCTCCCGCCATAGATTTCTTATCGAACAATACAGAACACAGACCACCACTATCAAAAAATTATGACACATGTCAAAAAATGACATATTTAAACCGTTGATTTGTTTTTTCAAAAACACAAGTTAGCAGATTTAACCAAAAACTTTTTGATTAAAAAAGATCTAATCGAATCCTTGTATATCTGACCACGTGTGCAAAATTAACAAAGTAAGAAATTACGCACGGGAGAAATTTTAGCACACGAAGCCGAAGGCGGAGTGCGATAACTTTATCGAGTGGATAATTCCACTTTGACAACGTATAACGTTTTATCCAATATCTCTTAGTAAATGCAAAATTTATTAAATAAATATTATTTGACAGTGACATATTCTTTAAATTTTCTAAATTAAAATGTCAATCGAAGTAGTCACCAAGGTGTTGGGTGTTATTATTGTTATAAATAGAAAATTACTTACTAGTGACTATTCTCAAAAGTATTCCCACTAATGGGTAATCTGTTACTTTCCTTGTTTAAAATCGCCATAGTTATAGAACATTTATTGAGAGGTGTTGGATAAATAAATATATTCAATAACATATTTTAAAATCATAATTGCTGTGAGAACAAATAAATATCGGAGATATCTATCACGATTTAATAAATATAGACCAAACACCAAACCCTATCGAAACTAATGCCAAAATTAATTTTGGATGATTCTCCATTGTTTCATGTTAAGATATTTGAATCTTACCGGTTATAGTTATTAAAAGTCCATAGAAGGAGAGATAAACTAAAATATAAAATGTTAAAATCTTTCCTAAATTATTCATTTATACAATGATTCATTGAATCTTATCGAGTTTGGTTTCAAGCTTTCACAAAGGTGATATCAAAAATTACTATTGAACGATTGCCAATTATTTTTATAATGATTATTGAAATTCTATCATATTTGATAGAAGGCTGGAAATTAATTTTCCAGATCGATAATAATTTTTTACAATAGTTAATTGAACGTTGCTGTTGTTGGTGTCAAATTAAAGGTTTCACAGAGATTCAATTGTTTTTTATAATAGTTAATTATTTATTTATATACTTTTTGGACGATAAACAAAAATTTTTTTAGGTACTTTCAATGTCGTCTGTATATCTATTTATATTTATATAAAGTAGTAGTTACTATGGGTACAAGTATAGTATATTGTACAACGAGCATGGAATGGTACTCATTTCCTACGAGTACGAAAGTTTGTAGCATTCGCCTTCGGCTCATGCTGCAAATCATACGAGTACGAAATGGACATTCCATGCGAGTTGTACACTATACTTTTTCTACGACCACCATATTATTTCCTAATTAATTTAATTTTAATAATAAATTTGTCCCGCTTTTACTATTAGAATATATAACAATTCGAAATATGTATCCTAGCAATGGCATCTGTACTTAAATGAGCTGACCTGTATTGATATACGCACAAAACAAATTCATTTCGCACGATGCTTGCAATGTACCTCATATCCCTAGCAACAACAAACATACAATGAGCAGATTTCTAAGTGGTCGTAGAAAAAGTAACTAAAACACATATTCTACATATCATACATGTATCAAGTGTAATTAATAAACAAAAATTATTTATGTATCTAGGCACTGAAGTTCAATTTTTTATCACGAATATGGAATTTAGTTGCCGAGGCCCGTAGGGCCGAGGAAAATAAACCATGTGAGTGATAAAAAGGAACTTCAGTGCCGAGGTACACACTAAGTTTTATTTGAAATCCAAAATTCGAAAAAAATTACAATATAAGTTAAATTTATACATCTGTCAGTTGTCAATTGAAACTGACAGTCAGTTTTGCCAACCTCGAGAAGTGAAGTTATCGTAAATAACACTCAAAATTATGTGTTTTGTCCTCAATTTCGTCATTGGAATTAATTAGTAAATTCTTGCAAATTTTGTTTCATGTTACGTCCAAATTTACTATAGTACGTCAATATATCTGATAAAATTATCCTAATTGTACAATATTTATTTAACGGTTGCCAACACTGGGTTGCTCAAAATTGTCGTATAATGGGTTACTTTAGTGACGATTTTTGAGCTTTTAATGACGATTTTTGAGCACTTTAGTGCCGATTTCAAATAAATAAATTTATTTTTAACTCCAGTTAAATTTATTTCCATTCTTTTATATCCAGTTATTCAAATGACAATAACATTTTTGACTGTAATGTTAATAAGTCATAAAATAATTTAAAATGATAAAACAAATTTAATTGACAGTTAATTTTCTTTATAATACTGGACATTAATATTTAAAAGCTTGTCACTAAAACATGAAATTTTTCTTTTCAAGTGATTTTAAAAGGACATTTGATAGCTAATTAAACTAAAACTTTGCTTTATTTTCTATGTTGAGCTAAATGATATAATCCTTGTTCCATTAGTCATATGATTTTGGAATCATTTTTTAGAATATGCATATTGATAATTATACCTACTATAAAAAGATGCACAGCACAAAAAATTATATAACTTTCTCCAGAAAAACCATTTCTACGACAACACCCAACATAAAGTTACAAAAAATATATGTAACTATAGCATTCACACACTCAGAGCTGTTCGTGTTTATGTCAAGAGGATGTGATAAAAAATCTGCACGTTAGTAATTAAATACTAGCAGGTAATTAGTTAATTAATTATTAGATTATCAACACCGTGAGTTGTGAAATGTTTGCTTCAAAGCGTTATTATATCGTCTCCAGTCGGTTTTTTGCTGTGAAGATTCTTTTCATTAAAATAAAAAGTTTTTTCCGTTATCTTGTTGCGTTTCGTGTTTGTCTCGATTTATGTTTGTGGGTAAAATAATTAGAAAGGAATACAGTCGAGTAATTGGTGATTTTATTATGAATAATGGTTGACAGGAATATTTATTTTGCGGCTGACAGTTTAATTGATTCTGATCAAGATTTAAAGATTATTATATGAATATGGGTAATTAAAAAGTTTATGTTTGTAATCACATTTGTAAATGTTGTTTTATTAGGATTATAACAGCTAATGAAGGACGTTTGATTCCAATATGGGATTTATCACATTTTTTGTTAATTAATACAGACTTATTAATGTGTGAATCTGAGACTGATATTCACGTTTTACATTAAATCATCAGCGGGCATAATTTAAAGTATTATTAAAATAATAGTTTCTTGAGGATTTGATTGAATATTTGTATTATTAGTTAGAAAGTTTTGCTGACTAGATATTAATAGATTTCTATTTTAGAATAAAGTCATACGCAAGGAACAAGTCATACGGGTTCAGTTGGTTTTATTTGTAAGAAAGTAGTGTGGTGCCCACACCAGATTTTGTGTGCTTCTTTTGACAAAACTGAATTATCTGTTTAATAAACTAATTTTAATTGCTATGGGAACAAACAAATAACAGAAACTGTAATTATTAATCATTCAATACAGATTCACATACCGATAGAAAAATTTGAAACTCACTAAAATTGTAATTTTTTTTATTACATTTCTTTATAATATAAGCGCTAAGAAACCCATTGTAGCAGAGCGCATCGTCAGATCTCTAATATTTTTCGAGATACATCGATTTTTGGTATTTTTCGAAGTGCAATTTTAAGGGCCTGTAATTCAAAAACTACATGAGATATCTAAAAATTCTCTTCATTTTAGCGTTTCTGGTGCCTTATATAACAAATTAGCAATTTTTTTAAATTTTGATTTTTTTTTGATTTTTATTCAAAATTTCGATCGGCAATAACTCGACAAATATTAAAGATACAGATTTGCAGTGTCCACCAATCGATTCAGCTCGTCGAAATACATAAGTATGCAAAATTTCATAAAAATCGCTTTACGGGATGGAAAGTTAGAGCAAAAAGCCTGAAAATGCCGTTTTTTGTCCCAGAAGTCAATAGGTACCCCTTGACGTTTGGCCTGAATTTGGCCATTTTCAGGCTTTTTGCTCTAACATTTCAACCGATTGTCCGAATTTTCTGAAATTTTCAGGGTTTATGTATTTGGTCGAGCTGAATCGAGTGGTGAACACTGCAAGTCTGTATCTTTCATATTTGTCGAGATATCTCCAATCGAAATTTTGAAAAAAAATTCAAAAAATTTCAAAATTTTCAAAATTTACTAATTTATTATAAATACCACGAAAAACACAAAACTGGAGATATTTTTAAATATATTGTATAGTTTTCGAGTTACAGCCCCTGAAAGTTGCTCTTCGGAAAATATAAAAAATCGTTATATCTCGAAAAATATTAGAGATATGACGATGCGCTCTGCTGCAATGGGTTTCCTGGCGCGAATATTATAAAGAAATGTAATAAAAAAAATTACAATTTTAAGTCATATTTGGGGAAATTTCCATATTTTGAAAAATATTACAAATCGCCATATTTCGCTAAATATAAGACATATTACGATGCGTACTACAGCAATGAGTTTATTTATGTTTAAATTATACATAAGTAATAAATTTCAATTAATATTTTAAAATAACATCAAGCTGAGAACACAAAATTAAACAGGTATAATATCCATATGTACATACATATTCAGTTGGTTTTATTTGTAAGAAAGTAGTGTGGTGCCCACACCAGATTTTTTACCTTTTTTCGTGTTTACAATTTGCAATGATAAATGACAAACAATCATATAGCTACTTTGTAATTTCTATATTTTATAAATAGCATATCAAATGCCTTGTCAAGTCAAACAAAAAACGAAAATATACAATCGATTTAAGACGTTTTAAGAGTGGTGTTGGATAAAACGTTGTATTGCACTCGTATGGAATGCATATAGTCATTCAAGAAAATTAGTCACTCATCCTTTTTCATGACTAATATGTCACATTCCACACTACTATTAATCAATTCACATATAAAATAATTTTGACAAATATTTACACAACAACCATACAACTATTATACTTGTCATGTTCGTTGATTCAGATTCAGATATTAAATCTCTTTAAATTTGATTATAAACACTTTTCTCTAAAATGATTAGGGACTGACTCATATTCTTCTGCATCCTTTAAGTTAACTTATTATTCTATATTACTAGACTGTATACGTATTTCAAAATCGTTCCTAAGCTTCTGGTTATATATTCCATGTTCAAACCCTCGCGTGCAAAATGCCATCGTCCGATTTTTTGCCACCAAATTCCTAATAGTGGCACGCCAAGCAGACTTCGAGACGACACTGAAACGACCAAAGAACCAAAGATTTTGATAGCATCTGGCAGTGGCTGCTTACTGTAAGATTGGAGGACACTAGTGTCGTTTGTTTCTTGTTTCCGCTGCACAGGTTTTTGTTTTTTGGTTGTATTCGGGTTCTGGAAGACCGACATGCGATTGTCGGTTTGTGTAGTTGTTGTTTTTCAGGACTATTTTATAGATGTCGGATTAATTAATGTAAGAATTGGAATTTTTTCACTCTCCCTGCATACATTTTGGAAATTCTATTGGAAGTTTTTAACAGATAAGCACGAATTGGGTCTCTATGTTTTGCATCTATTATCAAATTTCGTGTGTAGATTGGGGATGAATAAATAACGATTTGAATTAAATTTGGTAAAATCCAATTCTGTATCTGGGGGGCCGTTCAAGTTTATTCTCTACTGTTTTTCTTCAAGGATCATTTGATCGGTATATGCAGCTCTAACTAAGCATAATTGTTAAATAAATAAATAGCTTCTTCATATCGTATCGGACTGTGGAACAGAAGATTCTCAGATCGGTTCTTCTTTTACTACAAACTTCGAAGGCCGATTAAAGTGCAAAAATATATTGCTAAAAGGGCCATAGGGGTAAAGAGAAAAGTGGAAAGAGATTTATAGGTTGTAATGATAAAACTGATTATCTTATGATCTACAAAACTACATATATGCCTCATAATTTATTGCAATCTACTAAAAACAATGCTACACCCAAAATGAATAAAAGGCGTGTTGATATATTTATTATATTTTACAATAATATCAGAATGTATTATTGGTTTTGCAGTGAATGCAGTTTGAACAATAAAAAAACCCTTAAAATTACATCTGTCATAATTTCTAACTAATTACTGACCTTTAATCAACGTTCAAATTGCAGATCCAGAACATTGCAAGTACCTAAAAAGAAACAGAAGTTAGTGAAGAGTGAAAATTAAAGAATTGCGGGGTGTGTCACAAAATTTTATTTAACTGTGGCATCATTGCTATTTCGAGAACGAAGGGCTACGAAATTGGTTAAATTAGCAAAGTATTTCTATTTAACATGACTATTATACAATGAGCCAAAAAAGAATATTTTTTCTACCATCAAAATACAAGATACAACTATTTAATTTTTAATTTTTTTTATTCACTTTTTGATTCAGTATTTTAATTGTCCTACATACAACGATATAAACAAATTATATCCTAATATCACAAAATAACTGAGAAAGTATAAGTTAAAATTTATGTATATATTTTATTTATAATAATAAGAGTGCTTTGAGATAAAAATAATTGAATATATTATTCATGGTAACATTATTTTATTATTTGTTGTTAATTGTTTTATGCATGTCATTAATAATTTTGTTTATCCAACACCTTTCAATAAATGTTCTATAACTATGGCGATTTTAAACAAGGAAAGTAACAGATTACCCATCTAGTGGATATAATTTTCAGAAAAGTCACTAGTGAGTACTTTTCTGTTTATAACAATAATAAGATATAACACCTTGGCAACTACTTCAATTGACATTTAAGCATCTGTCACTGTCAAATAATATTTCTTTAATAAATTTTTCATTTATTAAGAGGTGTTGGATAAAACATTATACTTCACACATTGGCAAAGTGGAATTACCCACTCGATAAAATTATCGTACTCAGCCTTCTGCTTCGTGTGTTAAAATTTCTCTCGTGGGTAATTCCTTATTTTGCCCACTTGTAAAGGAAATAACTATTGAAGTGTTATGTTTTCAAGTGATTTCTATCCATAGTGCACTTATTTCAGACATATTAGGATACTATACTAGTAAAATTTTGTCTATATCGTTGTACAAAATACTGAATTGAATTCCAAATAATATTGGGATCAAATGATAGAAAAAATAGACAGAATAATGTAGAAATTGTTTGATAATTTAACCACCTCATAGCTCTTATAATTCTCAAAATAGAAATGGTGGCACAATTAATTAAAAAACCCTGTATATATTTAGTCGAAGAAAGAAAATAAAATATGTCGTATTTTTTTAAATTGATGAATTTATAATTTATAAAAGCACAATATTAAAAATTAGTAAAAGAAATACATGACGTGTGAATTGGAAGAGAAACAGATATACACAAATTTAATATAAAAACTTACAGATATATTGTAACTAACGATGTAATGAATTGTATGTACTTATTATTGTCTTAAAATTCAACTATTGTCACAAATCCTACTGACATGTGTAAATTTGACTAAAAAGGATGATGTAATATTTAATCTCCCAAATGCAAAAACGTTGTATTAATGCAGAGAAAAGAAAGGTGCGATGATACATTTATTTAGTCCGAATACGAACATAATCGCTATAATTTAAAACAAACTCAGGCTACCTGATTACGTCACACATGCAACAAAACAGACAAGACACTCATCGAATCACTAAGGCGAAGAACGAACGAAACGAAAGTTTCAGAGTCTACTCTGCGTTGTTGAAAACAGAGCAATTACTTCTTTCACAAGCAATTACATTAACGCAAGCGAGTAGAAATTTACACCGTGTTTGTGTGTCAGTTGCTGATTTATTAAGTGTCGATTGAACGGCTAATTGCTATGTTCAGAGAAATGATTAATTCGATCGCATCTTTGAGATACTTTACCGTTTATTATAACCTGGCCAATTAAGATAATTCGTGACGCATTCATATATAAAGTGTTGGTAATAACATACGCGAGAAGGAATACAATGTTACTTCTGTAGTAATTCGTATGTTCCTTGAGGAATTTTTACTTAAATATACATTTTTCCTTATGAAGAAGATTAGTTATAGAATGAACAGGAAATATATTTTAAAGCTCAAATAATATGTAATCATTTATCAAACCATTGTCTTAATAATACCTATTTTGTTTCTATTTTACTACATGGAAATTTCTTCTACACTAATTAAGATGTTCGTTAAGAATTTATTGAGAATTCGTGTCCATTTAGTTGAATACATAATTGATTATATCAGAATTTTTTCTTTATTCAATAAAATCCATATTATGCAACAAAATAAAATTCCAAATTCATAATTTTATACAATTTTGTAGAAATTATTTGATGTGTGTTACAAAACAGATAAGAATGTTTCAAATTAAAATTGTAGCCATTATTATTTCACATATTTTCTAGTATAATAAAATGTATTATAACTCAAATATTTACTGAGAAGTGTCTAAAAAAACCTGATAGACCTTCTAATTGATTTATTGCTATCAAAATCTATTCAGTTCATAATTTGAACATGAATATATCACATTTATTAGAAAAATGCGTTTTTGAATTCTGAACTTATGTAATTACGCTTTTACTGTAATGTGAATAAGTAAAAAAATAGTGCAATTCTACACCCGAATATGTAGCTGGAGATAAAAATAAAATTATATAAAACAGAGAAATGGGTTTTTCTGAGATTAAATGGAGGATTCCAATATAGTATGAAATGGACATTCCATGCGAGTTGTACACTATACTTTTTCTACGACCACGATATTATTTCCTAATTAATTTTTATTTTAATAATAAATTTATCCAGCTTTCACCATTCCAATATTTGACAATTCTAAATAAGTATTCTAGCAATGGCACCTGTACTGAAATGAAGTGACCTGTATTGAAATACTCACAAAACAAATTCATTTCGCACGATGCTTGCAATGTACCTCATATCCCTATCAACAACTAACACACAATGAGCAAATTTCTAAGTGGTCTTAGATAAAATATATTTATTAAGTGAGATATAATTCTTTTTAATTTCATCAAATTTTAAATAATCAGACCATGACGTCACAACGCCTACAACTAAATTTTATTGTATTTTTCCATTGTATTATGATATAAATTATACAAAAAATGATTACTTTGGATAAATTCAATTTTTCCTGACGTGACCAACACATAAACTCCCGCCCAATACTACTCTTAAACGATACAAAATAGTATTTGATGATACTGAAACATACCTTCTTATTTATTTATTTTCTATTTATGTTTAAGAAATTTAATTTTATTTCTTATTAGTATTTAATTTTTTGACATATATTTCACTAAGAAAACAGCTTCACAATCAAAATAACATGTGTCACATTTGTTAACCAAAAATAATACCTCCCTTATCTAGTGGTAGGCGGGAGGTAAAAAGTCTCAAACAATAGGTGTTAGCAATAATATTTTAAAATAAATTAAAACATATAGATTGGCTAATAAAAATATAAAATTTGTGTTGCTATGTTCTAGTTGGTTTGACAATAAAACACATACAAATTTATCACCATATCGTGATCGCATATGAAAAGTTACATGAATTATTAGAATAAGCTTCGGGTGAACCCCCGAGGCCTACATCTCTTCTCACACTAGGTATTCTCATTCTCCAGCATCAAGTGGATTCCCGATGCGTTGACCAGCACCCAACACCAGCATGCGAAGCGAGAGGCGAGAGCCAATGTTCGGCCGCCTCGTGGACCACACACGTCGCCGGACTTGCCGGTTTGTAGTTCGTGCGAACGCCGATAGATGGAACCGCCGCCACTAAACGTGCAACTCGGAGGTTTTGTTTTTGTGATTGTTTTTTTAGATTTTTAGGTTGTTTTGTTGTTGGTTGGAATGTCATTTGTGTTTTGTTTATTGCGCTTAATTGGATTTTTGGGAGGATTGATTACTTTTGATAGAAGGGTTTCTTTCATTGTTGTATTAAATTAAATAAATGTATCTTGTACCCAGTGTTGGTTTTTGTGCTCTGCTTTTGCAAATATCGGTAAGTAATATATTTTTACGTACTGTCACCAGTCGACGAAGATGTTAGTGGAGGGAAAATTACAGGAGTAAAGTTAATTAAGGAACTAAGATTTCATGATAAACTCCAATAAGTTGCATAATGAATATATTATATAAGAAGGGAGTATTGTACAATTTTCATATTTAATATTTTATTTGCAAAACTTATCTGATGATCTAGCTGTCACTTGCACAACTTTAAAAGTTTCAATGTTTCAAATATAAATTATTGCTAATACTATTTCACAGCTTTTTTTATTGCAACGATATTTTGTATACGTGAATTATTTACTAAGATATATCCAAAAAAAGACCAGAATGGCTTCCAGTAAACTACCACTTCCGGTTGGTATATACAATATATAATCAGTTCGTAACTTATTTATGCAAATTTTAATTATGAACACGCAGATAGACGTCATCGTGAAAATAGTGAAATCGTATTTTAAGGAACCGAAATATGACTTATTTGTTAAAAAGTAATTTTTGGAATTTTTTATCCGTCCCAGTACCTTCCTTACATACCGGGAGTTTTTATTTTAGCAGTATACATAAATAAACATAGGGATAATTTAAAAAATTTTAGGTTAAAATCTTTTATTTCAAATCGGAATTATAGTGCTCAAAAATCGTCATTAAAAGCTTAGAAATCGTCACTAAAGTAACCCATTATACGACGATATTAAGCATCCCAGTGTTGGCAACCGTTAAATAATTATTGTACAATTTGGATAATTTTAGCAGATATATTGACGTACTATAGTAAATTTGAACGTAACTTAAAACTAAATTTGCAAGAAGAATTAACTAATTAATTCCGATGAAGAAATTGAAGACAAAACACATAATTTTGAGTGTTATTTACGATAACTTCACTTCTCGATGTTGCAACACTGACTGTCAGTTTCAATTGGCTTTTAACCTATTCTTTCATAATATTATTTGAAAAATATAATAAACACGGAATTTCATATGATTTTGACAAAAATTATTATAGTAGGTACTTCAAGTAAAGTCATTATTTCACTATAATCAACTGAGCTTTTACTTAAAGTGTACAAATATAAAACGCATTTTTATAATTCTCTGTTTTAAATTCTGCACATACATCCATACATCCACACGAACGCACATACGCACACACACAGATATCCTCCGGAAAATAACAAAAATTAGTTCCAAGGGTATTTAAACGTCATTATTATCTAAAATAGCAACTTTTTCTAGATCCTTAGGTAACTCCCTTTGGAATGGAGATAAAAAAGTTCTTTAATATATTTCTGACAATCACTTCAACTGTAACTAAGATAATGATTGAAAACACTCACATGTAGGAGGTAATAAGACTCTTTTTGAAAGGAAGTGTGAGTAAGAAATCTACTGATTAACATGGAAAACATTATGGAAAAAATGCTCTTCGCCGATCGATATATAAAGTAAATGACAGTCAAAAGCTTTTGTTGTTCCACAGCATGCTATATGACACAGCAAACAATCCATTTATAAACAGCAAAGTTCATACGTGATACACAAACACACAAACACTAATACATAGACGCAGGTAACTTGATGTGGTCACTTGAAAAATGAAACATGAGACTGTGGGAATATTAGCACTGATGACATCTATAGTGGAGGTAGATAAAGCGTTATGTGTACTTAATAGCGTTTTTATATCCAGATTATAGATTACGTTGACGCATAAAATATTGTAGATTGGTTTTTGAAAGTTTGGAATGTGGGTGGTGTCCTGTGAAGTTTATTTTATGAAGGATTTATCTCCGGTTTGAAAATTTAAATCAGAGATATTTAGGTGGATATATCACAACTGTATAAAAGTTAGAAAGAATTATATTTGTTACAATTTTTATTTGAAACTATTTTCTATTTTTTGTACTGCGAAAATTAAAATTGCTGGCTACATCAAATTGTGATTGTATGAACTAAGAAATATAAATAATTTTCAATGTCAGCTCACAGAATTTCATAACTTCCTTGGTTTATCAGCAAGTAAAATAAAATGCATTTTTGATTTAAATAAATATGTTATTACTCACATCATTTAAATAGGTATTCATTTAAATTGTAAATTTGATATTGAATATCAATTTTTGAAAATTTTCCAGAGTCATAAAACGATAATAAAATTGGTATTTAATTAATAATGTTAGTAAATAAAGAATTCATACATTCTTGTGAACTTATAAGGAAAATAAAAACTCTGATAAATGCACATGAATTGCATAATATTATTCTTCAATTGCAGTTAATTTTAAAAGCAATAACAAATAAAAATTTACGACACATTTATTTTCTGCCAATCAAAAGAAGAATTAAAATTATATCCGAACAATAGTTTGGAATAAAAATTTAATTTTACAGGTGACTTGCAATAAACAACTAAAACATATCTGAAAAGTAAATCTACTTAAGATACGCCAATTAACTTAATTCTTTAATGTTCATTGTTTCCACAAACAAACGAATAATCATTTAAACAAACTGTGGGTTTCTTTGCACCTCGGCTATCTACGATCTCTAAACTGCACCAATTCTACTGTTTGTCTTGATCTATGTTGGCCATGCAACAGTGAAACTGAAAATAGTCACGAAGCGGCTCTTGCATGCTATCTAATGGTCATTGAGCTTACATAAAACCTGGCGGAATTATTCCGAATTATTTCATGCTACCAAGCAGAAAATATCATAATATGGAGTTGGCGAGCAGACACCATTTGTGCCAGGAAGAGATTTTCCTACACTCTACTTTTAATAGTTATTTACATACCAAGTGCGGGAAGACGTAAAATGTTTCTACGATGCTTTTTGTAACAAAATAACTTAAATACAAAAATCTATCATCACGCCTTTTACCCATTATGGGTGTGGCACTCTGCTTACGCAGATCTCGGTAAGTGATATATTAAACGTATGAAATGGGGTTACCAGCCGTCAAGTCATAGCCCCTAAAGTTGTTAGTGGAGAGGGAACCAAGGGGTAATTTTAAATTGGCAACTGTCGGTAGTCGGATTCGAACTGAGGATTTAACGATCCACAGTCCGATACGTTACTATGGAGCTACTTACTCCATATTAACAGTATTAAAACTTAATAAAACACTCAAATTTACAAATTCCCAGCAATAAAGTCGTAAGTAACCCGTTGGTAAGGAATTTATTGATGGTTCTTGCGGGTTTCACTTGAAAATCAGTGTAATATTTACTGTGGAATTCCTGGGGAAAACAAGTGTTTTTTGCATATTTTACCGCACGAGTGCGTAAATTGATTCATGGATGTCAATAACGTGCGTCAAATACCTATTTATTCTAATACTGTATACCAACAAAAATTTTAATTTAATGTCTACTGATTTATTTCTGGGTTCTACTCGTAGAACTAAGTAAACTAGTAATTATTTAATTATAAAATTTTACTTAATAATTTAAATCTTACTGGAAATAGTATATTCTACAACAAATAATGGAATGGCACATATTCCACGCGAGCAAAAAGTTTGTAGTCCGTGCCGAAGGCGAGGGCTACGGTTTGCGAGTGTGGGATATGCCATTCCGTTACACGTTGTAGACTATACTTTCTATAACAAGATTTTGGAAATATACAAAAAATACAAATATAAAACTGTTGTAAACGTCAAACTCAAATAAATTAAATTAAAACAAACAGAAGTAACCATAGTAATTGAATCAAGATTCTTCATATATCAGACTAATATGCGGCTGTGATATTCCATACGCAGCGTAGGGAATGTTAGTGATTCCATAACAATTATTAGTTGTAGAATGCCTAGTTTCCAAAACAGTGTTATAGAAAAATATTTATAGGCTCATCGTCAGAAGAATAAAAATTAGTAGGTATTTAATTATTCTTACGTAAAATATTTAAAAAAATGTATAAAGTTACAAATAATTAAAATCAGAAAAGTAAGTTTTGTTACTGACATTTTTACTATTTGCTCCATTTAAAAAATAGGAATCAGGAATATGAGCCACAAAATAAATATTTTTCTGCCTTGCAATGAAACTTATAATTATGAAGTTTCGTTACTATCAAACGATGTTTTTAAATTTATGCCAAATTTCCTTATAGTACGTATAAGAAAGCAAAAAAGAATAGAATTACACATTCCTTTACGTTTGCCACAAAATTGTACGATTTTCAAATTACCCCAATTATCCTCCAAAATCATCTACAACACCCCCATCGCCCTCTAACCTTATCACAGCCCAATCCTCTACCCTCTAATACCATTACCAGCTTTTCTCACTCCTGTGAACTCCCACACTTCGTTTCCACCCCTGCAGGACAATAGAGCATCGCCGAATGTTGTCACTACACGGCTATAGTACTACAGTTCTCTTCAGAGTTTGTAAGCCCACACACCTCACAGAGTGGTAACGCACGTTATTTATGATGCCATGTCGTGTCGTTGTGTCGTCCTGCTAGCCGCTAGCGGCTTCCTTTCAGCATGGAGTAGAGATAGCGGATAGAGGATGGTGCGGGGGTGGCTCTTTGAGATGCCGCAAGGTGTAGGTGTAGGTGTAGGTGAGATTCGGAGATTTGACGATGAGGAAGGTATGCTGGGAATTTATGAAATTGAATGTATTTATGTAGAAGTATATTTGTCGCGATTAATGCAGTTTTGAACAATGATATGTATTAAAATGTTCAGGTTTGCAGTTTGATATCTGATGGTTCTCTACCCTCGAAATGTATTTGATTAGATGTAAATATATATTTAATAAGACTGTTTTGGAAACTACGCATTCCACAACTAAAAATTGTATTTACGTCGTGGCGTATGGAATAAATTCAACGAATCAGAGCCGTATATTAGCGCCATATACGAAGTATCTTGGTTCAGTTACTAAGGTTACGTCTGTTTGTTTTAATTAATTTTTTTTGAGTTTGACGTTTTCAACAGTTTTCTACAACCACTTAGAAATCTGCTCATTGTATGTTTGTTGTTGCTAGGGATATGAGGTACATTGTAAGCATCGTGCGAAATTAATTTGTTATGTGAGTATTTCAATACAGGTCAGCTCATTTAAGTACAGGTGCCATTGCTAGGATACTTATTTACAATTGTCAAATATTGGAATGATGAAAGCGAGACAACTTTTTAATAAATATTAAATGAACTAGGAAATAATATCGTGGTCGTAAAAAAGTATAGTGTACAACTCGCATGGAATGTCCATTTCATACTTGTATGATTTGCAGCATTCGCCTTCGGCTCAAGTTACAAACTTTCATATTCGTAGGAAATGAGTACCATTCCATGCTCGTTGTACAATATACTATTGTATTTGTATTTTTTGTATAATTTCCAAAATCTTGTTATAGAATAGTATATTCTACAACAAGTAATATTCCACGCGAGCAAAAAGTTTGTAGTCCGAGCCGGAGGCGAGGGCTACTGTTTGCGAGTGTGGGATATGCCATTCCGTTACATGTTGTAGACTATATTTTCTATAACAAGATTTTACAAATTATACAAAAAATACAAATATAAAACTGTTGAAAACGTCAAACTCAAATAAATAAAATTAAAACAAACAGACGTAACCATAGTAACTGAATCAAGATACTTCATACATCACGCTAATATGCGGCTCTGATTCGTCGAAATTATTCCGTACGCAGCATATGGAATGATAGTTATTCCAATACATTTTTTTAGTTGTGGAATACGCAGTTTCCAAAACAGTATTATAGAAAAATGTTTGAAACAATTGTAGCTAATAATATTTGAAACATTATTGTCATTTGACCATAATTATCACCAAAAATAAATCAGCTATTCCAAAGGGGATACAGTTGATGTATACAAAATATCAAAATTTTCAGTTTAGTAGTTTTTAAGAAACTGTAACTCTAGAGATCCTGACAGACTGACAGACTAGCAGACATACATACAGATAGACACACACACACACACATAGACATCATTGCAAAACTATTAAAATTGTATTGTAGGTACCCTAAAACATGCTCATACTGAAAACTCACAGGATATGGCTGGAGGTTAAAAGTCGTATCACCCATCAATTTTTCATATTTTAATATGCAAAATGTGAAAAGTCAAAAATCTGGGTTATCTGATGAACCTTAAAGTCCACTTCTTACCCAACCATTTTGATTTTTTTTCCATCAGAACATAAAGGAGACACGATATCAGGAACGGTGGAATAACATGATAGGTGATTACTGTTGGTTACTTCATAGAGAATGCATCACATCAGAGAAAACGGAAAGGAAATAAAAAGCACTTAAAATATTAGCATTGAAGTAAAATATGTTATCATAAGTAAATATTGTTGCCTAATCAAATAAATGTACGCTTTAAGTTTTTCTTTATATTTCAAATTTTCCTATTTTGTAATTTAATCGGTCATATTGTAAGAGAACTGTGGGTTATACAAGAAAACTAATACCAGATACAGTTTCAGTACCCAAAAATACATATCACTTAGGTGTATAGGTATAATAAGTTTTTAGAAATATTTTTGTTGGCCTGCATTATTTGCGTTAAATATTAAATTTTGTGTACCTACTGTTTTTTCAGTTAATCTAACCAAGTATAACAAAAGTCAATTGTTTTAAGCAAACTACCACTTCCGGTTAATGGATTGTTATCAAAATCTAATCAGGTTGTAACTTCAACATTCAAGCTCTAAACATGGACTTTCTAAATGATATCGTTATTATACTTTGATTTACCGTGGACGAAAAAATCGTCCTTTGCAAGCCTACATACATACACAGAAAACGCTGTGAAAATAGATAAATCGTATGCTAGGGACGTTTTTATCTGCTGAAAACTTACTTTCGAAATTTTTTATTCTTCGTAATACCTCCCTTACATATATGTGTAATAGGTAAAAATAACATCAAGTCACTCATTGGCACGTGAAATGCAGTTATCAGCCATTAAGTAACAAGATAAAAATGGCGAATTGTCGACTGTAAAATTCGAACTAAAGATAGTATAATCCACAGTCTTACATAAAATTAGAGGTCATGTATTTTACAAATCTTGAAACATACGAGAAACCCTTGATTTGATTTATTTTCTGTATGTAAACATGTAAAATCTGTAACAAGATGAGATTTGGACTAGAAAACTAAACAATGATGAAATAATTAGTTTGATTTTAGATATTTAAATTATCGTAGTTTGTTGTATGGTAGTTTTACGTAGAGTTAAATTAATTAAGTATTTTTAATGTATCATATAAGTTTAGTGAAACGTCAAGTGTTTAGTTTTAACCCTCTATTGCATGAATTATTAATTTTTAAGGCGCAAAAAATATGTTTTTACAAAAGAACTATTCATATATTGAAAATATGTGTTACATAAATTTTTTTCTTTAGATAATTTTTTAAAGTTTTGTTCACTATTGGGAACATTATGAACATTATGAACAAATTCAACTTGCAATAGAATTTTGGTCTATTGGGTCGTGTTTGCATACTATACAAAATTATTTGATGAACAACCTCTTTTGGGAATACATCACAAAAAAATTTTTTGGAAATTTTGTAAGGTGTTATTTAGCTGTAACATATCAGCAGGTAATAAGTTGCTTCCTTCAAATTTTACATTTTCTAACTCAGTTTCTGTAATTTTCTTTTTCCCCTTCAACTTTTTTTTATGTTGAGCAAATTAGGAGGTATGACCTAATTGGCAATTGACAAAGTACTATAATGTTCCCAAATGGTTACAACATGATTGCCATGAATGTAAACTGCATAAGAAAATAAAATAAAAATTTTAAATTTTATGTTCCCGATCGGGAACAATGTGCAATAAGAGGGTTAATAAAGTTAATTATTACACATGTTATGAGTGATTAGAGTGTCATATCTGAACAGCTCCCATTTAACCACGACTGGTTTCTCCCTTTCCTTTAATAAAGTTTCCTCCTTTTTATCATTCCTATCCCTATAGTCATCTCCCCATTTGCTACAAATCATATTGATTTATATGAAAATTGGTGTTTTCTAGAGAGTAGACACAGAAATAGACATGGAGGTATAGATTGTTGTAAAATGCTAGTTATAAGCCCAAACGCGAAAATAGTGGTTAAATCATTCAAATTAAAAAAAAAAATGTTAACCATCTTCGAAAGCAAGTGACAACGACAATGAAAAAATGGGTTAATGACATACTTATTTTATTTACTTCTTAAAATTTGAATTTTATAATTTGAGATACAAAAAAATATAGCATTATTAAGTAAATATAGGAAGGTTTTAATATGTTTTACAATTCTAGTATTTATATTATGTTTAAACTATTAATATTTATTCGTTCCACATAATTCTTGTTTACCTTTAAAGTTGAAAAATTACAAAAGAAAATAAATCCAAACCATATTAGTAAACATGCATGTAATCACATAGCCATATAATTTAGAAACAAATTCAAACAACTTTTATTTATAGTCCAAATCTAGTATTCGTCTATCATAAATCACAATCGAAATCAAATACCATTAGTTTTATATCCACACGTGTTCACCTTATGCCAAAATCATACCGCAATCATCAATTAATAACGTCTATCGATATCTCTTCCTGATCGGACGTTCGAAGCCTAGTTGCCTTGGGAACCGGGAAAAATGCACGAAACTTGACACCAAATAAGAAACAAAAGTCGCGTTAGGTAACTTGATAGTTGATAGCAGGGATGCCAGTAGGTTTTGGGAATTGTTTTAATGTTACGTCAATTACCTACTAAAGGTAGTGGCCGCTGAAGATAACACTAATACGAAGGTAGAAACTAGAGGGATGCAAACGATGTATCACTATGTGATGTTTATCTGTGGATGGAGGTTTTCTTTGTTTTTGGACCGCTGTGGGAATCTGGGATCCATTGCAAGAATATTTAAATAATATTAATATATTATTCAGTAGTTTATTTAAGTTTGGAAACGGCACATTTAGGTAAGTGATATACTTTTGCGGTAAGTCCGGTAACGTCTATCAAATTACGCCCCCTAAATAAGGGTAATTCTTCGTGGTAACATTTGAAAGAATAAAAGTAAGGGCCTAATTCATTACTACGGAGAAAATTAGCAATATTTTGGAGGAACTTGTTTATTTAATCTTCTTATATAAATTGTTGTTGAATTTGGATTTACTTACTTACCTACTTACTATAAAAGTTGTTCCCTAACTAGAGGTAAATATTGTAATGACATATAATATTAGACGTACTGATTACGAATTTTTTTTGGAAATACCTTTTAATAAGGGTAGTTTAATTGAAGAGATCATTAATTGTAGCGAGCTGAGGAGTGAAGCGACGAACCGAGTACATAATCTATGTATTAGAGAGATGAGGAGCGTAGTTACCAGCCGAGTTTTCGTTCCATATATACATACTATGCGAGAAAGCGATCCACCTAAAAATACGTTCTACCTAAAAATGCCTTCTACGAAAGATAGATGACCCATTCAACTGGTAGTTATCATCATGATGAAAAGAAATTTATAAATGAAATTATTTTATGTGATTACGTTAAAGTTTGTTGAACCAATATTTATCATGGATTTCATTGTCGATTCTCATTATCAAATTTCTTAAAAGAAATCACACTCGGGAAATTTTTAACAATACTTTGAATATATTATGATGGTCTAGTAAACGGATATACGTAAGGGAAGGTGTGTAATTATCCGACTCGCTTCGCTCGTCGTTCAAACTTACATGCTTAGCACATTTACAAGATTTTGGAAATTATACAAGAAATACAAATATAAAACTGTTGGAAACGTCAAACTCAAATAAATGAAATTAAAACAAACAGACGTAACTGAATATTTAGTTGTAGAATGTTTCCCAAAACAGTGTAATAGAAACTTCTTTCTAGATGCCAATGGCCTTGAATCACTTTATTTCCTTAGGGAGTACTTGTAATTTTTATTTTTCTCAGCAAGTAATGAAGTATATTAAGTAATGATTTTGAAAATAATAAAGTTATCTTTATTTATCGGTTGAATATAAATATTATTTGTGTTAATAATATGAAGTGGGTCGAGCAGTAGGCGTTGAATCAATGTTCTTTTATAAAGGTTTAATAAAACAAAATACAATTTTTCATTTGCAAAAATAACATAATGGAACATTGAATTAGTATTTGCATATTGAATTCGTATTTTTCTCGAATATTTTATTCGTTCTAAGGTAGAATCAGTTCTTTCACACGGTACAACCACTGATCACAAAAAACATAAATTTTGTGCCGAGGTAAGTATTATATGATCTTCTAATATATACTTCATGTTATAATCCAGGCTATATCAAATAATGTCCCAAGAAATAAACATGGTCCAATTTGACGCCAGCAAAAGACCAGCAGCAATAAATTAAAACCAGAAGATTTCCAATGACCCAAAACCAATTCAATTCATCTGTCAATCTAGCAGTCTTCGAAAAAACAATACCCTCCAGCATCCCTCTCCTCTCGTGCCTCTCCTCAATTCTCTCCTCTCAGACACGTACGAACACACATTTAATTGAATACATTTTGTAAGCGTATATGTAATCACGTGTGTACACAAACCAGGCTTGTTCATCATTGCTGGCAAAACCAACGAGAGACAATAAGGTCGATGTTGTGCGATGTTCTCGGGAAGAGCGGATGTCCTGGCGCAGGATTATGAGCTTTATACATAGGAGGGACAGCGATGGTGAGAGCTACTGCTCCACTCTGTGGAGTTTTAGCGGATCGAGTTTTTACGTGATACCGCCCGGCTGATAAGGTCTGGTTCTTGTTTGTGTTACGTTTTAACGCGAGCGATTCACGTCCTTATTAGGAGGGGTTCCATGAGGGTGAGATTGAGGCGCAGTAGCGCCGGGAGGATATTTTCCAAGAGCACAGGAGTTCACGTAATTCGTAAAGAAATTATCAGCCAATGAGACAATAAAACTGTACAAACACAAATCATAATCCAATTTGTTTTGTGAGAATAAGGGAGCCAACTTTTACTAGTGGTGCACTTAATATGAGGCAATAAATGTACAAAGTGTCAAGAATCTCCTGGTTTAATCTCAGAATACTTCTTTTTAAAAACAGTTTAAGAAGATTGTATATAAGCTTTTTTCGTCTAACTTTAAAATTTTATGAAAACTCTGAAAAGGATCAGGGCCGGATCAAGAGATCTAGAGGGTTGGATCTAGTCCGCGGGCTGGGGATGGTCTACCATCTTTATAAAATCTTAATGTAAAAGTTTCGTAGGACCCGAATAGCTAATTTAAGAATTTTCTAAGGAATCCCAAAAGGTGAAGGAATTACTTCATTTATTTTATTTGACGTTTCGGGAGTTTTCCTCCCATCTTCAGCAATTAGAATACATGTCAAGGTTACATAGTAGAACAGTCAAGGTATCATCAACCATGTAATTTATGATTTAACCTTGACATGTATTCTAATTGCTGAAGATGGGAGGAACAATCCCAAAACGTCCAACAAAATAAATGAAGTAATTTCTTCACCTTTTGGGATTCCATAAGCCTACTAAAAAAATCTTAAATTAACTATTCGGGCCCTACAAAACTTTTACATTAAGATCTTATAAAGATGGTAGATCATCCCCAGCCCGCGGACTAGATCTAACCCTCTAGATCTTTTGATCCGGCCCTTAATCCATTTCAGCGTAGTTATAATTTTCATAAAACTATAAAGTGAGACAAAAAATAGTTTATATCAATTTTATGGCATAAATAATCAATGTTTAACATAGATATAAGACACATACCATTACATGATAAAGTTTTCCGACCCTTGACTCAAAAACAAAATGATAATTTAGCCCCAAAATTAGGATAGATTGCGTTGCCCATACCTACATGATTGGCCCTAGTTTAATAGACCGAAATCTGCGGAAGTGTATTGCCACAACCTAAATGGGTAAACGCTGCGATAATATATTTATTTATTTATTTGTGTTATTTAATTTAAAATAAGATCCTTATAGTGAAACATGTGTAGAAAACATTCCAAATCTAATTAGCTCGTAACTTAAACATGTAAATTATAAAGTAACATGAATATTAAATTTTGTCGTCCACGAAAAATTCGTCACGCAGATGTCATCGTGATAGTAATGAAATCGTATTCTAGAGGCCCCAAAACGTGAAAATACTGAAAATTGACAATTGAAAATTTTGACAAATATGTACAAGGAAGTAAAATTAAAGTAACAGACTTCAGTGCCTGTCTGTAGAATATTATGCTATAGATAGGGAAAAAATAAAATAATGATATGACACAGTGCATACACATTACCTACAAAATGGAATATCTAAAGCAATTTCATAGCTGTCCCCTATACCTATTCATAAAAAGGACACGTATATGTTTATTCACGCCACCTAGGAGGACATATTGCAAATTTAGTCTTAACACGAAACATGACATGTGTGTCCCATGCACGACCACTTCTAAATCATTTTGCTTCATTGGTGTCCTAAGCAATAAACATTATTCCTAACTGACATGAAAAGTTCGAAACAATTGGGCTTCAAAATTATTAAGAGATGGCGTTGATCACAATTCCCAAAAGGTACATGTCAAATTTATTTTGTATGATATCTTATGATGGCGAATGCTTGCATTAGTATTGGTAGTTTGCTTTTATTGGCAGCAGAACTGTTGCCATACACACTGCAAATTTTCCGATTTTTATAGGTTTTTTTTAGAGAAAATTCAATCTTAACATATAAAATAACCTATAATCTATAAATACAATGAACCATTCATTTTTACATTTTATTTAAATAATTCGGCTTAAATAAATGTTATACTTACATTGCAATACTCTTAAAACAACTACTATTGTTATTAATTTTTAAAAAATAACAATTCGTTTCAAAAAACAATGAAATTTATGTACCTTATGGTTAGTTTAACTTTCTTCCACTAGTTAGCGTATTTTAATTTTAGAATCCCAATTGAATGTAATAGTTTCGGCAAAAATTTCAACCTATTTTATAATAAACATTTCATTAATTTCAGAAATAAAGTTATGTGCTTGTGTAATTATTAGTTCTGACATACATTTGAATCTATAACATAATATTATAGTATTAAAAATGATATCAAAAAAGTTTTGTAAAACTTATTGCATATATTCAATGAAAATATTTTTGATAATAATTGTGTTTTATTAAAATTCATCCTTTCAAATACTACATGTAATTGTTTGTGATGATTGGTAAAACATAATTTGTTACTGCTTTTATTTATTTGTTTATATTGTTTATTTGTTTTTCTTAATGAGGAATTGCATATAGTATTTCAAATCGTTAAATATGACTAAAATTTTACGGAACTTAAATCCAAACATTTTTTGAATGATCATATCATTTGTTTTCTATGGTAATTTGATAAATTTATATTAAAATAATTATATTATAGGATAAATTTTGAAGTATTTGTAAGGTACACAATGATGTCTCTACATCATAGTGAATTTGTGACTATTAAAAATTTGTTGATACAGAAGGAACTTGGCATGGATTATTATATCTTAGCAATTGAACTGAGGGTCTTATGATCCCTAGTCCGATGCGTTACCACGAAGCAATAAATAATTTGGGTAAATAGTTCTCTGTGGAAATCCTGCACTAATTTTGAGGGTCGTGTTTTACACGCTAAGATATATAGATACCTTAATGAGATCTGCGAAAGCGGAATGTACAACATTTTATATTTATTTATAAATAAAATAAATAGATATGCAGTATTTCAGCAATCAATCTCCTCCAAACATTTCTCTTCTGGTATATTAGTTTCACAATTATAAAGATATATAATAAAGGAAGAAAACTAAAAGTGTGTTTTTCAATCTGCACGCCACTGGGCCATCGATTGATCTGGCGTTAGGGTGGAATCTTACACCTTGTGTTCAGGGTGTGGAATTCAATTTTCTACATCACTAGTAAATAAAATCAGAGTGTAGAGCCTTCGCAAGCTGCATCGATCTGCCGCGACTCGTCGGAAAAATAGGGTTAGGTTTCCTTTCCTTTCCCGTTCCACAGCCAAGCCGATACTCTTTTGTGTCGAGCGCCAGTGTTTTGTTTCGCGGTGGTGTAATTATTATTCCAAAGGGACAAGAGAACCTCGTTTCGTCCTCTATTAGCGTTTATGAGGTTGGCAGACGTGTGTGGTGGTTAAACTGCTTAAAGAGGTAACTGAATAGTTAGCGAAAATGAGGCTAGCAGGAGATGGGTCACTCATTGCTTTCAAGGAATCATTGTTTTTATGATAAGGACTATTTTTTGGCTGGATGATAGATATAAATAGAACTACTGGAAGGTATTAACAGAGACAAATACAAAACGTATTAAAATGTGAATAAATATGGATGAATCTCTTCGCCAGAATTTAAAACAATAAATACATTATAATAAATAAAATATAGTCAGATAAAAATAAAAACGTTGCTTTTCCACCCAACGACTCTAAGAAGACGTATGTGGCGTCGAAACCAGTCGAGGTTGTAATAAATAAATATTGGCTAAATTCCAGTAGTTCTATTTATAATTATTTCCATGTTTATCCATTTGATGCATTTGACTATTTGTCGTACAAGTTATTGTAGCATTATTTTATATTGGATATGATGAAGTGAACTGTTAAACCATGTTATTAAAGTAAGAACCACAAGGATAATTTTAATGTGTTGTTGGTTGAGAGATTAAACTAAGGATTAAACGCGAAAAAAAATGTGCCGTAGAATTTACCGAACTATATGCGAATAGTAGATGTATTTTCGGAAAATATCATATTTAATTAAGAAACTAAGCACGATTATTTATTGAGGAATTAGAAGTATTTACAAAAATGTTTGGTAAGTTTTTAGAAAATTCATCTTATATCCTCAGCTTACCAAATAGTTTGGTAAAATCTAACGAACTTTTTTATGTATATTCCAGTTCCACAGAATAAAATGTCACCGCAATAGTTATTTACATACTAAGTGTGGGAACACTAGGTTCCCGGATGAGATCAAATCCGGAAACAGACTTTGTGTTCACGTAAGAAGTTTGTATAATATTTTTTGAACGAAAAGTATTACTAATAATTAACACAGTCCGTATAAAAAAATTAAGTTCTTCCAACAGTTACTATTATTGTCAAACTTGATGTCTGGTGAAGTTCTAGTTGGCATAGACAACGCAAAACAACAAATTTTAATGTATGAGTACAAATAATTATTTGTTGATTTTTTTTATATTGGAAAGTCATTGTCTTGCACACATTTTGATGTGACTATGATTTTCAATCTTATAAAGTTGTTGGTGGTATATATTTTCTAGAATTGGTATGACTGCTTTAAATATACAAAATACCATGGTATAGAACAACATTTAAAAAAATGTACTTTCGATCTTATTTAAAGATTTATTTAGAGCAAGTAGAGATGATCTTTCTCTTCGCAGACAAATTATAAATTGTTGTATATTCATTTCTGTAACCACTTGTACGTATTTGTCATTGCAAAATGCTATATATTTATCATATTCTTTTTCATACTCGCTTTTCAATTAAGGGCCGATATTTCCATCTACGAATAAAGTACCGAATAAATTATCGGCGAATAAATGAAAATGTTCTAGCTGTCATTTTTTATGCGTATTTTTTTATTTATTCAACGAATAACTTATTCGGAACTTTATTCGTAGATGGAAAGACCGAGCTTTAGTAGAAAATAAATTAATCATTGTGTTCGCTGTCACTTCTCTTAATTCTGACGGCTTAGCTTATAATTCTAATTCAAACAAAACACACAACACCAAGGAAAACAACTATGACAAATCATCTGCAAAACCCAATTTATTGTTGCGCGTATTACCAATTTAAATATTCTACCAAACAAATTTCGAACGAAAATCGTCAATTAATTTTGTAAATAATATTGAAAACTATCAAAACACTATTGTATTAGAACATGTTATACTGAATAGACAACTACATCGGTGTGTAACGTAATGTAATTAAAATATTAGTTTAAATTTGTTTACCAGTTTGTCAACCTGATCTTCAAATATTTTAATACTTCCGTAATTTGTTTCTATATGTAAATTCTCATTGCGTCATAAATATTTAAAACTTTATGATTGTATATTGTTTTGGTTTTGACAATGATAAAGGATGCAAAGTAGGATAACACTCCTGAAAATATCATTTTCAACACACAATTGGTTTTTAACTTTTTAAATGAAGATAAAGAAGTAATAAATAGGTATGGTATTCTGATTTCGTAGATCTAGATAAGTGATACATTTTATCTCCTGATTAAGGTACAATATCATTTTTTCACGACATGATAAGAAACCCTACCGTTCTTCTTCCGAAATAGTGAGGAAAATGTGTTGTTCCTCTCTAGAGAGGAAAATATAGAAGTGTTACCAATATGAATGTTATTTGCAAAAAACATATTTCTAATTTGCTTGGCAATCCGTATTTTAGTCATATACATAATTTAAATTATCTTACAATTATGTCTTATATTTTTCTTTTTCTTATTAAATCACAATTTGACAACTTATTAAAGATATTTCAGATTGGTTCATTGACAACACTGCTACACCGCCTTGTGTCTGATAACTTTACTTTTAAGTCTATTTTAGGTCCAAGCACATCGTTTTTAGAAACATGTGAAAAAAATGTTGTGTCTAACACGAGAGGAAAGCTCTTCTTCCACTCTCGTTCGAAATGCGGCAAACATCGAACTCGAGGGGGAAAAAGAAACGCTTTCCTCTATAGTTTGACAAATAACTATTGCTCATTTTGGAAGTAAACCACAAAGAGGTAAGTGGCGGTGTCTATTTGATTTATCGTGAACTAATCCATAACCAAATAATTATAATTTTTTCAAAGAAGAGAAGTCCAATTCTATAATGCGTACGCCTCTTGAAGTAACTTTCAATTTCACTAGTCTGTGCACTTTGCTGCAGGCACTCTTCCAATCTGTTCGCCTGACCGGGTCGTATCTCTTTCTCTAGTGTGACATTGTGGCATACCGGCCTCTTTGACTTGTTGTCCACGGACAATAAAACCTTCAACTGTCATTGTGTGTATCCAAGCGCCGCTGCGCCGCTCTGCAGGTGAAACAAACGAATAACGGGGTTGCGAGGCAACAAACATCAACCTGCCATACCGTCACCATGGATAACCTGATGTGCCGAATCCAATTGTGTGTATTGAAAGCAAGGAAAGTGTTTAAAGACGACAATGTTTGAATGTTTTGAAGACTGTTGATAATTTGTTGTTGATGTTTGAATAGACTGACTGGAAAATATTTGCGATTTTTTCCAAAGATTTCATAGTTTCCCACGATATGAATTTTCAGAAAAAAATGTCATTTTGGTGAAGGTGCTAAAGACAACCAAGACAACGGTTCCAAATATTTTGATATGTTGATACTGCTTAAACTATTTATATACAATTAATTGGTAAGGCATCAAACTGTGGACCCACATCTAATTTTAACTTTACCCCTGTGATTCCCCTCTACTAACATCAATGGGGGCGTTGTTTTATTAAATATTTTGACTGCAAGTCCGTTTATTATTCTCCTCATTTTTTTTTAAATCGATGAATTAATTAATTAGAAGGGCCGATCTCGGTGGCGTAGTGGCTATGTCACTAGCCTAGCACATCAGAGGGCGCAGGTTCAAATCCCACTGAAAACCATAGTCGATTGTGTTATTTATAAAATTTGCAATTATCCACTCATGAAGCGGCATACGACCAAAGCAATTAGTCCGTTTTTAATATCTTCATAAATAAAATATAAGAAGGAAACGTAACGTAGTTTTGGTAGGATAAAGATGAAAATATTTGAAAAGAAAAATCGGTACAAGTTTCTATGCTTTTAATTCTGTAAATTGTAATTATATTTATAATTTTGCATAATACCAACTGTATGTACAGTATTATTCAGAAGTTATACCCCATAACCCCTCCACATGTACCAGAACTGTATGAAAAATCGACATACGTTCTTGCTGGTCCAATGAGAAATATAAACGATATGAAATGAAAAACAGGTAAACACATCGTAGAAATATAAAAATTTCACACTTCCGATATTACAATTTTTTTCAAAATGCAAGTGAATATTAGATGTATATATATATATTCGATGACGCATCCAAACTTTTTGAAATCTAATATCTAATAATAATATAATGTAAATATCATCAAATATTTATGACTTTTGACAAAATATATTTATCAATTTAAATAAATCTATTATTTAAATAAATATGACGTTGCTTTTTTACATGTTTGAATAACAATATAATATATGAACTAAATTTAATATTGCAACATTTTAAAAATTTTTATTTTTCGACTATTGAACTTTTCTATTTTAAATAAATTTGAGTCAAATGCTTATTTTCATTAAATTTTCATAATATACAGAGGGTGACTGACTTACCCGATCATAAGCGTTAAGTGTTAAGTACGGTTACCAGTCGTTAAATCGAAGTTTTCAACAATGTAGGTCCACATTATAATTTTAATACGAGTTTTTGGCACCTAGTTTTAAAGAGTCTAACTAAGCATGCAAGTAAAACATTAAGAGGCAAAAAAAATTAAAACAATTTTCATGTATTCAAGTAAGTTGTAATATCAGTATATCCATCTCCTAATATCTGTAAAAGGCTCTCAAACATCTATCTATAGAAAGTCGCATTAGTCTTGGTTCAAACTAACGGACATGAATTTTCGAATTCCTTAAACTTTTCAGTTTTCGTTGCTCACCTGTAATTTACGCGTTGCCTAAAAGGCCATGGGCCGTGACTAAAGTGAACTATGACTGGCCTGTCAAAATACTACAAAATATTTTACTTTCAACACAAATCCTGTGTCTTGGGGCGGGCAATATGCGGTAAAGCTCCCGCAGCGTCGACAGGGCCGCACTAGCACAAAATGACCAAAATGAAAATATTTCAATAACACAAAAATTGAGCTAATATTTTATAGTATTTATAAATTTAAAATTATTACATTTACACATTCATTGAAACATAATAACACTAGAACGCCAACTGACATTGAAAATGCGAGCCAAGAGAGACAGTCGTTAGGGCACCTGTCTTTGTTGTACAGTCCTCTTAAAAATTTACAAGAAAATATGAAAAAGTTAACATTCAATGATTTTAAAATAAAATATTTAATATAAAAATTAAATGTATGTGAATTAAAAGGAATTTTGACATAATTAATGGATACACTACTAAATATTATTTATGTTTTTACATAGCAACCGCTCAACAAAAACATACCAACAGAGAGGCTATCTGTCTCAAGATCGTTTTCGTTTTCATAAAAGCCTACAAGCTAGCTGTCTAATATTACTATTTCAGTTCAAAAACTATGCAAAAGGCATGTTATATAATAATTTATTTATATTTGTATAAAATAGTGCAAGAAAATCTTCAAAATGAGTAGATCTTGCTGAATACAACCCTGGGGGGATTTTAGGGGTCGGCGACAAGGTGTATCCGTGAAAAATTTTAATTTCACGAGCGGAAACGAAAATGTGACATCTGTGTAAAAATGTTTGTAGCCCGAAAACAATTGAACATAAACAAAAACTCCTTTCTGTCAGATATTTACATGTTAGGATCGTTTAAGTTTTACCTTGACCAAGAAATTCCAAAACAAAATTAGCTTTGGTTGTCCCACAGTCCCATCGATTTTGTAAACTTTTAAAATTGTTGCCGGTATTTTAAATGAGGTTAAATATAAAAATATATTTGTTTGAATAAAATGTAGAAATGTTGAGCTTAAACTACCCCTCGAAATTAGGGCGAATTCCAAACATTCCAAAGGAACGCGAAATGTGTGTCAAAGGAAAATCAATAATATTCTGTAAATCTCGACAAATGCCTACACAAAAGATAAAACATAATTTGATTACAAAGGATATATTACATTTTTTGAAAATAAATATACCATCATGCCTTATTCCAAACTTAGTTATTGTCATATTGTCAAAGCAATTATTAATTACTACTAAACAATTAATTATTGTAAAAACACCACCACCATTCAAGGGAGGATCTAGGGGGCAATTGCCCCCATGCCCTCCCCCCATTGGGTTAATTTTTTTTAATTAATAGCAATAATATTGTTGTGTGAATTGTGAAAATGTAATAAAGTAGTATGTATTATGCTCTTTATAATAATGTGTTTGATTATAAATTATACGTTTTAATAGGCTTAAAACTACTTAATTATTTATTGTTATCCTACAAAAAATGCAAAAATGCTCTCTCTTTCCTTGAAAATTTTCTAAATCCGCCCGTGCTACCATTTGTCAAATTATAACGCATACAACATTTAATTTTGCACAAATATGCAATCCTAGAAAAAAAATCAAAATTCAAACTCCATTTTTATTCTTAGTTATAACTTCATTTTCCTTTTTCAAAACATATTTATTTTAACTAAGATTGCAGTTAAGATTGGTTAACATAACATTTGACACATTTTGTTAATTTAATTAATTTTAAAACAAAGTTACAGATGTTGAAAAAAATGGAGTTAGCGTTAATTCTTTTTGTGCATCTGCCTGATGGATACTTAGTACTGCTCTAGATCTAGACAAACCGCAACATAGGTTTTCAGTGTGAAATGCGAATAGTCACTTGGTTCAGTTTTCAGTTCTGGTTTTATAATTTGAGAAATATTTGTAATAAATATATCATAATAAATTATTTTCTAAACATCTAAGACCAAATTATATCTGGAACTGTCCAGCGATATATGTATATAATTGATATCCATAGTAAAACAATAATTACAGAGTAATATGTTCATCTTAGATAAAACTCAAGGTATATGTAAGAAGGATAACATTTTTAAGAAACTTTTAAATGTACTTAATATATAATGATACCTTCAACAATATTTTTTAATAGGAAATAACATTCAGAAATTCGAATTTCTGAACTAAACTTAGTTTACCTATTTATTACATATAATATAACAGCTGCTATTGACGGTTCTACCTGCCTTCATATGTCCACCATATTGAAAATGCTCGCAGCGCCACTATCGCTTATTTCAGTTATAGTGAGGTATTTTACTTGAAGATCTATTAGGTTTTATGAGAGAATAATGAACATGCAGTAAATTTTATCATATTCAAAAAGATATAAAATAATATAGCGCGACTTACATTTAAATTAATTATGAATTCATACCATATCATTACCATACATATAGTTCTTATTATTATTAAAAGGCAACAAAACAAAATATCTCAAAATATTTAAGATTTTTAACGGATGCACTCATCTATATTTAATAATAAATTTACATACATTTCACATGTTTTTAAATTACTTACAAAAAATAATGCATAAATTTTGAAGTATCTCTAGTAGGTATAAATTACTAAGAACTAGGTACCTACTAACCTAAAGGCAGCGAGGTATTCAATTCCAAAAAGATTAATGATAAAATGTGCCACACTTATTGATAATATATTGATACATCATTTTATAATAAATTCAGTTTATATTATAACTGTAATCATAGTGGCTCTAATAATAATAATAACAATATAATGAATCATTGAAAGTCATAGCTAGATATATTAAAAATCGATTTATAATTTCACGGTTCGAAATATTGACCCGATCACTCATTCATGGACGCACAAATCACGTCTACAAAACATAACCGAATCGACCGTATAGCGTATATGCACAATATTGAATTACTACGTTTACATTTGCAAACCACGCCCATTGTGCTGTGGCCGATATACAAAAACAAACATATTTACGTCTCAATCTGGTGCGCATACCCCCACCAAAAACAGCCGGCCAATCACCGGCGAGGTTGCCCCACCTGCGCGATTTTTCCATTGGATGGAACGCTTTTAAATGAGACGTACTGTAGCTTAAGGATGCTACACAAAAACAATGAGTAGGACGGAGATGGAAAACGTGATGTAGGAAGGAAAATCGATGCTGGAAAGAGATGGAAGAAAAGAAACGTAAAGAATGGTTTCCTTAGGGAATGAGGGGAAAACGGTTTGATATAATATTTGAACCATATTCGGAAAATGGTTAACATGGAATATGTAATTAAGCAATGACAGCTGGAATAATTAAAAGATAATTAAACTAATGTAAGGTATAATTAGAAGATAATTACCAAAATAATGTCATTCGTCTAGAATCTACAGTACATTTTTATCTACTAATCTATTTATCGTAGAAAGTAATTTAGAAAGATTGTTATCTCACGAAAGAAATCACAAAAGCAGTTTGAAGAATTTTTAAATGATTTAAAACGAAGCAATATAAGTCAAGTTTCCAATTTTGATAGAAAGACGACAAACCAGTTTTCAAGTAGACAACGTCATTTACGAAACTGATACGGCATGATTACACGGTGTCAGTGCACAGAAACGCATCGAAACAGAGAGAGAAAAAAGAAACAAACATTAAAATGCATGTGTCAAACAGAGAGGTCATGGAGAGAGACAAACTGACACGCACGCCGCGCCCGGCAAGAGAGAGAACATCATCGTACCTCGCGACCTACTACTGCGTGCAGGACAAAGACGGCGAGATCGTACGTCAAGGGGCGGAGTTTACCCGAGACTTCAAGTAATAAAGATGACTATTTTGAAATCTCACTCAGTTTGACAGCGCACTTTTAGTAGTGAGCTCACAGAGTCGTGTGCAGTTTAAGTAAATATCGCAAAACGTTTGAGTTTGACGCTCCCAACTTTGAGCCTTTGAGCTTCGGTGTTAACTGTTACGAGAAACAGAAACTTGTTAATGAAATTGACTTGTCAGTTCTGACAACTGGTATTTATGTTTGTGAAATCTGATATTAACAAATGCCAATGGTGTAGACTTATAGAAGAATTGTTTATTTAATTGTGGACAGTTCAGTGTGCAATGGCTTTCGAAGATCGCTTTAGCCCTAGTGCAGCCACCAGCCCCAACTCTGGGGATGTCAGCCAGAATCCTCCAGATTCTCCAGAATCTAGTCGAACTTCTCCTTACACCTGTCAAATAATCCACCAGAAATCAGACTCTCCAAGAATGCAACTCCACTTTACAACTGATTTCAACCAAAACCAAAACCCTTCAGTTGAAAAGAGTTCCATATTTCGAATATCCACCCTTTTATCCAAACCAGACGAGCCCCACTTTACTTCAAGTCCTTTACAATCGCCTTCAGTTACTTCAGATTCAGAATCAGTAACATCTGATCGCCCGAAATCCCCAAATCTTTCTCTGCCTGAGCCATCAACTTCATTAAAATACTCCATCCACAACATCCTTCAGCCAGACTTCGGTAAAAACGCGGTGCAGCGCACGAAATCCTCCAAAATTGGGTTCAAACCTTACGAGAGGACAGAAACTATTTCTTCTACGTCTTTGGGAAGCCTCTGCCAAGCTGTCTCCCAGATTGGGAGGAAAGTGGAGGCCGTATCGAGTCCGGTGGCGGTCGCCGCGGATGCCGGCAAGCGTGCAGCGGGCAGCCTGGTCCCTGAAGCAAGCCCCACGGCCAAAGAAGAACAGAAAGACGATAAGATTCCGACTCTTTGGCCTGCCTGGGTTTATTGTACCAGATATTCGGACCGGCCAAGCTCAGGTAGGAATGATTTTATAATGAGATGCTGTTTTTTCTTGTGCAGTTTATTTATGCTAAGAGGATCCATTTAATTAGATCACATGGTAGAATGTTGAATTGAATATTATGCAAAACTATTTATTGAAGTAAATACAATAGTTGTTAATGATCTATTTAGCTGATGATGCAGGTTCGATTCCAACTTAAGTAAAACACATTTCAGCGTACCCAACACATGTGAATATCGTTATTTGACGGCTGGTAACTGGTTAACCGTAATATTACAACAAATACACAAAACTAGATATAGTTACATCATATAATAGTTATTTGTTTAACTATTCACTAAAATACAACATTTACACAGAAACTTTTATACTCATTATTGTTTTTCTGATTTAAAAATTAGTTCAAATTTAGTTATTATTTTAAATGCCTATTTTGAAATCGAAATGTGTTGCTATTCGTTTATTGAATGGTTGCTAAGCGTTCGTTGAGGAATTATAATATTTTTATTGCCGAGGCAGTAAGAGTGATATTTTACTGTTAGTTGTCAAAAAAACTCTCACTTTTAAAGGGCAAAAAAAAATTATTTTGATCGATTGTGCAAGGTAAACCGAGAATGAAAATTTGCCAAACTTTTTGGTAAATTGGTTCTTCTAATTGTGCAGTAAATAATCGGGTTTAGTATCTTAATTGATATGAAATTTTCAGAAAATGTATCTTATATCCTCATTTTACCGAATAATTCAGTAAATTCTATTGTCCTTTTTCCGTGTACGTATTTTCAGTACAAAAAATGGCAGTATTCCTATTATTTGTGTTAATATTGCACTTTGAGCCCTAATTACATAAATAATTATATATTGCCTGACAAAAAAATGAGACACTTTTTTACGATTGCCGTTATATTTTAAACAGTTGATAATAGTCTGTGAGAACTTTAAAAACAATAAAATAAAAGTGTAACAATCAAGGAATATTAACATTGAAATAACAAACATAAACTATAGTCAAAAATGAAACTTCTACAAAATTAAATCAAAAAACGGCAAAGGATTGGCAGGTAGCGTTCTCGATATCGCAAGTTAAGCAATGCTGCCCGCGGTTAGTAGTTGGATGGGTGACCGTTTTGCGAAAACCCGAACACTGCGTGTCGTTGTCACACCATCGAAAACGAGGAAAAAAAATAAATAAAAAAAAAATAGAAAAGTCTCACTTGTTGGTTGCATTCAAATTATGGGTGTGACACACTACTTAAAGCAGGTCTCCGTACATAATATATTCTAGCTCATAGAGTACAATTACCAGCCGTTAAATATCACCACCTTCTTAAAGATATTAGTGGGAGAGAAACCGCTGGGGTAATTTTGTTCCGATTATTTTTTGACGTTTCTTTAAACCAAAGAAATGCTTTATTGTATGTCACGGGTCTGCGTTTTAACCAATCCTGTCATTATTATACTGAGAATAATGCTCTTGTGATTATTCCCGGCAATATTCTCTGTACCTTTTTTTTGTTGACATATGTCAAATAGGTTTCATCAACACAAGTAAAAATGAGCAAAAAAGATAGATTTAGTGCTGTGCCTGATAATGAAATCAAAAAATAATCTAATTAAACATAAATTGAGAGTTAGATAAATTAGAAAATAATTATCCAGTATCTTTCTCAAACTTGTCGCCATTTGGCAATAGCCACTCAAGCCCTACGGGCTTTCGTGGATATTGCCTGGCAACAAGTTTTCGAAAGATCTGTCAAATTATTTTCAATTTATTCTCACTCTCTTGTTATATTATTACTGAAAATTTAATCAATGATAAATTAATAAAATAAATATATTATCACGCCATGTATCCATTTCTGGGCATGGCATTCCGCTCAAAGCATATCCCAAGGGGGCTCGAACCGAGGATCTTATAATCCACAGTCCGATGCGTTACCACGGAGCTATTTATCAATGATAAATATAAATTTTAAAACGCACGCTTAAAAGTCTATTGCAAAAAAGTATATAATCATAATTATGAGTAATAATATAATGAAGACATTAAAAATCATCGCATTGTGTAATTTTGCTATAAAATGTCTTTATTAATAATTAAGTATATAATTTCTTGCGAGATCAAAAGTTCAAGTAATTCACAAACTCTCAAAAACTTAATAAATACTTAAACGTCTTGTACATGCATTAATAATAAGTCGTACATCATAAATACTTGTCCATTTATATAATGTTTTGACAGTTATGAATAAATGTGTGATTAATATGTAAATTACACGTTGCAAAGTAAAATAAAACTCAACTTTACACAACTTTAAAATTGATTTCCGTGGATGAATACCTCCCTAATGCATTTTTTACAAACTAGAGCAAACAGAATTTCAAATACACTTTTCAAATAAAATAAAACTTGCTCCTAAACACCGGCAACCAAATATACAGGCGTGTCTGTCACAGAAAATGTCTCCAGAATTTTTCTTCGCCACTAAAGAATTTTAAAAGTGTTTTCCTTGTCGTAAAAATAACCTATTCACTACACAACATTCAGTAATTTATGCAATACTAATTTCATGCCATAAAATTAGTATTCAAGTCATTAAAATGAACTATTAACATTAAAATATAGTCGGCGGCGGCAATTTGATTGCGTTACTTTATTTAACGAACAATCATTTTATTCGCGAATTTAAAATGCTACAAGATTATTTAAATATAAATTGGCATAAGAAAATATAGGCTTATGTAGGTGCATTAAAAATTAAACCACATTATTTATTCATTAGTTGCACAAATATATTAGTACAAAGTTGAATCATTTTTTCGATGTTAAATTAAAAATTGAATTGAATGAACTATAACATGATTTTTTAATCAAAATTTTAATTCTGAAGAAGCAAATGGGGTCTTTCACCATTTTTTTTAAATTTTTTTTATGAAACTATAAATTGAAGAATATCTACACTTTTAAAAAGTCTTGATTGTTATTCATTAAGCCACAATGATTTTTTTAAAATGTTGTGACGTCATTGTAGAGTGGTTACTGGATCCAAAACAGTAGAGATTTAAATAATTTTTGTTACATAAATGTTCTATTTTATTGTAACAATAATAATAAATTAAGTAAAAAAATATATGACTTCAATTATTTACAATCTGTACTGTTTTAGATCCAGCAACACCTCTACAATGACGTCACAACATTTAAAAAAAAATTATTGTAGCTTAATTAATAACAATTAAGACTTTTTAAAAGTGTAGATAGTCTTCAATTTAAATAAAGTTTCATAAAAAAATTTTTTAAAAATGGTGAAATACCCCATTGCTTGAAATTTCTTTGAGTTTTTCATTCATATATCTTATGTATCTGCACCAAATGTAGTTTATCCATTTTGCACATCACCTATTTTGTAAAGGGTGGGGTGAATAGGTCATAGTAACGCGTCGGATTGTGAATCATATAGTCCTCAATTCGATTTCAACAGCCAACAAATTTTCGAAGGACAAAATTATCCTTGTTGTTCCTCGTCTACCAAAATGTATCAATGGGGTTTTGTTTTGACGTATTTTACAGCTAAAGTGTAAAAGAATAGTCCAGAATTAAAAAATTCATGCAACAGAACACATTTGGTTACGTAAATATTAGTATTTCAAAGTATATCAATCAAATTAAAATTAATATTTAGGTATTAGAAAAAGTGTAACACGGCTATGAAAAATTAAACAAAACGAAAAATATTTGACATTTTATAAAACAGATTAAGATTTATTTAGTACAGTTTTGTATTATTTTCTGTATAGAATGGGCATTATTGCATGAATTTTTAAATATTGTAAATTCTGAATAACTTGTGTATTAGACTTATGTTAATGAATCAGTAAAAAAAAATTGAAACCCTTGTACCCCACATTTAATTCTACACCCTATGTATTAGATATTTGTAGTAAAGACATTGCCACATTTACAAATGGATCAAAAATCCTCAGTTCAAATCCCGCATTCAACAGTCATCAATTTAACTTTATCCATGTCGTTCCTCCTCCTCTATAACATCTAGCTCCGTGGTAAAAATCGGATTGTACAACCAATGATCCTCTGTTCGATTCCCGCAGCAAATAAAAATAATGAATAGGGGCTATGATCGATTGATAATTGATTGATTTTAATTCTTCTAAGATAAAAACTCCTCCCCCACCGTTCAACAAGAATTTCCATTTACCAAAGAATTTTCAGTTGGATTGTTGCAAATCACTAATATGGTTTGGTAACAGGTACTATGCTATACCCAAAACGGGTATTTATGTTTCGGTTATTGTTTCGTTAAATTTGTAACCAATGTTAATCCAATTTTAATCTTCTATAATTTAACAATTTCATCGCATTTCAAAATTTCTATTCCTTATTCATTCCAACAAAATAACACAGTATATTGTCTGCAATCACTGCTCAACTCAACCATATAGTTTAGCTATTACCTGCTTAACCCGTAGCAATCTCTACATATCAATATCTCGCTATCCGCGTAGCGTCTTGTTATGTGTTTATCCAGTACAGTTTAACGTTTAACTCGCAGAAGAACTACAACTAGATAAGCGGTTATTCCTGGAGGGGCGGTAGACTTTTCATTATTAATAAGGCTTGCAACTGCAGCGTGCAGAACTGCCGCCCCCTTCCCGCGCCGCCCACCTCGTTATAAACACCTGTGTCATCCCACTTCCGCTTGGAGGGATGAGTAAATAATTAATGTAGTTGTGAATTGGCCTATGTCAAAATATTATGAAGAGGTTTTTACATCCCGAGGTATTGCCACTGGTAAAAATTTTCAACAGTTTTCAAAATTTAATAAAGATTTCAATGGAGGGTTATACAGAAGCAAATTTTCGTGCTGCCATCTATTGATGTTTTCATTGAACTACAATGAAATACAAACAAAACGCTGTCAAAATGACAGTTCTTAAAATGATGCTAAATATCAAAAATAAAGTGTGTATATGGTTTGAGCAATAGTGATTCCCGTTATTGCTATAAAGAATATATGGCCAGTGTTAAATATATTAAGTTTCCTGAATAATAAACTTCAAAAATAAAAACATAACCTTGTTAAAACACTATCTGAAACGTGAAAACATGGATCTCAACTTTTACCTCATATTTCTCTTTCTTGTTTGCTCTATAATTCAAAAATAGCCAAAGATATGCAACTGAATACTAAGTGCAGTAAGCAAAAAATATTACACAAACAAAATATCACAAAAGTATTGTGGTACCCTTTGCCATTTTTCTAATATTTGGTGTACACAATCTTTTAGTTTTTAAAAAGTTTTATTTATTTAAAAATTCCACAGCCAACAGTTACCACTTTTAACTTTACCATCGTGGTCCCACTTCCACTATAATCTTACTAAGATCTTTAAAAGAAGAGTGCTACACCCAAAATGGATAAATGGCGTTCAGATATATTTGATACTTTATTTAAAGTTCTGGCCATTCAGGTTCAAAAATATTCACTGTCATCACAAGCTCAGTCCGAAATCACTCTACTGCCCATCCCGTTATCAGATCATACAACGTCGAACGGTAGCCCTCGAAGACTAATTGCATTCACAAAATGTCAAAATTGAAACAATAGGGCGATTTCGCTGATTGATACATGTCATTAAGGTGAAAAATGCTACCTTTTCTACAGCATTCTCAGCCTTGTAGTGCTGACGTGTCAATACATCAGATCCGGCGCGTTTTGACAATTGACTAATCGCTGTCCAGCGCTGACTGCGATTATGGCCGTCGCAGGTGTAAGAGCAACGTTTTGCTTTTGTTATAGTGTAAATTGCGTTGCGTTTGTTTTATTTGGAGAAAATTCAACCAGTTAAATGGTTTGTAAGTCATTAGGGAACTTGAGATGATTGGGGAGTAAATGAACGGTTTGTTCGAGTTAAAAAGTTGATGGGTACATTTCTGTAATGAATGTTGGGTGCAATAGGTGAAATCATTTGCATAATGTATGTTTTAAAGATGTATTCGAACCAGTGAAGATGGTTGAAAGGTTAATCGATTACAAAAGGTCTTATTAATGACGGTAACACTAAATTTTTACATGTTTTGCTAATTTTAACTTGTTGAACATTAATTATTTCTTATATGATGAAATTATTATTTTATTTGAAATCGGCACTAAAGTGCTCAAAAATCGTCATTAAAAGCTCAGAATTCGTCAATAAAGTAACCCATTATACGACGATTTTGAGTAACCCAGTGTTGGCAACCGTTAAATAATTATTACACAATTAGGATTATTTTGGCAGATATATTGGCATACTATAGTTTTGGACGTAACATGAAACAAAATTTGCAAGAAGAATTAACTAATTCATTGCGATGACGAAATTGAGAACAAAACACATAATTTTGAGTGTTATTTACGATAACTTCACTTCTCGAGGTTGGCAACACTGACTGTCAGTTTCAATTGACAACTGACATGTATAAACTTAACCTATATTGTATTTTTTTGACAGTTTTTTCAAATTTTTTATTTCAAATAAAACTTAATATGTACCTCGGCACTGAAGTTCCTTTTTATCACTCACATGGTTATTTTCCTCGGCCCTACGGGCCTCGGTAACTAAATTCCATCATCACACCATGTAGGATTGTAGGGCTCGAACTTATGGGTCATAATTATTTATTTAATTAGAATGGAATTTTAAGAAATAAATATATATTTCATTTTTATGGCTTAGAAATATATTTTTATTCCAAAAATTAAAGAACAATAATTTGGCATTTAAAAATGCTAAAATCCTTTGCAGGTTATATAAAAATTTAAAATAATTTAATTTTATCATAAAACGCCTCGAAATTTGTGTAAATATTTATCAGCAAATTATTCTGATTTACGGAATACCGCAGGGCTCAAATTTGGACCCAGCCTGTGCTACCAAATATGTAATGTAAAAGAAAAACGTTTTTATCTGCAATAATTGAAAAACTAGTACACTTTATTATCCGCAAGCAAAATATGATATATAAAATTTCCAGAAACTCTCACATTTTTCAAACCGAACTACAAGCCTGTATGTATAATAAGAGATAGGATATCGAATAATTAATAACAATTTGCATTTAATTACTAATATTTATTATAATGAACTTCCAACCGACAAAAATTGATAATAAAAGAGCGATAAAATATGTTTATGGATATTTAATGCCCTCACTTTTTAATAACAATAAAAGGTCATGAAATACATGTACCCATTATTGTTATGTTTGAATATTAATATGAAAATGCCACAATCTACCATCTGATTATTTTAATTTACCGAATTAGCGTTAAAAGATTGATAGATATTTAGGGACAAAGTTTTTGTGACTTTTGTGTTGACGAAATTATCAGATAATTTATCAATGTCGATGTGTTTGAATATTAGTTTTATCAAGTGTTTTTGTTACTCGTTCCTTTATTCAAATAATGAATAGAGTGCTTCCAAAATTCATATTTATTACCGAAATTTTAGGTTACAATCTAACGTAAACTGTAATTTGCCGATAAAGTCAATGATGAATTAGATTAATAACATGGAATGATTTTCAATAGGCATGAAATAGAAGGACATCTAAAGGAAACATTCAAAAGAATAATTTAATGTTTTTGATAAATTTTGTTATTAGTTATCCATGAATATCAATTTTATATGAACTAATTTCATTAAATAAACATCAAAAATTCTGATGTGGGCAGCACATAACCTCCCGCCCAATACTACTCTTAAACGGTACAAAATTATATTTGATGATACAGAAACATACCTTCTTATTTGTTTATTTTCTATTTATATTTGAGAATTTTAATTTTCTTTCGTATATTTATTTAATTTTTTGACATATATTTCATTAAGAAAACAGCTTCACAATCACAATGACATGTGTCATATTTCGTAAAAAATTGAAAATTTTTAAATGTTTCCATGGTGTACTAGGAATCCAAGATTTATGAAATCTAATTTCTAATCTCTAAATCCAATAAAAATTAATAAAATTAGTGTAATCAAAACACATGTAAAATTAAATATTCTTCAACTTTCAAAATAACATAAATTGTTGAAAAAAGAAATTTAACCGTGTTTTTCACGAAAAACAGCTAAGGGCTTCAAATAAACTGCTACTTGCGGTTGACTTATTTTATCCAAAATCTAATCAGCTCTTCATTTAAATATAAGAAGCAATAATTCGCAAAATTGTATTTTTTGGTATTATAGTATTTGAGTTATGCGAGACGAAAAATTTGCCACAGACTACACACACACGCACACACACACACATACATACATACATACATACATACATACATACATACATACATACTTACATACATACATACATACATACATACATACAGACATCATGGCGAAAGTAGTAAAATCGTATTGTAGGGACCCTAAAACGTGCGTATTCATTGAAAACTCACTACCCAATTTTTTGAGCAAAAACAATACCTCCCTTACCTAGAGGTAGGCGGGAGGTAAAAATGTATCACTTACTGAGATCTGAGTAAGCAGAGTACCACACCCACAATGGGTAAAAGGCGTGGAGATATATATTCATTTGGAAACTTTTTCTTAATATGCGATTTTATCGGGAAATAAAAATATTATTAAATTGATCTACTAGTGTGGCAACTCTTGACTTAGCTCTAATATTTCTTGAGATCCCAGTGCTGAGCTTCTAAATTAAAACATAGTGTATATACAAATTAAAAGTTAAATCTGTAACACAGTCAGTTAGTTAGTGTCCTTCATATGATTAATAAACAATTACCCACTATTTAATCCAGTACAAAAACTAAGTCTAATTAGTTTCCAATTGTGTATCAACAGGCCTTTCCTCCCATATAAATATTAAATGAAATCATAGGCGCCCCATGAATACAAATTAAAATTCGCGTGTTCTGACTGCAGCGACATATTTAAAAATTCAAACAGCGCTTTGACTTGGGGCGCTCTGCCCTCTCCCGGACATTTCGCGTGGAGCGCTGGCTCAAACCGCGTCGCCAGTACAAAGACGTAATTATTTTAATGAATAGTTCCATTTCGAAAACCGTTTTCAGAGCCATATTATAACCCTCCTTTTTACGGAACTCGCTATGTAATTACTAATTGTCCACTTAAAACAATGCTAATTTAAATATTGTTCATTTTCAACCCCTACAGAGTGGATATCATTGCTGGAAGGTTCATAATTTATGAACTGATAATTAGTGTATTTTTTTTTCTTCTTAGAAAAATGTCGCAGTATTCTTTTGTTCTATTAAATGTAATTACTGTGGACATTAATTAGATTAATTGTAATTACTGCTTGATATAGTAGTACAATGCTGCTCAAAATGTTTTTATTGTTTTCTTCCATTAAGTTTTATCATTAATCTTAAAGTATTTAATTGTTTACCAAGTAAATTAAACAAATTAATATATTAGCACGTCATTGTTTTATGTCTTATGTGATTACTAGCCGTCAGTTCGCTGCCCCAAAGGCGAACCAAACTGTGTACTACTAATAGAGAAAAATATAAATACTTTTGGATTATTATTTTTATATTTTCACAAATATTTGCTCTGAAATTTATAATAATTCGTCGCCAATACAAGATAGGGTACCGAAACTTTATAATTATAAATTTAAGTTATGTTTATTTTCGTCACAATTGCAATACTTGGTTCGAAATAATTAATTCAAATAATATAAATAAATATACCACCCTTCCTTCTACCTGTTTCTGATGTGGTACTCTACATTCACAGACCTTGATAAGTAATATATTTTTAATATCTGAATCGCAGTTTCATTTATGACTATACCTATATTAAATAAAATGATATTGTTTCTAGATTTTTACATTTTTATTTTATTGTCATTAAACTTTTTAGAGACTATCATCAACTGTTATATTAAAATTTAACGGCAGTGTATTTGGAATAGTAATATTATATGCAGTTTTCTTATATCTATATTCATAAATAATTAATCACATTATTTACCCATTTTGGCTGTGACACTGCGCCCCGATTACCAGCCATCAAGTTACGCCCCCATAAATATTAGTATATAGGTATTTAAAATTAAAAGTAGCGATTCTCAACTGAAACATCTATTCCATATGTGAAGGATGTATCAAATGTAATTATAAAAGATTTATATGTATAACAAAGTCGTATGAGCATATTTTTTATTATAACATAAATATTTGAAACGTCAAACAGCTTAAAAATCAGTAGATGTCGCAGGTAATTATATGTGGATTGCAGTTGCCAGCCAAATTTATCTAATTATGCTCCTTTTAACGATTTGTAACTACATAAAAATGTAGTTTACGATTTTATCAAATAGTCCATGAATTTAAAACGCTTGAAAAAAATTCCGTCGTCAGCTTATGCATTATCAGTCGTCTTTCACTCGTAGCACTCACATTTAAAAATAAATCCGCACAAATTCAGAATTTACTAGTAAATCCGTCTGCAGAGCACTAAGTGCTTTTTAAACTTTTCATAATCTAGAGCGCTATTTTTAAAACATCTGACTGATATATCACCTTGACGAGGCGTGATGACTGGTGATGACAGAAAAACATGCTGGAAGAAATATGGACGCCCCCTTTTAAAATGCTGTGAAGAATTTTATTATGTTCTTTTATGTTAATATGATTTTAATAAGGATAGAATCACCTACTTTCTTAATAGTTGTGTGCCATACATATTTGAAATTAGTACCGTTACAAATATTTGTTCACTGTTTCGGGGTTATACTCCACATCACCTTAGAATACATCAGATGGCTTTGTAGATGCAAACCATTTTACACCCATTAATAAACTTTAGAAAAACTATTTTGCAGTAGGTATTAAAGTATGCAAAAGATGCAATTTAAAAGGAAAATTCGAAATCAAACACACGAAATTGTAGTTTTTACTTTCTGCACATACGTGTAAGGCAGGAAAGTGACTTAGCCACTGTCACCAAAAGCGGCTAAAAGTTAAGTTAAAGTGGCAACAGTCAGCTGTGGGATTTGAACTGAAGATCTCTTGATCCACAGTCCGTTGGGATACTTCGGAGCTACCGTAACAAAAAATTGTTTTAATTATTTTTTTGGGGGGGATGTTATATGCTGGACACAGGATAATTTATTGTAGACTAGCTGGTCCCGGACCACTTTGCTGCTCGCGGACCACGTTGCTAGCCCAAGTAAGATTTAGGTATTGTAATGCCTTTCGATTTAATGGTTTTCACAAAATTGTATGACTTTCAAATATACAGGGTGTTTCAGGACTAGTGTAACAAACTTTAACAGCTTATTCCTGAGGTAATTTTGAGCCAAAAATGTCATATGATCATATGTCCTATTCCTTCTAGTTACCAAAATACAAGAGGTTGAAGTTCTATAAATAACGCGAAATTTTCTAATTTTTGTAATCAAGATACTTGGAAAACAAGAGTTTTATTGAAAAGTTATACCTTATTTGTCTTAATTAATTTTATTTATTAATATTAACGAATACAATTTAGAGAAAAAAACAAATAATGACACAATTAAATTGGCTAATAAATAAATTCTAAACACAGAACAACATAACAACAACATGGGAAGGTTGGCGTCTGTTTGGGTATCTGTCTTGGTATTCTCTAGACGCGTAACGGGTATTACCATTACATAATCAATAAATAAGAAACATATCTGCATATTCAGCAGTACTATAACCATCCATTATGAAACAAGAATACAATTAAAAGCAGAACAATTTTTAATTAAAACAAATAAGGTATGACTTTTTAATAAAACTCTTGTTTTCCGAAAGTACCTTGATTACAAAAATTAGAAAATTTCGTGTTATTTATAGAACTTCAACTTTTACTCTAATACATTATTAAAGAACCAGTCCATATTTGTACAATTTAATTTGTTCTAGAATATAATCCCTTCCAATAATTTATATGAGTAAAAGAAATATACACTGGGCCATTTACATGTAACAAATTCTTAATTCAATAAAGAAAAATCCCAAACATGCCGTCATAAATATTTCTGTAACATTAAAATAATAGTTCTAAAAGTCTTTCACAGCATAGGCCAAGTTTCCCCGTGCTTCCATTGGCCAATCTCCGCTATAAATATATCAAGCATCCTCCATTTCCACTACAAACAATCAAATCTCCATTCTTCTTGCGTTGTCGTTGTATTCATTCGTGCCCCTGTGAGTTATTATCACACGTTTCGAAGCTGCTGCTAACCCTGGCCATAAATAAATTAAAATCTCGATTCTGTGACCGCCGCTATCGCTTGTGGTTTCGCTGGGAATACAAGGGGTTGGATAATGTTACGTAATGTGTTATTATTTATTGCTCGCTGCTTGTGTGAACACGATATGGGGTGTTTGGAGACCTTAATGGGGTTTAATTCTAACTTAAGGGTATTTAATAACTTGTATGTGCTCTAAATAGAATATATAGATTTATATATCTAACAACCGACAGTTGCTATTTTAAATTTACCACTAACATCTTTGAGTATCGCAATTTGATGGCTGGTAACCTCACTCTGCTTTCGTCGAGCGTGGCAAGTGAAATATTTTGCACAGTTCCTACATAAGTTACCACACGAATAAAGTGGGATTCAAACTAAAGATCTTATGATTCACAGTCCGATGTAGAACACATGGAACTACGTATCCATTGAAAAGGATATATTAGCCCAAATTCACATATCAAATTTTTCAATTAATTTAAGAAAAGTTTAAATAAAAAACAAAATATGGGGAAAATGCATTGGGTATCAAATATTTAAAGCTGCATAATAATAATAATAATAATATTTCATTGCTGGAATGGCCTTCTAACGATAGAGAATCAAATGAAAAGAAAAATGCGTTATTATTTTGCAAGGACAATGAAATAATTGCGATTTGGAGTTCTTTCTCCATATTCCAGAGAAGACAATCAAAGATTTGTAGATAAGGCTGTTTCAAAAAGTAAAGAATTAGTTACAAAGTGGTAAAATAGATAATATTATATATATATAGAGCAAACTTATATTATACACCTGAAAAAATTGCCAGCTTTGGAGTATATTTTACTTTCTTATACAAAGTATAAGGAAGTATTGGAATCATGAAAAAAATCGCTGACGAGATTTTTGCGGAAATACATATTTTGACGTCCACTACATCCATTAAGACTAATTTCTCAATGATGTCTGTGTGTGAGGATGAATGGATGGATGGATTGATGTCCGTGTGCGCAATATCTCATGAACGAGACAAGATATGTAAACGAAACTTGGAATTTATAATTTTCATGAAAATATGAAGAGCTGAATTGAGTTAGAATGAAATTGGCAAACAAAACAATAAATTTAATTATTTTTTTTTCAAAAGTAAAATCAGTTTTAAAAAAAAATTTCTAATGAAAGATATTGCTTCTATTTTTAAGAAAAACTAAATACCTAATATATTTATAAATATATTTCAATAATCTTAGTTACAGTTGGAATAAAAACTAAGACATTTTTAACATCTATATGCCAAATAATTGTGAATAGTCAAAAATGTGTATCGTGTGAAATAATAATGCGCAAGGAACAAGTCATACATATTCAGTTGGTTTTATTTGTATAAGAAAGTAGTGTGGTGCCCACACCAGATTTTTAAAGTTTTTTTTAATGTACGTAAAGAATATTTGAAATTAATTGTACAATTTAGTATGAAATACTGCATTATATTTGTTTCCCAACGACAAATACTTTGAAGAGCATTTCATTTGAAATGATGACAGATATTGAATTGCGCATTGAACTAAAACATTTAACAATTTCAATTTCTCAGAATATCTTATAAAATCTTAAAAACGTAGCCATTGCAAATTCCGAATTGCGCTTTTGTGTATTTATGGTAAACTGCAAATTGCTTGATCGTATATTGACTTTAATTTAAAATGCTATTACTTTTCAATTAATTTGAAATAGAAATAACAGTTTGCGCAAAATCGTTAGCCCGAGAAATGAAGCATGAAATAACTAATGTTTCATTTTTCTTGTCATTGTTTTGTTTTATATTTATGAACTGTCGAAATGCTGACAGTCGATAAATAAATATCTATGATATTCGAAACAACAAAAACTATGATAGCTTTCACGTTAAGTATGATTAATGAAGAGCTGCAGTGTTAAATGTAATATTATATATTAATTTTGTTATTGTCTGCATGTTAGATACGTTTTGAGGTTAGATTCTTATCCAGAAGATTAGAATTATTAGATAAGTTTTTTCGTTGAACAAGAAAACGGAAAATGAAATGTAATTCAATTAATATTTATGTCATTGCGTAGTTTAAATAGATTGCGCATTTCATTTATCACATTTCAACGATTGTAAATAATCATTTGATCGAAATTTGATGACATCTCTAATAACCTAACTCATTCTAAAAGAATTAAACTAGTTTTTTATCAACTCCAAAAATAATAATTGTTGTGCTGATTAAAGAACTTTACATATAGATTACTTAAAATTTAGGATGTCATTTGGAACAAAATTGCGGAAAAAGAAAATTTCACAATCTAGTATTTCCGCCATACGGTTTTCTTATAGGTACATATAAATCTGGATTTGAATTTTTAAAAATTACTCTTGACCCATTTTAAATATAGAATTCAGTTATTATTTGTTTTTAGAGCAACTAAGAATATTAAATAGACACTTAAAATTTGGAAGCACATACCCATAAATATTGCAAAAAATATTTATTTGTCAAACTAGAGAGGAAAGCGCTTCTTTTTCCCCCTCGAGTTCGAAATTTGCCTCATGAGTGCAGCGAGTGAGGTATTTCGAACGAGAGAAGAAGAGCTTTCCTCTCGTGTTAGACACAACATTTTTTTCACGACATGTTTCTAAAAACGATTTGCTCGGACCTAAAATACACTTTGAGAACACAACTGACAGACTGACACGTTAAAAGTTAGGTTATCAGACACAAGGCAGTGTAGCAATGTTGCCAATGAACCAATCTTAAATATCTTTTATAAGTTGTCAAATTGTGATTTAATAAGAAAAAGAAAAGTATGAGACATAATTGTAAGATAATTTAAAGTATGTATATCACTAAAATAAGGATTTTCAATAAAATTAGGAATTTATTTATAATGTTTATAATATATTTTGTAAATAACATTCATATTGGTAACACTTCTATATTTTCCTCTCTAGAGAGGAACAACACATTTTCCTCACTATTTCGGGAGAAGAATGGTGGGGTTTTCTACCACGCCGTGATAAAACGTTTTTTGTCGATAGATATTAAAAGTGTAAGTTTCGAAGTTTCTAAAATGCCTGTTTTTGCAATCGTTTGCCAATGAATATCAACATAATTTGATGGCGATATCTTTCAAAATATGTTATAAAATAATTATTAAATTAATATTCAATTTTAAAATTTATATTAATGAAGTTTCTTTGATGTTTGTAAGTTATTGCAATCCATTCATCTATACACACAGATATTATTGAGTTAATAGAATCAGGGAGACTTAAACTTACTTATGACACATAAATAATCGACTCTTCTATATAAAATTCAAACATATTTAACTAGCACAGAGTGTAGTCCTGTATATTAAACAAGAATTGTCCAACAAAATATTTATGTTCGTATTTATGTAGCCGCATGCAGTGTAAGTCGTTGGTGCAATAATACTGAGCTGATTATGTGTCGTACCCTCATGGGGTGGACGATATTTCACTGGAACGGGGCAGAAACATCCCTAATGTCCCGCGGGAACCGAATAAGGGCTCTAAACGCTCGACAATTGCACCAATTAGCGACAAATGGAGGACATTTAAACCATGAGATGCATTTGAAGATCCTCTTGTGGAAACACTGTGCAGTCCAACTGCCATTTTGAATTATTACTCTATATGTAAAAACTAATTTACCGGGCTTACGTTGTAAGTCCGGTAAATTAGTTTTAACTATACGAATAACCTTATTCGAAATAAATACTTTAAAAATTAAACGGACGTATAACGTATAACGGTTTATTTTATATCTGTATAAAAGTTTTGAACGAAAGTTTGCTTTCTATCTTTGAAACTATTAATAAAAATAAAGATATATTGTAGCAGCCAATTTTGTTTAGTTGACAATTCTAAAATTTTTCAAAAATAATTACGGAAATAATTTATTGTACATCAAGCTTGGAACGGTAGGTACTTATTTCATACGAGCACAAAATGGTCATTACAAGCGAGTTGTACAATATATTATTATTTCCTAATTAATTTACATTTCAATAATAAAGATATCTTCATTTCACTACTGCAGTATGACAATGAGTATTCGGTACGGTACTTATTTCATACGAGCACAAAATGGTCATTACAAGTGAGTTGTACAATATATTATTATTTGCTAATTAATTTACATTTTAATAATAAAGATATCTTCATTTCACTACTACAGTATGACAATGAGTATCCATAGCAACAAGCAACAAGCTACAAAGCAAAAATTAAATAATATTATTTTTCATAAAAAAATTAGATTTTATGAGACAGAAATAGATAGTGATAATTATGAAATTCTTAATTTGACATTATTATAGATATTACTATCGGAAATTTCGAGAAAAAAATGTAAGGTGGCATATAAATTCTTTATGAATTGGCGAATTATGAAATAACATCATCGTTTTTGACAGAAATGTTAGATATAACTTTATATCTCACGTTACCTATGGTTACGTTAAATATGAAAAAACTATATTGTGGATCAAATCCTATTAAAATATTTCCAAGCAACGATACAGTACCGTAAAAAATAACAATAATTTAAAGCACCATTTACCGGTCTAAAATTCGTCGAGTAAATATGCAAATGTAAAACAGTATGAAATAAAATATTTAAACCTATCCAAATATGAAATTAAATATTATTTTCGTCTTTTGCAGGTCCTCGCTCCCGCCGCATGAAAAAACCCTGCACCAAGACCTCCACCGGGACACCCCCCGAGGAGAAGCGCCCCCGGACAGCGTTCTCAGGGGCGCAGCTCGCCAGACTGAAGCACGAGTTCGCGGAGAACCGCTACCTAACAGAGCGTCGGCGTCAGCAACTTAGCGCCGAACTGGGCCTCAATGAGGCTCAAATCAAGATCTGGTTCCAGAACAAGCGAGCCAAGATCAAGAAAGCTTCGGGACAGAAGAACCCCCTCGCCTTGCAACTCATGGCGCAGGGCTTGTATAACCATTCGACGGTGGCTTGTGATGAAGAAGAGATGGCGATGGGGACCCCCGCGCCCAGTGGACCCATGTAGAGGAAAGAGTGAATTGAAATAGAGATTTTATAGATACCTTGAGTTCAAATTGAAATGAGTTTTGTGAAGGATATTTAGACTTCAAGACACCAGAGGAAATTAAATTGTCAACCCTCCTTACCTAGCCCCCCCCCCCCCCCACTGACATTTCGCATCTTTAATTATAATTGTCACACGCAGTAAATAAAGGTTTCTTAAAAAATTTTGCAATTCGGGTCTTTTAGTAGATTAAATTATATTTCAAACAAAAAACGTCGTCACTTCAAAAATATTGTCCAGGAAAAATCCAAATTTAATAACGATATCATTTTTAAATTACATATTTAAGGTTTGGATGTTCAAGTTACGAACTGATTAGATTTCAAAGCTTATCAGGTTTTTCTAACCTATCAATAAATTAATGATTTATATGCCTAATATAATTTGAATTTTTTTTTCTGTTTTGTACCACTTTAATGTCTAGACGGAAGGTTATATTTTGGATTCATCACAGTATTTTTCATATTAAATTAATAAAAATATTTGTCACAAAGTACTTCATGATTAGCAATCAAATTATCGAACATAACATCAACAATTTGATACTCACTGTCGTTCTTTCTTACTTAGATCGTTAGGAGCTGTGATTTGACAGCTAAAGAAATATGCGTATATCTGGATAAGCGAAGTGCAACAGATATAAAAAAATATTGTGTCTCCCTATTTATTTATTGTTGGGGGCTGCGATTTGACGGCTGGTAACCGCATTTAACTCATAAAAATATATCTGGGTATTGGCAGTGCCGCACCTATAAACGGGTGAATGCGTGACAAAATATATATTTATTTAAATATTTTTTCTGGCCACTTAGAAATCTGCTCATTGTATGTTTGGTATTGCTAGGGATATGAGGTACATTGCAAGCATCGTGCGAAATGAATTTGTTTGGTCAGTATTTCAATACAAGTCATTTCATTTCAATACAAGTGCCAGGATAATTATTTAGAATTGTCAAATATTGAAATGGTGAAAGCGGGACAAATTTATTATTAAAATTAAATTATTTAAGAAATAATATCGTGGTCGTAGAAAAAGTATAGTGTACAACTCGCATGGAATGTCCATTTCATACTCGTAGGAAATGAGTACCATTCCATGCTCGTTGTATAATATACTATTTTACGCCTGAACTTTGAACTGTTAGGTACGTAAGATCCTTCACATTTCACAGCAATATTTATTAATTTAAAAAATATATATTTCCGTATTTCGTACAGATAATGATTTACATTACTAGTTCGTTTTTTTTTTTAATATTACCGCACTGTTTATTTGCTTGCCATGTTTTTTAACGTGTTTCTATAATAATTTTAAAAACTTTAATTAAATTTTATTTCAATATGAACACGAACATACCAATTTAACTATTTTGCAAAATTCCGAACAATCGTAGATAAAATTTTATATGCAATTCGTACGATACAAGATTATCGCACTTGTGGTATACACAAACTCGTTGTGCAACTTTCAAATGCGTGCGATAATAACTATTAATTGTATTGTTTCAAATAACGTTTGTTTATTGTAAGTGGAACTGATTTGATATGTAAAGAGTAATGTTAACGTTTTTTTTATTTCCTCTGATGTCTTAATAATTGTAAATACCTTGTATATAATCATCATATATTACTTACTTTATGTACATTCGTTTTTGCTTATTGTCAACTGTCAAATAAAATATCTTTATGTTAAAATAAATAAAAATGTTTTGAATATATTTTATACAAATCATCTCAAATCGTACTTTGTATAAAGAAAAAACTATGCTGGATGTAGGAAGTAGTTCGTTGAGTAATTCAAAACTGTCATAATTCAAACATTTTGAATTTGTATGTAAATGAAATATTAAAATATGAAATAGTTGTTTCATATATTTAAATATGTTCAGTAGATAAATATCGATGTTATATGTTACTCAAAATGTAAATACTTGTACATAACCTGAATTGCGCTTTCGTAGAACAAGCTAGCAATGTTAAGTTATTTATTGTCGTAGAGATCACCAATCACACTGGCTGATGTTTTTAGATTAGGTAGTATTATTGAAATGTTGTTCGTTGAAGAATTATACCCAGTGAGTTTACATATTAGACGTAGTGCATTAATGAGGCTCGTTCATAAATGTATGTAATTTAATAAAGGCCTTAATAATAGACTGATTTACAATTAGAATTTAGTGGCATGTGCAATTGTTTTGTTTTCATTGAGTATGACATGTAAATATATGACTTATAAAGTACTACATGTGTTTCATTCTGTTATTGTGTTGTCTTCGACGGAGCTGAGGGTCATCAACCAATCAGAAATTGTTATTTATTATCCGTCACTTCAATGGAAACATTTATTATGGAGATCGAATTGGAGACATTCGGATTTAAATTTAAAATGGTAAGACGGTAAGATATTCCAGAATAATTTTCCACTATGTAATAAAATACCATACAACTTAACATTGTTGAATACATTTTAAAAATATATTAATACGAGTCGATATTTTAAGAATAATCTAAGACACCCTAAGAAAAAATTGTTGACTGGCAGATTACAGATAACATATTGGATTTGCTGTCGCTTGTTTATTTCAATAATTTTGAATTTAATGTTACTGTTTCCAAAAGGTCACGTGTTCAAGTAATTCTAACCTTAGACTTAATTATAATATATTTTTATCATTTATGTTAACGTATCAAGTTGTATTTCTAATTGTTATAGTTGCATACTTGCTATAAATATAAACATACACAATAATTTGTCTAATATTTCAGAAAAAAATTTATTTATTTTTATGACTTCGCAAGTAAATTTAAATTTTATAAACATGTTGAATTTTTTATTTCCGTTTTTTTTTTTACAATTTACATTGGAGAGCTCTCATTCCGTGCAGAAACTATTACCAACATTGAAAACCAAATGCACTAAATTTATTATTTCAAAATAAAATTTCACTCAATATTTTATTTTAATATTATAATGCTAGAGGATGTTATACTTTCTTATTATTGATATAACTTTTTTAATAAATATTTTTCTGAAATTTCTCGCACGCTTATCTGGTGGATACAATTAAAATTCAAACTTTGAACATTGAACGTTGCTTAGGCAACGCGAAACAACACTTTTTGCTATGAATACAAAAAATAGTTTTTTCACGTTTTATAGTTTTGGAAATTCTCGACAGGTACCTGTAAGAAGACAACTTACAGATCAACTTTACGGTCCCGAGACGATTATTTTACAACATTCGTGTAACTTCACAATAATATTTTGGTTATCTGTAAGCGATATGTGACAGATAAAATAAAATATTTAATTATGTATACTTATACATCCATTTAAAATGAAGTAAGTACTGAAAATACTTAAATAATATGTAACGAAATCAAATTATTTTTGTTTGAATATATAGAATTACAAATTCGGTACTGAAAACATAATATTAAATAACGAAAACGGATGATCATTGTCAGTTCTGGAGGCGGTAAAATACTGCTAATATTTTTTAATACTTTACTCACAGACGACTGACTTAAACATATGCAACAGTTTGAACCAACTGGATTTTGAAATGAACTACCACACACAAAATATAAAATTACGAAAACCCTTAAAACAAAATAGTTATTTTTTATACAAATAGGTAAGGAGAATGTTTGTATCAAATACCTAAAAAGGAATACGTGTTGTTGGATAATTATTGTTAAACTTTGCTAAGTAATCCAATAAATAATATTACCTTGATTATTAATTTTTAACTGATTTAATACTTAGAAGTCTCTAGAGGGAATAAATAATACGAGATAATATTATTCATAAAATAATGATTAATTTTCGCATTGTACAGTGACCGTAAGAGTTTACAGACACCTCAAACTTCACCGTAACTTTTACAGATATCTGTAACATATTTATGACTTTCTGTAAGGTACAGATGCTAACAGAATTGCCATTTGACCTGTATGCATTTACAGATCTTACAGATTCCCTTGCAGACTTTATAGAATTGTTCAGAATTGGCCTATTAGTGTGTGTAAAGCAGGCGACAATATTTTTGTTCTTGGCCATTTATTATTATTTATCGTGACAAAAAATATTCCATATTACAGTTCTTTATTTTTCCTCCAAATTGTCCCCCTTCAACACATATTTTATGAGCCAGGACATACTGTTCCATTTGCAGGGCCTCTGATATTTAGTATCTTTAATTACTTGAATAGTTTGGATACATACTGCCTTGGCTTTGTAATTTTTAGGAAACGAAATTCTAAGCGCATAATACTATTATTTTAACTTACAGTTGTAGCTTCGTGGTATCGTAGACATCTGGATCACAGCTTGGCAAAATATTCTTATTTAAATTCACTGAATAAAACACAAACACTGCACTTTATATCACTGTTTCAATGCTACTGTGAATAAAAAGCTGGAGCCGGTCTGCGAACGTTCAATTGTTCAGGCCGGCACAGGCAGGTTGCTACGATTCCCTAATCTGAATTTTGTTTTCTATCTATCTATATCAAACAAATGACAAGCCAGTCTCAGTAGTTCTCATGATTTTACAGTGATAGGTATGTTTTTATTTGTGCTCCGTGATTTTATTTATTCTGAGTGTATTTCAATGCAGATTTCTTCTAGAAAAATGTAAGTGTTTATGTCTGAATGTCTATTCAATAAGTACAATAAGTTATATTATTCAAAATATGTACATCTGAAATGACAGATAAAAAGCTAACAATAGAATGTATGCGTTGTTTATTAATGTTGTCATAAACTCAAGTTTAATTTATAATTCATAATATTACACATTTCATTTCATATTCAATAAACATAAAAATTATACAGAGGAACGCAATTAATTTTGCTATAATTTATTACCGGTATTTTTAAATATTTAGGTTATTAATTATATTGAACATGATTGCAAACATGTAATATATTATTCCTGGCACTAAATAGATTACTCGTACAATACAATTATAAATTTGCAAGTTTTGCAATTATTTATTCAAGTATTTTTATTTGCAGGTTGGCGATCATTTCTGGAAAGGTACTGTTCATATTTTTAAGGTCTTAAATATTACTAATTATTGTTGTGCATGCCAGCAATATTTTAAGATGACGTTAGCGACATGTACCAGCTGTAGAATTGATATGTGAAATTGCTGTAAATTTGGTATTTACTTTACAGAAAAGTTGCTATAAATTAAAGAATACATAAAGGCCATTTAGTTACCCAAATGTTAGTAATTCACGATATATCAATCAAATTAAAATTAATATTTGTTAGAAAAATTAAAATACGGCCATGAACATGTACAGTATTTTCTGAAAAAAGTATAATATTCAATGTTATTTGAATATAATTATCAGTGTGATTTTTTTGCATAGATATGTATTTATTTGTCCAGTTTTTAGCGGTACTGTTTTTAACAACTGAACTGGGACTTTCCTCTTCTTTCTTTCCCACCTAAATAATCTGAGATACTCAATTTGATAGAGGAAGTAACTATCTAAAACAAATACCATCAATAAAATGCATGTTATTTAAAAAAATATGATATGTACATCAAAGTTTGTATGTTTGAACATTTTATCTCATGTAATCTCTGTTTACCAAAATAATCTGATGTTTCCAACACAAAACTACGCGTCTGAGCAACTTTTAAACGATATACCGAGTAGAGAAAATAGTTTAAAATAAAATTATAAACTCCAGCCTAAACAATTTTTAAACAATGCAAAATTGAGAAATAGTTTCATATTAAATTTGTAGCTAATATTATTTTTCCTTTTTCACGTACACAAAGTCAATTTTGTGACACTGTTTTTCTCAAAAACAATGCTACACAATTGAATTTTGTGTAATTTGGGGAATTTATTATTTGCAAAATTAACAGTCTGTCAAACTTGGGGCGGTCATTGCTCACGTAAAATTATTGAATCGGAGCCCCTGCGTCGGGGTTGCGGTCAGGGACCCGATAGGCCTCGCGGGCAAAGCCCCTTGGTGATTAAATATGTCGTACAATTTTATTTTTATTGAATTTATGAACGTGAAGTAGGAAAAGTAGTATGAACAACTCGTGTTACAATGCCTAATTGTTACACTAGTTGTTCAATATAAATATATAAATAAATATATCATCACGCCTTTTACCCATTACGGGTGTGGCACTCTGCTTACGCAGATCTCGGTAGGTGATATATTTTATCGTATGAAGTGCGGTTACCAGCCGTCAAATCATAGCCCCCAAGGATGTTAGTGGAGAGGGAACCACAGGGGTAAATTTAAATTTGTAACTGTCGGCAGTGGGATTCGAACTGAGGATCTCACGATCCACAGTCCACGTTACCACGGAGCTATTTATTTATTTATTTATTTATTGTTCAATATAGTATTGTATATGCCTTTGATAAAGTTTGAGGTTGGAAATACCGTCCCTAAATAAAATAAAATAGTTTAACATAACATCACAATTTTTGTTGATATAATTATTTAATATAAAGATCACAATACATTCTAGTAATAATGCATGTTATTTTCTATTTAGAAGGTATTATAAAATATCTTTACAATATTAATTTGCATAAAATAGTAATCTCGGAAATATAATAATGTATCTTCTCATCTTGAAGTAATTGTTTCGCAACTATTCAGGTGTTTTTAGTAGATATTTAAAAATGGTGGCATTATCTGCGGCTTCTTATGACAATACTCTATTAACATTCTTGTTGTACCCACACCAAGATGCGTCCTGATATTGATATTGATTTTATTGAAAGTGATGCATAGCTAATTTACAACATAATGCATAGGGTGATGTTAGCAGAATAATAAAAAATACAAAGATTCTATGCACGTAAACTGTGCTCAAATTTTAAATCAAATTATGAATGCAATGAGTTTATTGTTTGAATACTTTTAAATTCGTGCATTTAGCAAAAAATACGCAATAGAAAATATTTGACTGTCAGTATAAACACAAATTAAATAGTCTTGCTATTGGCTGATTTGAGACAAAAGGGTATATTAAATAAAGTACCAAATTAGTAATTAAACTAGTGTCTACATTTTAGTGGTGGTAGTATGTTATAGGATAATTTGATTTAAGTTTACTTTGAATGCTTATCCGTTGAAAATTTCGACACATTATAATATAACATTAAAACAATAAAAAATAAAAAAATAATGATGACAATCAATTTAGTTTTGTTGACATTTCTAACAACATTTTTCAAAAATGAGTGCGGAAATAGTTATTTATATATCAAGGCCCTGAAGTTCAATTTTTTATCACGAATATGGAATTTAGTTGCCGAGGCCCGTTGGGCCGAGGAAAATAAACCATGCTGTGACAGTTTTAAAACGAGACGAAGTCGAGTGGTGAAATCTCCATACTTTTTCAACGATCACATTTTTGTCAAGATTCAATAATAATAATTCTTACTCTTCAAAAACAAAAATGACATCTCAAAATATTATATTATTAGTAAGTTGGTCACACTTGCGTGTGAAATAATTGCGCACGCTATTCCACAAGACTCTGCGAAATATATAATTTTCAAGCATTTTTTAGTGTGGAGAAAGTGTAATTTTCAGTACTGATCGTAGAAAAAAGCTATTCCATAACTAATGTGTGCTGAATAAGCTCATGAACTCAGAATTTAATTAGCTCATCTGGATTTTGAGTTAAGAGACATAATACATTTTACGGCCGCTTCGGCCTTCCACTCAGAATATATAAAATCGTCAAAATCTCAAAAACTAAGACTCAAATATCGCCCAAACTATATTTTTTTTAAGTTTCAGGTCGGAAATAGTGGAATAGGGTCAAAAAATTAGAATTCTGGCAGATGAAATTTTTTTGAAAAAAGTCAATACTACCCTTGAATTTTGACCGATTTTTTGCCATTTTAAGACTTTTTGCTCTAGCGCTTCGCTCTGTATAGCGATTTTAACGAAATTTTACATACTTATATAGCTTTTTACGAGGAATCGAATGGTAAAGAGTAGAATATCGTATCTTTTTTATTTTCTGAGATATCGGTTTTGCAAAATTTTGAGCGGAGAAATTTTGAAAAAATAGATTTTGCTCAAAATTTGTTTATTGGTTAATTAAAGTATACAGGTTTCAAAACTTTTGTCCGTTTTTCGATATTTCGTTTAGTTTTAGAGTTACAGGCCTGAAAAGTTCGGTTTCAGCGAATTTTCTCGATTTTTTGCTATTTTTCAGGTTTTTGATAATAAAATATTTATTACTCAATGAAATGAGATAAAAATATTCTTATAGATTAATAGATGTATAAAATTTTCAAAACTATCTACAGTTTTTTGATGTCTTGCTTAGTTTGCATTTGATGCTGCATATTGAATAGTATATTTTACAACGAGTATGAAACGGACATTCTATGCGAGTTGTTTTTTTTTTCTACGACCACGTTATTATTTCCTAATTATTTTAATTTTATAATAAATACTTCATATATCGCGCTAATATGCGGCTCTGGTTTATCGTGTAGTTTGCAAAACGTCAAACTCAAATAAATTAAATTAAAACAAACAGACGTAACCATAGTAACTGAATCAAGATACTTCATATATCGCGTTAATTTTCGGCTCCTGATTCGTTGGAAATATTCCATTGTTAGTGATTCCATAACAATTTTTAGTTGTGGAATGCCTAGTTTCCAAAACAGTGTTATAGAAACACATTTTCCCTCACCATTTCAGGAGAAAAAAGGTGGAGTTTCCTGGTACGTCATGAAAAAATAATTTACAGTATAACATTGAACAATACGATTTTGTATAGATGTCACAGTGCAACACAATGTTAGAATAGTATATTACAATACGAGTGAATAAATTAAGTATTTCGCTCACGCATGTGTCAGTTTTGAACACATGGCGTCAACCGAGTGGGCAAAAACACATAAGTGACCGAAACGAGTCCTGCTTTTGTACGCGCCTCCATCCTTCTGGTCCACTTACTCAATGTTAGGTTAGGTTCAAATTGATAATGACAAATGAGTGGGTGAAAGTAGTGAGCGAAATAACTTTCCTGTCATTACCCATCCCGTTGCTAAAGGAATGAGTTGAGTGGACAAAACAGAAGGTTTCGAGCTCTGTGTCCAAGTAAGAAACAACAAGTTTCAATAGCAGAAATGAACAAATATATGTAAACTTATGATTGTGTAAAATAGTCTTTATGAAATATCAGTAGATCTGATGCAACATTATTATGCATTTATTGAAATCTTCCATACTTCCTGCAATTACCCACACCCCAATGAGAGAAGCCACGACAGTTATACAATTACAATACCTTCAATTTATCCTGTCACTGAAAACAAACAAGAACTCTGCTCTAGCGTATAAATGACATGTCTATTAGCTAATTATCGTTCGACTAATCTAGTTACCGGAGGCATCGCAGCTAGCGCGAGCTAAGCCATATGATTAAGGTAATTCCGAGCGGCGATATAATCTCTATAAGCAGACATAATTACGTAAATACGTACATGTGGATTGAATGTGGAGATTCGATGCTGACAGAAATAAACGCAAATGTGATTGGAAACAGCTTTTTGTTTGCGAGCGGAGGGAACATCAAAACGGTTTCATTAGCTTCTAAGTCTGTATCAATTTATTTTGTTCTCCATAACCTCCCATAGACAGAATTGCACAGTTAATTTTTTTTTTAATATTAAACTAGTAGGTGTTTCAAATGTAAATACAAAATTAAATTTATTGATGTAGTATATTTCTGTCTTGAGATAGACGTAAAATAAAATATAATTTTTAGCTATTTTCAGTTTGCAATGGTAAACAAAAATACAAACAGTCGTATTATTTGAGTTTGACAAATGACATTTGCTATTGTTTTAATGATTATTGACTTGTTTAAGCATTTCTCAGTAATCATGGATACATTTATCATTTAGAATTAATTTAAACAAGGCAAAAATCATTAAAACTATGCCAAATATCATCTAACTAAGAGAGACAATACGGATATTTGTGTTTGTGTTTTGTTTACCATAGAACTCTGGAAATAGCTAAAAATTATAAATTTTATGTTCTATCTCATGACAGAAAAGTATAACATCAATAAATTTAGGCTCATTTGGTGCAGTTTTTATTTCTGAACATTTTTTGCTCTGAAATTGATGTGATATTTAGGTTTAGTGATTTCTATATCCTAAAGCAGAAATTATTTCAATTGCTGGTTTCTAGAGTCAAAAAACTTAATTGACGCCTAAAGAATTTCCTCACCAAATTATGCCGTATGATACAACGGAGTAAAAAGTGTAAAATATATTAATTTTGAAATACGTTGCTCTATAATCACATTTACTCTATGAACAAGAAAAATTATACTACACAGTTTTTTATCTAACTTTTCAATATGTAAGTTATCATTAAAGAATCGTTGATTTCCAACCTAACAAGTGTAACTGAAAGATTATTATTAAAAAAAATTAATACTAGAAATTATGAGTTTTGTCTTTGCTTAAAAACAAATTGTTGACAGCAAACCATAGATAGATAGATAAAGAAACTGATGTTTTATTTATTTGTTTTTTACCTCCAGAACATGTACATTTACAAGGTGGTTATTGACTTAGCCAATCATACGCGTTTTACATTTTAAATAATGTTTATACGATTTCCTGCTTCCCTTATCATTGCAGAGAAAATATTTCAAATAAAAGTTTGTTAACTAAATCAGTGAATAAATTTAATTTTCCCTCAAAATTTTTAATTCCCTGTAAATCTAGTCCTGGGAGTTTTCATGATTCCCATACTCTCTTATGCCATGTTTACAAATATATAAACAAAAACGAAATATGGAGTACAGTGCGCATAACAAATAACCGAAGAAAACAATGAAATCCTTATCACATTTGAATGTCATTAGGGTACAAAACCCTAGTATTCATCATCACGTACTTAGCGGCGTTCTTTTTAAAATAGAAGCGTGAGCGCGGTAGGAATGGTCATTACCTTAATACCCCTCTGTCGTGTCGCGGCGGACACATTTGTCAGACGACAGTACAGCCCTACCTAGCACGGAATTCACCTACATGCCCTGCGATATCTTTTTGGTAGAGAAAAGGTAAAGCAAAGGTCCTTATAATTGATTACACAGTATTCACATTTAGCCCAATTGTATCCATCATTTTATTAATCTTTACTCAGTTGAAATTGCTAAATCTCACCTTTAAACCTTAACTTATTTGTTCACATCATCAATTGTCTAAGCGGGCTTCATAAAATATCTAGTTAACTATGGGTTCACACCTCTATACTAAGGGCTACTAACTAGGGCATTTTAAGATTTAACACTGTTACTTTAAAAAAATTGTTGATCTCCAAGGAAATCAACAACTTTGCACAGTAACTGTGCCAAATTTGAAAATGCCCTAGTTAGTAGGCATTAGTATAGACCTGTAAATAACAGCCAATATTATTAGTCAAGATTGAAGCCTTTGATTCAATTTTAATTTAATTAATATAGAAAAATATTTGTAACATTTGTAATGCAGTAAGAAATTATTTGTTCTGCAGCCAAAATCAGGATCGAAATAAAAAACCTGGTGATGTTTTATAATTTTTTAAATTTCAATTAATACCGTAGCATATTTTATTCTTATATTGGGATCTTGGGAACTAAAAACGAGGAAAATCATAAATTAATATAAAATAATAATAGTAATAGTAAGAAATACAGTAAAATAAGACGATTTTGTAAAAATAATATATTTGTTCTCTTGAAATATCTCTATTACTAAATAATATTTTATCCAACACCTCTCAATAAATGCTCTATAACTATGGCGATTTTAAACAAGTTAAGTTACAGATTACGCATTAGTGGCCTAGTGGGTATAATTTTGAGAAAAGCCACTATTGAGTATTCTTTTATTTATAACAATAATAATAACACACAACAATTATAAATTTTTTTCCCGGAATCTGGCTGAAGAAATTTCCGGGAATTTTCCCGGTGATAAAACAATTTTTTGGAAGTACATCACTAATTCTACACATGTGTCATTATGTGCAATGATCTCAAAACATGTATTTCTCTGAAAATCTCAGCATTGATTTTATATGATTTCTATATTTTCTAACTAGGTATAAGAAAGTAATAGCAAACATTTTTTTTAATTCGGTTTTAATGGGGTAAATAGCTCCGTGGCAATGCATTGGATTGTTTATCGTGTGATTCTCAGTTCGAAACCTCAGCTGCAATTGCCATTTTAAATATATCCCTGTACTTCCCTCTCTTTGGGGACTATGGCTTGGTGGCTGATAACCCCACTTCATACGCAAAAAATATATCACTTACCGAGATTTGCGCAAGCAAAATGCCACACCCATATTGGGTAGAAGGCTTGGTGATATATTTATTTATATATATTTAATTCTTAGTTCGAATCCTCAGCCGACAATTGCCATTTTAAATATATCCCTGTAGTTCCCTCTCTTTGGGGACTATGACTTGGCGGCTGATAACCGCACTTTATATGCAACAAATATATCACTTACCGAGATCTGCGCAAGCTGAATGCCACACCCATATTGGGTAAAAGGCTTGGTGATATATTTATTTATAAATATTTAATTCTCAGTTCGAATCCTCAGCCGACAAAATATTTTTACTATTCGAACCGCGAATACGTAGTTTTATAAACTTTAATTAGAAAGTGTGAAATCAAATTATCCGGAGGCCGAGGCATAATGCACTTCTATTTTAAATATACATGTTTTCAATAGGAAAACATGCTACAATACAAATTATTAGAATCATTGGTGATAACTTGAATATTTGAATATTATACATATTAAATCTTTAACTTCATAGGGTATGATTTATATGAACAAGCCTCCAAACATTTGAATTAAAGATTCTGCAGTTACAAATCTCCGTGGATCATCGCAATTATCACCGATCGCATTAGTTTTGTTAATACCATTCGTAAAGTTTACAATTTGAAAAATTATTTACTCAAATTGCTCCGTGGTAACGCGTCGGACTGTGGGTCGTGAGATCCTCAGTTCGAATTCCACTACCGACAGTTGCCAATTTAAATTTACCCCTGTGGTTCCTCCTCCACTAACAACTTTGGGGGCTATGACTTGACGGCCGGTAACCGCATTTCATTCGCAAAAATATATCACTTACCGATATCTGCGCAAGCAGAATGCCACACCCATATTGGTTGATGTTATATTTATTTAATTAATAAGTAATAATTGATTTGGAAATTTGATCTAATATTGATTTGCCAACCGTCTAATTACCAGAACAGAGCTTCATCATTGATATTTTACTGTATTCCTCCAAGTCGTACAAACTACTGTAGTCGTATATTTCTGCAAATTTCACGTGAAACGCTCTATAGTTCCCCACTCAACAGTGCTAAATTCGAGGAGCAGGTCCAGGTGACTGCGATATTATTTCTGAGCGATGCAATCGTGATATCGCGCCGTATTCACTTCCAAGTTCCACTCGGACACCGCTTTATCTCTAAACGCAGCGCTGGTCTCCACGCCAGCCCCTGCGACACTCCGGCGGCCACCTCTCTCGCCATGGAAATAATTCACCGTCGTGAAACAAAAGGTAATTTATTTGTCTCGGGAATGAACAGCGCTTTCGCATTTTTATAAGGCTGGTTTTTGTTTAGGGGTGTAGGGTGACAGGTCGTAGGTAGCGGTGATGAAGAATGTTGAGCTGATGATTGAATGAAATGCGAGATAGCACATTGATTTATTCGGTGTCTATTGTATTGGCTACGTTGTTAGTTTAATCATTTTAATTTAATTATTTGTTCTGTACCTGGGCACGCTAAAATTTTCAATCATAATAATTGTGAAAATATAATTGTAACATTTGATAATCTCAAATACAAAGAGAAATATAACTGAATAAATTACTTGAAAATACAGAAATTTATTTCATTCGATCTTCATAATTTTAAACGAATTTCTATAAGAGCTCATTATAGAGTATCACTTAAGGCTAAATACAGGTTTCGAAATTAATTCAAATAAACAATAATTTGACAATTGGCATCTCTATCTTTGCAAAGGAAATCATTCAAATTTCAAAACGATATAGCCACTAGTTCATAGTTCTAATTTTATATATTAAATTTGTATGAATTCATTGTTTAGGAAGAGAAGGAATCATAAAAAAATCGATGGTGAGGAAATACATGTTTTGAGGTTCTCTGATTCTGACATTGACAATTTCCAAAGACGTTTGTGCTGTGTATGGAACGATGTACAGTTTATTTTTCTTGTGGTGCGGTTCACGTCTATCTTCTTTCTCACTTTCTCCCACTATTGATATAGAAGATATAGAGATAGAAGATAGTGACGTGAACCGCATCACAAGAAAAATAAACTGTATGTGCTTATGTTCAGTAACTAAAAAATAATAAAAAATATTTGATATCTCTTTAAGTTGCTTATGCAAACATATTTTTATTAAATTAAGATGGACTCAGATCTATTTAGATACTTGTATGAGTAACGAATCTTTATAATTAAAAGTTTGATGACATTGCGAAAAACAGAGTTGATTTGATACACAAATAATAAATTCAATTTATTTCGAATACGGAATTAGTTGCGAAAAGAGGTTAAAATAGAAGATATTTGTATTATTATTTGGAATAAAATTTGAAGAAAACTGAACTATATATTCAAGTACAGTTCCCATGTTAAAAACGAATATTCCTGATAGGTTACTTTGAGTGCCATGAATTTTCTTCAGCAAATTCAAACTTAAATATATTATTTCTACAATTTATTGAAAAACAAATCAATTATCACAGTGAGGTCTTTGAATATTCTACTATTTATATATGTGGATGAAAAGGATAGCTATATCATTAAACTATTATAAAATATTCATTGAAGTCTAGTTGGTCAAAAATTTAGAACTTTGATACTGTGTCTCTCATTCCTATGAACGACTACAGAAATGCATAATTCGCATATTTATAAATATGGTCATCTATAACATACTATGTTCAAATGGAAAATAATCTTAGTATGTTATAGACGATCATATTTATAAATATACGAATCATTTACATTATTGTGTTCATGGGAATGTGTGACATAAATTTTACTACTTTGAAAATTATGTTCATGTATAATTTGCAAACAAAATTAGCTTTTTAAAATTTATTACAAAACTTTGGACTTTTATCTACAAATGTAAGTATAAAACATTACTTGTTTCATTTATTATAATAAAGATATATTGTTTCAAAAAATCATGTTCATGTTGAGCTATCTTCAGCCCGTATGGTTGACCTTAAATATTTAGCTCATACCAACAACTAATCAATTAATACATAAGTTGTAAACTTCAATAACAAATTTCTTAACAATATGACCATTGTACTACCTATACATGTAATCTTGTCATTTCAATGACAATATTCGTATAAAATAAAAGAGTGTTTTGGGTGCGTAATCCAGAAGGAATGAACCTCTTACATTTCTGGATCAGCAGCCGCGGCATTCAACCACAGACACACACGAACGCAGGAGCACAGATGTCGGTAACTGTCTGGTTAATTAATAACGTGTAATCAAACGCACCGCCACACACTTTTCAATTTCTGTCACGTGTGTATGTATCACCGGCCGCAGCAGCGGCACCGGTCTCCTCTGAGGACTTGTTTATAATTAGTGAGGTCCGCCAAGATTTTGTCGTCTACAGGGTGTTCCAAATTAATCATTTTGTAGCCACAGTTCGGGGGCAAAAAATCAAAAGTTTTTTATTCGTTAAAATTAAAATTAGACGCTCAAATTATTAGGTGTAATTTGTTTGCATTTATTTGAGTATTTGCTTCCATTTCTGGAACACCCAGTATGACAAGAAGGTGAGAAAGGTCACGTGGTTTATTACAGTTTTACTGACCATTATCTCAATTATGGTTGTGTGGATTGATGGATGGATTTGTGCCTATATGTTCAATAACTCACAAAAGAGACAAGATACAGTAACAAAACTTTATAATTATGTTTTATAACTGCGCAGAACTGAGTTGATATTGACTATAATAAATTACGACATAGAAAATTAATCTTAAATTAACTTTAAATATATTTCTATATCACAGTTTTGGAAACTACACATTCTACAACTAAAAACTGTATTGGAACAACTATTATTGCATACGCCGTGTATAGAATAAATTCGACGAATCAGAGCCGCATATTAGCGCGATATATATGAAGTATTTATTATAAAATTAAAATAAATAGGAAATAATAACGTGGACGTAGAATGGAATGTCCATTTCATACTCGTTGTAAAATATACTATTTCAATATGCAGCATCAAATGCAAACTAAACAAGACATCAAAAAACTGTAGATAGTTTTGAAAATCTTATGCTTCTATTCATCCATAAGAATATTTTTATCTCATTTCGTTGAGTAATAAATATTTTATTATCAACAACCTGAAAAATAGCAAAAAATCGAGAAAATTCGCTAAAACACAACTTTGCAGGCCTGTAACTCTAAAACTAAACGAAATATCGAAAAACGGATAAAAGTTTTGAAACCTGCATACTTGAATTAACCTATAAACAAATTTTGAGCAAAATCTATTTTTTCAAAATTTCTTCGCCCAAAATTTTCCAAATCCAATATCTCATAAAATAAAAAAGATACGATATTCTACTCTTCACCCTTCGATTCCTCGTAAAAAGTTATATAAGTGTGCAAAATTTCGTTAAAATCGCCTTACAAAGTGAAGTGCTAGAGGAAAAAGCCTGAAAATGGCAAAAAATCGGTAAAAATTCAATTGATTTTTTTCAAAAAAATTTCATCTCCCAGAATTCTAATTTTTTGACCCTATTCCAGTATTTCCGACCTGAAACTTACAAAAAATATAGTTTGGGCGATATTTGAGTCTTAGTTTTTGAGATTATTACGATTGTATATATTCTGAGTAAAATGTATTATGTCTCTTAACTCAAAATCTAGATGAGCTAATTAAATTCTGAGTTCATGAGCATATTCAGCATACATTAGTTATAGAATAGCTTTTTTCTACGATCAGTACTGAAAATTACACTTTCTCCACACTAAACAAAGCTTGAAAATTGTATATTTCGCAGAGTCGTGAGGAATAGCGTGCGCAATTTTTCCACACGCAAGTGTGACCAACTTACTAATAATATAATATTTTGAGATGTCATTTTTGTTTTTGAATAGTAAGAATTATTATTATTAAATCTTGACAAAAGTATGATCGTTTAAAAAGCATAGTGTGATTTCACCACTCGACTTCGTCTCGTTTTAAAACTCTCACAGCTCGCGTGAAATAGCTAACTTTCTGCACTTGTTACACAATATAGTATTATACAACTATTACAAAATTACTAGATAATGGAAACACTTCTTTTACGAAATGTATTACATGTCATTGTGATTGTGAAGCTGATTTCTTAGTGAAATATATGTTTAAATATTAAATAAATATACAAAAGAAAATTAAATTCCTATAACACTATTAAAAATTGTATACGCCGCGTATGGAATAAATTCGATGAATCAGAACTGCATATTAGCGCAATATATGATATATCTTGATTCAGTTACTATGGTTACGTCTGTTTGTTTTAATTTGATTTATTTGAGTTTGACGTTTTCAACAGTTTTGTATTTGTATTTTTTGTATAATTTCCAAAACCTTGTTATTGCAAGCATAGTCTACAACATGTAACGGAATGGACTAAATAAGTAGTACAAAAAAAGTAAAATTATACAAAAAATACAAAAATAAAGCTGTTGAAAACGTCAAACTCAAATAAATAAAATTAAAACAAACAGACGTAACTGTAGTAACAAAACTAAGATACTTCATATATCGCGCTTATATGCGGTTCTGATTCGTCGAATTTATTCCATACGCGGTGTATGGAATGATAGTTGTTCCTATACAGTTTTTTGTTGTAGAATGTGTAGTTTCCAAAAAAAAAAGATATAGAATAGTATATTCTACAACAAGTAATGGAATGGCACATATTCCACGCGAGCAAAAAGTTTGAAGCCCGAGCCAAAGGCGAGGGCTACGGTTTGCGAGCGTGGGATAGGCCATTCCGTTACATGTTGTAGACTATACTTTCTACAAAAAGGTTTTGGAAATTATACAAAAATACAAATATAAAACTGTTTAAAACGTCAAACTTAAATAAATCAAATTAAAACAAACAGACGTAACTATAGTAACTGAATCAAGATACTTCATATGTCGCGCTAATAAGCGGTTCTGATTCATCAAAAATATTTTATACGCCGCGTATGGAATGTTAGTGATTCCATAATAATTTTTAGTATTGGAATGCCCAGTTTCCAAAACAGTGTTATAGAAAATAATTTTCCAGTTTTTTTTCAAACTTGTTGCCATTTGGCAATAGTCACCCATGACCCACGACCTCTAATGCACTAGGTTGGTGACAACCACTACGTCACCGTGATCGGCTTGTCTATTTATTAATGATTTTATATACGGAACTAGTAATGCAGTCATCAATTTGTAAGCAAGTTCCATGTTCCTGGTAACATCCCATTCTAAACATCTCCTTACCATTAAGAGACATAACGACCATCCTCTACACATTTGCGTAACTCGGTAATATATGTGTGAAATGCAGTGCAGTGGCGCGGGAGTGGGGCGGGCGGTAGGGCGTCACCAACCGACGATAATTCCTCAGCAATTAAAGTTGTCGCGCGCGGTGCTAGCGCTAACTAGCGGCACGATAAATCACTAGCGGCGGTGGCGGTGGCGGCGGCGGCAGGACCACCCGCGCGACAGCAACTGGACACCAGCGCCAAAAATGTTAACAAGCAGCCAGCGCCACTGTGGGACAACGACGCCGCGTCCCGACGCTACTTTTATTAGATTTTGTTCATATTTATTTATATTGACCGGTAAATGAACGGATATTTTATATTGTCGAACGTTCATAAATTATTTTAGGGAAAATTGCCTTAAATAAAATAAATAAAGAAATTAGTTTTATTTTCTAAGATACTTTACAGGCAGATTCATAAAAGGGATTAGCGTTAACTTTTTTCAATTATCTGTAACTTCGTTTCTAAATTAATTGTATTATCAAAATGTATCAAATATTATGCTAGCCAGTCTTGATTACAACCTTAGTAAAAATAATTATGTTCCAAGAATGGAAAATGAAGTTACGGTAATAATAAAAATGGAGTTAGCGCTAATCCGTTTCATGAATTTTTCTAATAGAAACGGTTTCCAGCACAAAATATAATTAATTTGAATTAAAAAAGCACAACTAATATTTGCGCAAAATAAAAATCAGTTGTGAAAGAAACGTTTATTCCTTTAAAAAATTTAGTTTTTACTTATGATTTATGACACATTTTTCAAGCGTTATTTTGTTATTTCAAGAAACAGGTTATATTTAAATCAAAATGTCAAAATATAATTTTCTATAATTCATAAATGAAGACAGTAAGAGAAAAATGTTTCTAACACAAATAGTAGATAATAATATTTGAAGTATTATTAAAATTGTCATTGAACCATAATGTACTGAGATATTTCAAAATAACTTGTTTTCAAGTAAACTACCACTTCTGGTTATTGGATTATCACCAAAAACTAATCAATTCTTCCAAAGAGGATGCTTTGGATGATATATACAAATATTAAAATTTTCAGTTTAGTAGTTTTTGAGGAATTGTAACTCCAGAGATTCACACAGACTGACAGACTGATTGATAGACGGACATACATACAAACAGACAGACACACACACAGACATCATCGCAAAACTATTAAAATCGTATTCTAGGGACCCTAAAACGTAATCATCCACTGAAAACACAGTACCGAATTTTCAACATGTTTCCTATAAAAATGAAGAATAGTTATAAGAAGAATAATTCTTTTTTTATGTCTAAAGTACCATGAAATTAGCGACAAAGAAGAATATTATATACTTTTTTTTATATTAATTCAAGCGGTTTCAACTGCTGAGGTTAAATGCCGCCTCGGTACCTCGTTTTCGGTTGTGGAATAATGGGTTTTCGCAAATTTAATTTTTATATATTTAGGTATACATTTCTTTTGATATGAAATAATTGTGTATAGTAAATAATTAAATATTAAACATAAGATTGCAGCGTAAAATATAAATTTCGATATAATTAATTATTTATGTGTTTAACTACTCTTTTCTATCAGTAATTTTTAGTCCTTTTTGGAAACTAGCGAGAATATGTATAATTTAAATATGACAGCTTTGTCAGTAACGCATCAGACTCACATAGTCGACAAAATTAAAGTAGGTATATCATAATCATAAATCCGTTATCTAAAAAATGCAATTGGTTTTGAGTAAAAAATTTTTAAAACTGTAAACTTTACGAATGATATTAACAAGATTAATGCGATCGGTGAAAATTACGATGATCTACGGAGATTTGTAACTGCAGAATCTTTAATTCAAATGTTTTGAGGCTTGTTCATATAAATAATATCCTATGAAGTGAGCATCAGTTAGTTATCCCTTCAACGAAATTTTTTTGAAACACAATTTCATCAATATTGATTGAAACCAATAAATATATAATGCACAAATTTTTAGAGCCGAAAAGATAAAGATTTTATATGTATAATATTCAAATTATAACCAATGATTCTTTTAATTTGTATTGTACCATGTTTTCCTATTGAACACATATATTTGATGATTTGATTTTATTATTTCTAATTAAAGTGTATAAAACTATGTTTTCGCGGTTCGATTAGTAAATTTTTTTGACGTTTGTAGAATAAAGATTGTCTACAATACAAGCTAAATAAATACCACAACGGTTTGAGTTCGTTGAAAGTGTGTTAGGTAGGTTTGAAATGTAAGATTTCTGTATTTAAAATAAAAGTGCAGCTTGCTACAGTCCTACTGCAAGTGATTAAAATGGTGTGTTATTTATGTATTTATTTAATTGCTCATACATGACTAACAATCAAATCAAATAATTATTGACTAATTTCTAGAGCCGGCACGAATTCTGATTGCTCTAGTTTCCCTACCTGAATTTTAAAATTATTCTTATCGCTGTAATTGTTCTAATTTCCACATTTTTCTTTGGTTTCTTACACCTACATATATTTAGAATTTTTGTTGAACATTCCATGCATCTATAGTGCTTTTCTAATTAGGTAGTTTGTTACGACATTTCAGATAACTTTGTAATGAAATTTTAATAACTGCAGTGCTGAACTGGCAAAAATTGAAAATAATAAAACCTCTTTAAATTTCAAATCACTTTATTAATGAGCAATACCTACTCATAAATGTTATCTATCCTTAATTAGCTTTGACATTGGATCAATCACAAAGAAATATAATTAAAGTGTTCCTTAAAAGAAATATAAAAGGTTTTAATAATCACATTAACCTACAAAACTAATAAATACTTCACAGAAATAATAAGTATTAACTAATAACTGCTTAATGTTAAGCAGAATTTCTATTTTAGTTGGTTTATTATGAATGAAAACTAATTAAATGCCTTGAGTATATTGAAAATGAATTTATTGGAGTGGGAATTCGATAATTGTATAATGGCAGAGGAAGCATTACAAATGATTTGCACTTCTTTAGAGCTATATATTTATCAATGGGCGTTCACATTTATTTATTAGAAAATTGTAAAATTTTCCGGAGGCTCTTTAATAATCGGTGAATTATTAAGCAACAAAATTATAAAAATAATTTGATTTGTTAAAAATTACAGTTGACACGTACACATAAAACATATTTCAGTTATATGTTTATTCTAGTAGCAACCACTGAACTTTAGTAACACTGGGACGTGAACTTGTAGTTCTTTACGAAAGCCAAAAACGAACTTGAGACAGATAGATGTTGTGGGCTACCATTCTTTGTATAACACTTGTTTTAGAATGGTTGCTTTACGTTTGTTGAGCGGTTGCTGTGTAAAAATATTGAACACCAAAAACAGACAGGCCTCAACTTAGCTGTCACCCTCGGCACACATTTTCAACGTCAGTGAGCGTTCCAGTATTATTATATTTTAGTAGTAGCAACCATGCCTATTGAAATATAAATAGATATAGGAACGTCATTGATAAAAATTATATCATATAACAGTTTCACACGATTTGCACCAAAGAGACAGATACATTTAATTTTTATATTTCTTAATTAAAATTATAAAATACGAATTTATTTAAAAAAAGATTAGTTAGCATGTGAGATACGCTATAGTTTTATCCATTGATGTACGAAATTTAGTGCAAATTTCAATTACAAATATAATAATAAATAAAATAATTACAGTATTATATTTGGTGCATATCAATTGAGCCTTAAATCTTAAGCAGAAATAAATGTTTAATTCTTGATCAAATCACATCTTATCGAGTGTGCTTTAAAGAAACAAATAAATAATTGAAATTTTTATCCTCTCATGTAGAAAATTCTATTGTTCTTTCTGAACATCATTTTGCAAAGAATTTCGGTATTCCTCAAGGAACGGTAAAAAACATACATTTATTTGTTATTCTGTTAATAATTGTTATAGATTTAAAAAATAATATTCATTGAATGCAATTTTGGCCCAAATAATGTGCGACTGAACATTGTCCTCCTACAGGACGCTTAATTCGATACAATCCTTTAAAGAATTCAAATAACTACTATAAAAACGATTTAGATCGCAGAAAAGTAATTTTCTAGTATTTAAGTTCAGTTTTCTTATGTGAGAGTACTCAAATTTAACATGTAACTCAACAAAATTCAATTAACTATTGTAATAAACAATTGACGATCATTCCTTATAAATTCTTGATATTTTAATGTAACTCGCCTTCTTGAGACCATCAATTTGGTACCAAATTTGGCCGGGTTCAACTACTGATACAAAGGAAAAAATTGACGATTGTTCAACATTAGTTTTTGACATTCAAATCTTTTTTCTAAGATCTATTAGTTAATACCCAACTCGTCAGAGTTTAATCAATATTCAATACTTGTTATTTTCCTACCCGTAAGAGTATATATTTCTACTCATATAATTTGGTTTTTTTCAAAACAAAAATAGATACAAGAAAATTGCAAACAATTTATTTTATTCTGAATATTATCTTTATTAGAAACCTTTTAATCACAGCTGATTTCATATTAAAAATAAATGAAATATGGCAAAGAAACAATTGAAAATCCAGCAACAATAATTTAGGCATTTTAGTTAACTCTCTTGTCTTAACACTTTTAATCTAATCAATATTTATTGCGACATTTTCCAAAATCTATTATTACACATATATAATAGTATTTTTCGTATATAACATATTATTCAAGTGCCTCTCAAAAATGTGTAAGGCGTAGGAACTAGATGGAAAACAGATTTTGATATAAATGTATTGTGAAATAAACTTCATTGAAGGTACGTTTCATTTTGGATGGTTAGGGAATAAAATATTATCGGGTTAGGTAATCTGTTCATTTGTAATTAATTAAAAATTTGCTGTTCATCGAATCGTCGAATTACTTTCCGTATAATATTTATAATTTATCAAATATCTTACATTTTAATTTAGCCTTTCGGCAAAATATATCTCCTATCTAAAAATATGTTAATACTCATAAAAAATAACGCGTATCCGAATTAACATAAGCTCATCATAATAGTGGTAATTATCGCTTTAAGTGCGTATCTTAACATTAATTAATTAATTGAAATAAGGCAAAATGGCGGAATGCTAATTATCTCCAAGTAGTAAGACGTGTTCTTTTGTTCATCTTCTTCATAATTCGGCTCATTAATTTTATTAAACCATCAATTCGTTTCCGTGTAACTCATTAAGTCAGATAAGTGAAAAAATAACATGTATTTTGCAATCATTAAGTTATTAAAAGTGTAGTACATTATTTTTTACTATAAGCTGAAGTGTTGATAGAATTAATCTAAATAAATACTGGTATAAATATGCATGGCTAATTTCACCTACTCAGAATGATTGGCGTGTGAAACATTGACTTATTGTGTTTTAAAGCTTTTTTCATTAATTTTTGATTAGCTTGTATGCTTTTATAATTCCACAATGTTATTAAATTTTTAATAAATCTAACACACTACGATGCAATAAGCTAAATTACACAATTTGACTAGATATTATTTATTAAATCCGTTATCAAATTGTTGAAAACATTTTGATTATTCGTTCACCATTAATCTAAATGTATAAAAAAGTATGTAATTTGTACTACTTACTTTATGCTTTTTTCAAGTAAAAAATCGTGGTTTCAAAATTTAAGGAATTTTGTGTCAGTTTGACATTAGTGGTATAATGTCTGAAAACTTGATTGTGTGGCTTTAAAATTGTCAACTTACTTAAAATAAAAGCAAGTGTAGATGATTTACACAAAAAAATTCTTAAAATTGTTTATGTTTACTTGTTTATTTAGCATAGTTTACTTACCAACTTTAAAAATTTAAATTATACTGCGCTATTACAAGACTACAACAATGCTTGAAAGTGCTTTTAAATTAAAAAAATCTGGACACCGGTTCTGATTTATATTTACATGTAATAATTAATATAAGATTTATATTTCGATTGAGGAAAATCCAAATTTCTATACGTATTTACATATAATATGTACTACTATTTATATATGTGGATGAAAAGAATAGCTATAACATTAAACTATAAAAATATTCGTTGAAGTCTAGGTCAAAAATTTAGAATTTGATACTGTATTTTTATTCCCATGAACGACTACAGTAATGTAAATAATTCGTATATTTATAAATATGGTCATCTATAATATACTAAATTCAAATGGAAAATAATCTTAGTTATATTTACAAATATACAAATTATTTGCATTACTGTAGTCGTTCATGGGAATGTGTGACCAAAATTTTACTACTTTGAAAATAATATTCATGTATAATTTGCAAACAAAATTAGCTTTTTAAATTTGATTACAAAACTTTGGACTTTTATCTACAAATGTAGGTATAAAACATTATATGTTTCATTTATTATAATAATGATATATTGTTTCAAAAAAGTCATGTTCATGTTGAAATATCTTCAGCCCGTATGGTTGACCTTAACATAAAATGTTTTTAAATTGTCAACCCTGATTTAAACAATCTTATCAAATAAATATATAATCTTGTTATGATCGTAACAACCCTCTAGTTAACCCTGATACACTTAACTAGTTCATCTGCTTTGTTAAATAGACGTCAAAATAAATATAATGTATCAATTTGTAACTTTAATTAGAATGAAATGTCCTGTAACAATTTTCAGATTAATTTTTATATTAAAATATACAATTTAGCACGAATATCTGAGTACTAATTTTAAATGCACATTCAATTCACTTTTCTACTTCTTAAAATGATATACAACATACCAAATGCTACATAACTCGTGCCAGTTTCAAGTTTCGAAAATATATCCTCAAAGGAATGTCTTTATAGTTCGCACTTGCTTCAGAGAAACACTTTCAGTCATTTAGTATGATTTATACAAAGTCAAATAATTAATAATTACAACGAAATATTGCAAGAACACTAATTAAATTTTCGCAATGCAATTCTGCAAGTTCCACATCAGTAGATAATAAATAAATTAGTCGTCAGTGTAATTATGATTTTATTAGAGAACACAAAGACATCGTAAATGCTTTAGTTTATTTGCAACAGCGAAAGTTTGTTTTCAATATATTTAATAATAAAAAATAGTAATGTATTATACTAGTATGGGTTCGTGGCTAATTTTCTTGAGTGACTATAGTGCACTCTTAAAACGTCTTAAATCGTTTGTATATTTTGGTTTTTTTTTTTGTTCAAGTTATGGTTATCAGCCGTCAAGTCACGTTACCATGGAGCTATTTACCCCATATAATTAAATACATTAAAAATTATGATAATTTATGTATTTATTTTTGTCATTTTAATCTACTTGATGCCGTGGAATGAATAATTGAGTCGATAATGAAGAAATAAAATAAAACGTAAAATGTGTCCTAATTGTGAGACCCTTAAAATCCTCAGACAGTTGACAAAGCGTTTATTAAAGTAAATTCCGATAAATTCTTCAAATTCCACAATCGGCTTTTGGACAACCATGAGCCCGATATCTGGTTAGAATGTGACTTTTTTAAAACGATTCTTTGTGTAGCATAAGCAAGTGGAGTTAGGTAACAGTCTAATTTTGAAGAGATAACTGTGGTTGTAACTATTGTAGATTAATGTCCAGATGCTTCGTTAATGATGTGACTTTTTAACAGAGCTGGGTTCAGGATATTTTCGTTAAAATTTTAAGTAAAATAAAAAAACTGGTGTGAGCACCACACAACTCTCGTTTATATAAATCCAATTATGACACTGCCAAAAAATGACAAACAGTTGTTTACAAAAAGCACAAACTAGCAGATTTAAACGAAAATGTCAATGTAATTTTTATTTAACGTTCTCTAATTCGTTTATGGTGATAGTAAGAGGAAAATAATTCAAACAATAATTGAAGATAATAATATTTGAAACATTATGCTAATAACATAATTTTCATTAAACCATAATAAACTGAGATATTTCAAACTTGATAGGGCTTCAATTGGATTATCAACAAAAACTAATCAACTCTTTCAAAGGGGATGCAATTGACATACAAAATATCAAAATTTCTAGTGTAGTAGTTTTTGAGAAACCGTAACTCCAGAAATCCACACCGACTGACAGACAGACACACACACAGACATTATCGCGAAACTATTAAAATCTTATTGTAAGGACCCTAAAACGTACTCATCCACTGAAAACTCACTACCCAATTTTTAGCATGTTTCCTATACCTCCCTTACAGGATGTGGCAGGAGGTAAAAAGGAAATGGCCATGGCACAGATTTACGGGTTGTAGAAATTGAACTGATTATTTTTTGACGTTTCTTTAAACCAATGAAATACTTTATTGTATATCACGTGTCTGCGTTTTAACCAATTCTGTCATTATTATACTGAGAATAATACTCTTGTGATTATTCCTGGCAATATTCTCTGTAGCTTTTTTGTTTTTGTTGACAGATGTCAAATGCCAGATAGTTATCATCAACACAAGTAAAAATGAACAAAAAAGATAGATTTAGTGACGGGCCTGATGATGAAATCAAAAAATAATCTAATTAAATAAAACTCGAGAGTTCGATAAATTAGAAAATAATTCTCCATTATCTTTCTCAAACTTGTCACCATTTGGCAATTGCCACTCAAGCCCTACGGGCTGTCGTGGCTATTGCCTGGTAATAAGTTTTCGAAAGATCTATCATATTTTTTTCAATTTATTCTCACTCTCTTGTTATATTATTACTGACTATTTCCCTCATAAAATTTAAACCTATCAGAATTCTGACATTTCTGTATGTCGTCCAATAAACGTAGAATTATACAATAATTTTGCACTAGTGCAAATTATCGATAATTCGTACTAGTGCAAATTACCAAGGTGATTCTGACTTGCTGTCAAATGAAGTTTTTAAATTTTGCTTTATTTTTTATGAGAGAAACAGCGTTTGACTAAATTTTAATCGGGAAATAGTTCTTAGAATATCCCTCGTGCATGTAATTGTTGATAATTTGACACTTTTATCAGTATTAATTATTAAATTTAATAATAAACATCAAAATTCACAAGGAAGACATGACTCAAATATAAATATTTCTAAGTATACAATTTTTCCGCAATGTTTCATTTCATCATGAACACCGTCTCATCAATTCGAGCAACCTCCAAAGTCAATTTAATCCAAGTTATTTTACCGAGTAAAAAATCTCATCTTTCATAATCGACTGTTTTTACCACATTTTAATACCGGGACTTCTATTTTTCCTAATACGTTTCATCCAATATTTAACAAATTCCACAGCTGTGACCTGAGCCGTCGCACCGATGGCGTCGGCAAAGATTCAACACTTTCCGGCGTGTCTAAGTTGTCGAGTGATACATAGCAGCGGGTGTGTAAGACGTGTAAGTGCGTCTTGCTCTCTGGACGTGTGATATGCACCCGTGGATGGTTTCAAGTCGTAATAAACGCGATGAAATGTAAGCGTACCGTTCAAATCAAACGCACCGACCTCATTACACTACGAGAAATGATCGCTTAAAAGTTAAAAGCCCAGGACTTTAAATGATATATGTATATGAGCTATGAGGAGTTTACATGATGTTTTTGACATAACTGGTGTAGTTGTTTTTGAGTCTACATATTCTTTGGTACTAATAAGACTGAGACATACTTTTAAAATGTAATAATGTAAATTAATAAATTAGCTATTTTTCGAAAGGGTACACCATCATTAATATGTTTTTCATCACGCCTTTACCCATTATGGGTGTGCACTCTGCTTACGCAGGTCTCGGTATGTGATATATTTTTGCTTATAAAATGCGGTTACCAGTCGTCAAGTCATAGCCCCCAAAATTGTTAGTGGAGGAAAAACCACATGGATAAATTTAAATTGGCAACTGTCAGTAGTGGGATTCGAACTGAGGATCTCACATCCACATATTATTGCTCACATTTTTCATTTTAAGTTTTTTCTACATTTGAAATCAATTGAATTTTTTGTTAACTTATAGTTATGAATAGAGAGCGGATTATATGCACGAAAAAATTGAATTTTATGCGCATATATATGCACTGTTTTTGTTTTTTTTTGGGAAATATGCACTATATATGCACAAATATGACAATATATGCAGCAAAATATGCAAAAAAATCTTAAATTATTAAATAAAAAGAATAAATGAATGCATTATGAATTTTATTGCACAATACAGTCTTGATCCTGATTCACAATTAGCAAATATACTACTAATATACATATAAACTAAGTCTAGAAACTTGATACTATAAGTTTATGACATTTTTACATAATTACAATAACAAATTATTCAAAATTTTCTATAAAAAGGGAAATATAAGTAAAAGATATATCCAGTTGAGAATTCTCGGTCTTATATTCATTGTACCCACTTGTATACAATGAATACCGTTACAGGGATTTCCCTAGAAATATTAGAGTTTATTGGTTTGTGTGTTTATTGTTTTTTCCATTGCATTCTTCTATTTATTGCAGTCTCCTCCAATATTTGGGAATTATCAATGTGCATTACCAGAAATTTCAGATTGTTTATCACTAGACAAGGTCTTTAAAATATTGAAATATGCAATTATATGCTACTTTTGTAAAAATATGCATAAAAATGCTCTAATATACAATATATGCAATTAGTAATTAGCATTTATTAACTCTAATCAATGTAATTCGTCCAGAAAATTGATTTCATTTAACGATATGCAAAAATTCAAATATGTGCACTTTGCATATAATCCACACTCTAGTTATGAAGTTTTGGTACTGTTTCTTTCTTCACTCATTAATTATTAAACGTACGGGCACACATCCATCCATCCATTCATTCATACACACTTCATTGATATTAGATTTAGCGGATTAACATATATTTAGAGTCACCTTTTTTTATACTACTTAAAAGGAAATTTACTGATATGTAAATCCAGTTCTAAATTACCTTAATAGCTAATTCATCATCACTTTAAACTTGAGTCAATGATCAACACTAGTTAGAAATTCAACGTTTATCAGTATTGTTTATTAAATTTAATAATAAATATCAAAATGAAATTATAGTACTTACGCAATATTATTACAATACGTGATTATATATTTTATAATAAATAAATAAATACTTTACTATACACAAGGAAGATATGATTCAAATATAAATATTTCCAAGTATTCTTCCGCAATATTTCATTCCATCATGAACACTGTTGTATATAAATAAAATATTAATTTAGATATAGTTGGGAACACTGTTTTGTAAAAATCATAATTGGAATTAACTTGTATGCTCGAGAGAGCCAGCATCACAGTCAACGAGTGAGGTTTAAAATAAATGTCTTGTGTGAGTGAATTTAAATATATTTATTTATATATCCTGTATTCATCTTTTCCTAAACAAAATATAACATGGCGCAGTCGTTTCGTAAATATGAAATATAAATAAACAATTATTAATAAATAAACGAAACAAACTAAATTCTAAAAATAAAATATAAATACAATTGATTATAAGTTCGTCACGTGCTACAGGAAGATAACGTTACTAAAAAAATTTAAAAATGGCTAATAATTTAAAACCTCCATCGCATTTAAAATTAAATGGAAATTTAAGTGAAAATTGGTGCAAATTCAAACAAAACTTTGAAAATTTCATGACGGCATCAGATCTAGATGATGAATCAGATAAACGCAAAATAGCAATATTAATGAATGTAATTGGTGAAGAATCCATTGAGCTGCATAATACATTCACATATGTAAAAGCGGGAGATGAAAAAATATTTATTAAAGTATTGGAAGCGTTCGAGAATTATTGCAACCCGAAGAAGAATATTTTACACTCAAGGTTTCTGTTTTACAAAAGGAAACAACAAAATGGTGAAAGTTTTGACTCGTTCCTGACAGAAGTTAAAACATTAATTAAAGATTGTGAATTTCAAAATTCAGATGAACTACTAAGAGATAAAATCGTATTGTTCTCAAATGATCAAGAAACACAAGACAAAATAATTAAAATAGGAAATTTAACTTTACAAGAAGCCGTGAACCAATTTCGAGTAGCTGAAATTACCAGGAAGCAAATGAAAACAATACATTCTGGAGGAGAAGAATCTAGGCAGTACGTTGATGCAGCAACATGCAGTAATCCAGGTCTCAGGAAGCAGCATCAAATGGGAAGTAGCGTTCCTTACTCAAAAGGCAATTACAGTTATAATAATAATAATTTTAGTTTCAGAAAGATGAATCAAACCAGAGACAACAATGTAAAGGATAGGATGTTTAACAGACAGAACCAGCGTCAGGATATTAGATGTAAAAGTTGTGGAAACAATCACACGCATAGAGAATACTGTCCAGCCAAGGGAAAACAATGTACAAAATGCGGTAAATATAATCATTTTAGCAAGGTATGTTTTACTAAAATGAATAAAGTACATTTAACGAATGTTTGTAAAATCAAAAATGAATCAGACACTGATGAATATTATTGTGGTGCAATTGAAACCAAATCGAATTCACTTAGTTGGACTGAAAATTTAAAAGTTGAAAATTTAAATATTAAATTCAAATTGGATACTGGTTCTGATGTTAACATTATATCCTATGAAATATTTAATTGTATCAAAAAGTCTCTTAAAACTTTAAAGTTGCAAAATTGTACTATTACATTAGAAGCATATGGGGGAACAGCAATTAAAATTCTAGGATCTGTAAATTTAAACATGCAATTAGATGGCAAAAGCTATAATGAAAAATTTATTGTAACTGATTCAAGTTCAACAGCCATACTAGGTTTAAAAACTTGTATAAAATTAGGTTTAATTCAAAGAAATGTGAACATTGTTAACGCGATAAATTCAAAAGATGATATTTTGTTAAAATATCAAGATGTTTTTCAAGGAATAGGTTGTTTTCCAAAAAAATATTCAATTAAACTGAATGAAAATGTAGTTGCTAGTGCAAAGCCTCCTCACAGAATACCAATAAATTTAAGAAATAAAGTTAAAAATGAATTAGATCAACTTTGTAAGAAAGATATTATTGTTAAAACTGAAAATGTAAATGGTTGGATCAACAAATTAGTGATTGTAGAAAAACCAAATGGATCATTAAGGTTATGTCTTGATCCAAAAGAATTAAATAATGCAATTAAAAAGGAATATTTTACTATTCCAACATTGACTGATTTAACGTATAAACTCAAAGATGCTAAATATTTTTCTGTGTTAGACTTAAAAGATGGTTTCTGGCAAATTCAATTAGATGAATTTAGTCAAAATTTATGTACTTTTGCTACCATGTTTGGAACATATTCTTTTAAAAGGCTTCCGTTTGGTTTAACTATTTCAAGTGAAGTTTTTCAGAAATATAATACAGAAATTTTTGCTGATATTGAAAATGTATTTATTTATATAGATGACATACTAATTTTTGGAAAAACCTCTGAAGAGCATGATCAAACTTTAAACAAAATTTTGGAAAGAGCACGTAAATATAATATTAAATTTAACAAATCAAAATTTCAATATAAAATAGAGGAAGTAAAATATTTAGGTCATATATTTAAACAAGGAACAGTAGAACCTGACAAAGATCGTATTCAAGCTATTGTTGAATATGATGTTCCAAAAAGTAAAAAAGAAATTCAGAGATTTTTGGGTCTAATAAATTATTTAAGAAATTTCATTCCAAATTTAGCAGAAAATTCTAAACCATTACGTGACTTAATAAAAAAAAATGTCGATTTTGTTTGGATTGAAAATGTTCATAACAAATGTTTCAATTTACTCAAAGAAAGTATTGTTAATGCTCCTATATTACAAAATTTTGATAATAGCAAAGAAATAGTAATACAAACTGACAGCAGTCAATTTGGCATAGGTTGTGTATTGTTACAAGAAAATAAACCAGTTTGTTATGCATCAAAAAGCTTATCTGAAGCTGAAATTAATTATGGTCAAATAGAAAAAGAATTTTTGGCAGTGTTATTTGCTTGTAAAAAATTTCATACTTATATTTATGGTAGAAAATGCACAATACAAACTGATCATTTACCTTTAATAACATTGATGAAAAAAGATATTCATAAAATAAACTCTGTAAGATTACAAAGAATCAAATTAAAATTAGCTAAATATGACATTAATTTAATTTTCATACCAGGAAAAAATATGTTTGTTGCAGATGCACTAAGTAGAGCATGTTCAAAAGCTTGCAGTAAAGATACTGATTCATGTCTAAATGAAGTTGTACACACTATAAATATGAGCGACGCAATAAAAACAGAATTTCAAAATGAAACTAAAAAAGATTATATTTTAAGCAAATTAATAGAACTTTTTCAAAATGGTTGGCCGGACCAAAAATCTAAAGTAGAAGACTCTATAAAATTGTACTATAAATTTCGAAATAATATATTTCTTGAAAATGATTTATTATTTTTTGACGATAGAATAATGGTTCCACTAAATCTTCGTAAGAAAATACTAAACATGTTACATGAATCACACTTTGGCATAACTAAAACAGTAAAAAGAGCAAAATCTTTATTTTATTGGCCTAATATGCAAAAGGACATTGAAGATGAAATTTTTAAATGCCGAATTTGTGAAAAATTTAGATCAAAAAATGTAAAAGAACCGATGATAATGCAAGAAATTCCAGAACTGCCATTTCAAAAAGTAGCTTGTGATATATTACAATATGGTAATTCAGACTATCTTGTATTAGTGGATTACTTTTCAAAATGGATTGAATTAATCAAATTAAAAAATAAAACGTCTTTTGAAATAATTAATGTATTAAAAACAATTTTTTCAACTCATGGCATACCAGTAACTTTAGTGGCTGATAATAATCCTTTTAATTCGATGGAATTTAATTTATTCTGTAAATCTTGGAATTTCCAAATTGTAACATCAAGTCCATATTATCCAAGAAGCAATGGTCTTGCGGAAAAAGGGGTAGGGATTTGTAAACAGATGCTTAAAAAATCTATTGAAGGTGGAATAGACGTAGATTTAATGTTGTTAGAATATCGTAATACACCAGTGGTTGGTACAAATTATTCACCTGCTCAAATCTTGTTAAGTAGAAGAACAAAAACCAAACTACCCATTCATCAAAATCTGTTAAAACCTAAAGTTGTGCATAATTTCAAAGAAATTTTAAATGGAAAATGTAAAAGTAATAAGTTGTACTATGATAGGAATTGTAAAACTCGCAAGAATAAATTTTGTAAAAATCAAAATGTTGTATTTAGAGATGGTAAAATTTGGAAACCTGCTAAAATTATTAATAAACATAAATCTCCAAGATCATTTATAATTCAAGATGAAAATAATCGATTAAAAAGGCGTAATACTATCGATTTAAGAGAATCGTTCCACGTACCAAAATTTAAATATAATGATCTAGATCTAGACACCACTGTTCAAAAAGCAAATAATGTTGTACAACCATCATCCTCAAGTTCAGAATTTTATGTCACTAGATCAGGAAGAATTTCCAAACCCCCCAATAAATTAATGTACCATAATTAGTTAATTAAGAAGGTAAAACCATCGTAAATTTATTTTGTATTTTCATTGGTTAGTATATAAGGATAGCTTTAAGTATTTTTTAAATGTTAAATCTGAAAAGGGAGATGTTGTATATAAATAAAATATTAATTTAGATATAGTTGGGAACACTGTTTTGTAAAAATCATAATTGGAATTAACTTGTATGCTCGAGAGAGCCAGCATCACAGTCAACGAGTGAGGTTTAAAATAAATGTCTTGTGTGAGTGAATTTAAATATATTTATTTATATATCCTGTATTCATCTTTTCCTAAACAAAATATAACAAACACCGTCTCATCAATTTGAGCAGCCTCCAAAGTCAATTTAATCCAAGTTATTTTACCGAGTAAAAAACGGCGTTGACATCTACAGAGGCAATCAAGCAGGCTTGCGCGCCTGCGACATTGTTTCACCCTTCAGTGCGAACGAGAAGGGTGTGTCTCCAATAAAAGTTGATTAAGTTTGGACAGAGCGAGAGACCTACCTTCCGTAGACATCTCAAATTATTGCAAATCGCCGATTCGTTGCGCGTTCCAATGACGAAGTTTTAAATTGAATAACTCTGAATTCGAGGGGGCTGTTTTAATTTTGAGCCGGTGACGGGTGACTGGTGATCTAGGGGAGCGGTGAGCGGTGTGGTTGGTAGCACTGGGGTGGTGTTTTGTTTAGAGATTGGTTGTCAAGTGGAGAAATTGTTTTTTGAAATGAGATCATGGGAGAACTGGAACGAATTCAGATTAAGATATTGAATTGTATGAATTTTATTTGGACGTTAGGATACTACTAAACTGTAATTGCTTTATTTATTCCTATATTTCAATTAGTTTAAAGGAAATATTTATTTACTTTACAAGTGGGCAAAGTAAGAAAAATTTTAGCACACGAAGCCAAAGGCTGAGTGTGATAATTTTATCGAATGGGTAATTCCACTTTGCCCACGTGTGAAGTATAACGTTTTATCCAACATCTCTTAATAAATGCAAAATTTATTACAGATATATTTTTTGACAGTGACATATGCTTTAAATTAAAATGCCAATCGAAGTGGTTACCAAGGTGTTGTGTGTTATTATTATAGGTTATAAATAAAAAAATATTCACTAGTGACTTCCTCAAAATTATACCCACTAGTGGGTAATCTGTTACTTTCCTTTTTAAAATCGCTATAATTATAGAGTATTTATTAAGAGGTGTTGGATAAACTTTTTTTTGCATTCTTGTACATAATAAAAGGAATTATACCCTGAAATCTTGAAACAGATCAATGACTTTTTTAAAGTCCCTTAAATCCATTTTTTGCACTATGTGTTGTTCTTACCGGTTGCTAGGCACCTATAGGCTTTTCGAGCGATAAGTCAAATTTTCATATCGAAATATAGATTTTTCTATTATTATTATTGCTGGACATCCAATTCCTATACTCGACGGTTCTACCATATCTAAATTCTAACTATCGGAATTAATTTTATTTATTATCTTTCTTTTTTTTTTCAAAAACAAAATTGCTAAAATAGCACCACGACACCAAACTACTACCTACATCTTTCACTAAAAATAGCAACAACAGAAAATATTTAATAATAATAATAATGATGAAATTTATATCTGCATATTTTCATATAAATTTTGCTTATTCCAATCGTACTAAAAATTATATAAGCATTACGGACGTTACAGATTTATCGATGTTAGACAAATCATGTTTATACCCTGAGTTGTTTTAACGCATTTCAATCTTTAGACCATTGGCAGGTGACTGGATTTCGAGTAATTAACGTTCATTTAAAATTCGAAGTGTTATATTTATACGAGTTTTAATAATTGTAAAAATTTCTTTAACCATTAAAAGTTTTATACGTATACATATAATGATGGTCGGAAGGTTGAAACATGTTGTATTTTTTAATAAATACATACATTACTTACATATGTACATACATATACATATACATAATAATTAGCTCTTGAAGTATTTCTATCGAACAGTATTCAATTCATATTTCTACGGTTGTATGTATTCAAATACATGTGTGATCAACATTAAGAAACTACAAGAGTTTGCGTTCGCGCAAAATATATTTTTAATTTAACACAGATTTACGAAAGAATGAAAAACTGATACATATCAATCTTTGAAGCATGTGCAAAAATATAACTAAAACAATTTTTCAGCAGACAATTTTTTGTCAGAAACTAGCGGGTTATTAGTAACAGTATAAAATAATTGGTACAGTGAAAAATTCTACAAATATTTCTACTTCTTAGAAATATGGCTGGTTACAAATTATAGAGGTGCTTGCCAAATATTTCTATAGTAGCTACTTACTAAAATTTTTAGCAGAGCCCATAGAAATAATTATAGAAAATTAAATATCTCCATTAGTACAGCATGAAAATAATAATAAACTGCCTATTAATTTAATTGGTGATGTGTAATTATGGTTTTCTTGTGTTTTATTTCTAAACTCGTTAACAATTAACATTTTTAATTTATTTTTTATTTTCTCGCAAATGTTGTTTTCCTTTATAAATCTGTCAGCACTTTTTTATCTGAAATAAAATTTAAATACTTGAAAAAACTATAAAATTTCATTGCTGTACTCCAACACCCTCCATTCGCCATGGTCTAAATGTAAAAATCCCAGTAGGTTTACTGTCTAAAGGTTGTATCACACATCTAGTCGTTGTTGGCAAAACTGTAAATATAAAACAAAAGTCATCGCTGTGATTCAAATACTTTGTAGTGAAAATAGCAGCAACTTGAATTTTTAGTTATTATTATTACTGTTTAGTTTATTCATGCCTTTCGACTTATAATTCTACATTTGTGTAATAGGTCTGTCTGGTATCATAATTGTCGTTTATTTTGTTCGATGGACAATTATGAAACTCGTCCTTTAATATACTGTTATTTTATTTACTTTATTAGACACTCCATAAAAACCCATTTAATGAACGCTAAATAATATCATAAACAAGTGATTATATTACAGTCGAACATAAAAATATATGTTCTAATCGTGCGATTTTCTGTTGAATATATTTTGTGTTTATTGTGTAGTTGTAACAATTTAATTTTTTCACGACATGAAGGAAATCCCACCGTTCTTCTCCCGAAATAGTGAGGAAAATGCGAAAATGTGTTGTTCCTCTCTAGAGAGGAAAATATAGAAGATTTACCAATATGAATGTTATTTGCAAAAAAATATATTACAAAAATTTTAAATAAATTCCTAATATGATTCAAAATCCAATTTGACAACTTATTAAAGATATTTAAGATTGGTTCATTGGCAACACTGCTACACCGCCTTGTGTCTGATAACCTAACTTTTAACGTGTCAGTTTGTCAGTTGTGTTCTCAAAGTGTATTTTAGGTCCACGCAAATCGTTTTTAGAAACATGTCGTGAAAAAAATGTTTTGTCTAACACGAAAGGAAAGCTCTTCTTCCACTCTCGTTCGAAATGCCTCATGAGCGCAGCGAGCGAACTCGAGAGGGAAAAAGAAGCGCTTACCTCTCTAGTTTGACAAATAACATTTTATAACACTGTTTTGGAAACTGGGCATTCCACTACTAAAAATTGTTATGGAATCACTAACATTCCATACGCTGCGTATGGAATATTTTCGACGAATCAGAACCGCTTATTAGCGCGACATATTATGAAGTATCTTGATTCAGTTACTATGGTTACGTCTGTTTGTTTTAATTTGATTTATTTGAGTTTGACGTTTCCAACAATTTTATATTTGTATTTTTGTATAATTTCCAAAACCTTTTTATAGAAAGTATAGTCTACAACATGTAATGGAATGGCCTATTCCACGCTCGCAAACCGTAGCCCTCGCCTTTGGCTCGGGCTATAAGCTTTTTGCTCGCGTGGAATATGTGCCATTCCATTACTTGTAGAATATACTAATCTCTCAGGTTTTTCAAAGTCTGCAGAGTAATTTTCACACAATCATTCATAACATCGTAGTTCCTACAAAATTTGTTTAAATCAACTGGGGCTAAAATAATGTTATTTCAAGTAATTTTGTATTATCCCTGAGAATTCTTCCCAGTGGGATGTTGAAATAGGATCAGTGGATATCTACGTCAGCAAATTCCGTCCGAGGGCGTCGTTATAAGTAATTAGGCGTCTGCGCTAACTAACGCACCCCCAGAATATAATTAAAAGTCCAATAAAAAGAGCAATGAAACGTAATTAAAGCTTTTTACACATAATTAGTTGCGCGTTCTCCGTCATAAATACTCGACGTGTCCCCTCACTTCTCTTACCCCTCGCCGTCTCCTGCAACAGAAAATTCATCCCCTAGCAGAAGTTCGCTTTGAGTTTTTTAATATTCTTGCTTCGAAGTAACTGCTAGTCATTTAGAAAAATGTAATAAGTTTCTTTCTGGTTTTTGCTCTTAGCTAAATGGACGCGAAATGTGCTCACGCTAATTATTTTCTATGTTTCGACGAAATTGCAATAGAAAATTTATTCTTCGACACAACTTTTTGTTATGGTTTTTCTCGGAGCTAATAAGCAACCATGGAAAAGTTTATTTAAACTTTTAATTTACACTTTTACATTTGTTAAGGACAACAATGTTCGAATAGTGAAAACAATCCTTATCGGAATAAATTTGTGTACTTTATATCTTAAATTCTTGCATTATTCCATATAAAAAAACAATTTATTATTATACCTGTATCATAATCCGTGTTTAAAACACGTTACAGCGTTCGCAAACGCAAGATTAAAACACGCTGTGCTTTAGAGGTTGCTAAGCAACAAAAAAATAATTACTATTAGTATCTGTCAAAACTGTAAAACGTAAACAATAAATGCTAACCAATCTCCATGTAAACGACATACGTGAAACATCACACGCGCAAAATTATGAATTGAATCAAAATCAAAATGTTGCTTTCCAGTTTTTCCTAGAGTATGATGCAGGTATAATAAAAATAGCGTATGACACACGTGTATAAGTGCTTTTAAAGCACTAGCAACGTTAAAAGCACTCCGCTTCGCGTCGTGCTCTTAAACTCGTCGTACGTGCTATAAAAGAAGAAAATAGTAAATAATTCACTATGTGTTATTGGATAACATGGCTTTAAATAAATTTATTTCAACTTATATGGTCGTTGACGACGTTTCGGCTATGATTACAGCCATCTTCAGGTCTAATTTAAATTACACAATATATTTATAATGAAGTCATAATATATAATGAAGTTAAGTTAATAAAAAAGAATTGAACACTAGATAATTACAATTTGTAATATAAATTAATTGGAAGTGTACGCTTCCAAGAATCAATAACGATTAACGTGCTTTTAAAGCTTACTTATATCATAATATACTATTAGACAATAAAAATTAAATTTTCCATAATGTATAAAATAGTTCGAAATTATAGTACAACAGAAACTTCGAATTTTACAATTCGATACTAACCTAACCTATCTATAAAAAAAAAATCTGATGTGGCCAGCACATAACCTCCCGCCCAATACTACTCTTAAACGATGCAAAATAGTACTTGATGATACAGAAACATACCTTCTTATTTGTTTATTTTCTATTTATATTTGAGAATTTTAATTTCCTTTGGATAATTTATATAATTTTTTGACATATAATTCACTTAGAAAACAGCTTCACAATCACAATGACATGTGTCACATTTTGTAAAAAATTGAAAATTTTTAAATGTTTCCATGGTGTACTAGGACTGCAAGATTTGTGAAATCTAATTTCTTTATATTTTATTATCTCTAAATTTAATAAAAATTAATCAAATTAGTGGAATCAAAACACATGTAAAATTAAATATTCTTCAACTTTCAAAATAACATAAATTGTTGAAAAAGGAAATTTAACCGTGTTTTTCACGAAAAACTGTTCAGGGCTTCAAGTAAACTGCTACTTCCGGTTGAGCAATTTCTTCCAAAATCTAATCAGCTCTTCATTTAAATATAAGAAGCAATAATTCACAAAATTGTATTTTTTGGTATTATGGTATTTGAGTTATGCGTTACACACACACACACACACACACACACACATACATACATACACACAGACATCATCGCGAAAATAGAAAATCGTATTGTAGGGACCCTAAAACGTGCTTATTCATTGAAAACTCACTACCCAATTTTTTGACCAAAAACAATACCTCCCTTACCTAGAGGTAGGCGGGAGGTAAAAATGAAATATCAAATTACATTAAAAGTAGTTAGTCTTAAAGGACGTCCATAAACATTCATTTATGATTATTGTTTAAATGTTAAAAGAGATTAAATATGATTAAAAAATTCCGGCTTATATCTCAAGAGACGCCAATTATAAACGGTAACCGTTTTCACGGACCATTTCAAAATTTAAAAACCATCAACCACTAAACCATTAATTAAACCTCACCCTCCGAATTCACATCACCTAACGGGTTACTTGGTTGACACCCTCACAATCTCAAATAATAAATTCACTCTTCAAAACGCAAAGAAATCATTTATTTTCCTGGATATATTGAGACGTCTTGGACAGGACAGACCACTTGGCATTGTCCACCGTCAAGAAGACTTCAGACGAACTGCTATTTGTATCCCTTGGGTGTAATTCTACGTGTTTGTGTTGGAGTTATTTTTAAGTTTGAATCGAGTTCTTGTAACGCTCGCATGAAAAATGAATGGGAAAATATTTATTTGAAAGATATCTGTCGACGAATGAATATAGAGGAATGAATGAAATTTAGAGGTTTGTTGAATATTGAAAGATTCTAATGGATTCGGATTTGTCTTGTCCTTCATTATTAATGGAAAAATGTTTTTTTACAACAAAACTTAAATTATAAAAATGTATCAACGCGTGATGTGCAATAGATAAGTTTTATTTTTTATTTATTTATATACTCTACTCATACACAACGTCTTAGATAATGGCAGCGACGTAGATAGAAAACAACCAAAGATACAATTATATACCCAGATTCTGTGAGTTTATTTTAACATGAAACAATAGTTATTTGTTAAACTAGAGAGGAAAGCGTTTCTTTTTCCCCCTCGAGTTCGAACGAGAGTGGAAGAAGAGCTTTCCTCACGACATGTTTCTAAAAACGATTTTCTCGGACCTAAAATACACTTTGAGAACACAACTGACAGACTGACACGTTAAAAGTTAGGTTATCAGACACAAGGCGGTGTAGCAGTGTTGCCAATGAACCACTCTTAAATATCTTTAATAAGTTGTCAAACTGTGATTTAATAAGAAAAAGAAAAATATGAGACATAATTGTAAGTTATTTTAAATTATGTATATCACTAAAATAAGGATTTTCAATAAAATTAGGAATTTATTTATCCTTTTTATAATATATTTTTTGTAAATAACATTCATATTGGTAACACTTCTATATTTTCCTCTCTAGAGAAGAACAACACATTTTCCTCACTATTTCGGGAGAAGAACGGTGGGGTTTCCTACCATGTCGTGAAAAAAGAATTTTTCCTATTCATTGTTATTAATTTGACACAACGTATTAGGGCATCCTTTTTAAAATGAAATATAGGTAACAAATTTAATTATTGTATTTTCAGTTTGCAAGTTACAGAAAAACAATCAAATAAATAGTGGACAAATAAACAATGTTATATATTTCGGCAGTTGTAATAATTCCACAGACTTTTAAATTTGAACTATTAATTGTTATTAATTCAGAACAATGAAAAGTTCAAATTTATTTCCTATGTATTCTTCTACTCTTCTACCGTAAGGTGTAAATGTAGAGTCTTAATCGTGCTTTAATTTCGCTCTTTGTTTCATATTCATCGCCATATTTCTTAGATATTTCATTTTCAGTGCCTGAATTTTGCTTTCCATATTTTGAGACAGTACCCATAACTGGCAACCATATGTCAATATAGATCTGTATATAACTATTATAAACTGATTTCTTTTTTCTTAAAAAGCAGAATTTCGTTATATGAAAATTTTGACGTTTTATCTTTTCTCTCATTTATGTCAATGTGCTGTTTACCATTATATTCTATATTATCGTGCAAGATAATAAAACATATTGACTTGTTTGATTTTTTACTTTCTTATACAAATCATGAAAAAAATCGCTGACATTTTTGCGGGAATACATATTTTGACGTCAACTGAATCCGTTACGATCAATTTCTCAATTATGTCTGTGTGTGAGGATGGATGGATGGATGTCCATGTGCGCAATATCTCATGAACGAACGAAACTTGGAATTTATAAGTTTTATAAAAATATAAAGAATTGAGTTGATCTTGAATGAAATTGAAAAACAGGAAGAGGAAGTATACTGGACGCACAAAACAATAAATTCCATTTTTTTAAAATATAATCAGCTGTGCAAATGATGTTAGCAAAAATATTTGAAAACCGAATGAAGATATCATTTCAAATTTCATATTTATTTTGAGTAAATTGAGTAAATTAAATTATTTTCATAAAGAGTAACATAATTTTTATTTGGTACGTTTTCTATACTTTATAGTTTACACCACCATTTAAAAATAAAAATTTGCGAGAGGTTATGTGCTTATAGTTTACTAATAGATTCAGTATATTTTAGTAACCAAATTTAAGGCGTATTTTTGTCGTAATTCTCACCTGCTGTTTAAAAAATGAAATATTAAAATAAATTAAACGTCATAAATGTCTACATTTCCTTCAAAGAATACAAAACGTTTTATGTTTAATTTGTCATTTGTTTTGGCTTGACATTTCAATCAAATTAACATTTAACAAAATGTCTTTGTGAAATAAATATTTTCTTTCACAGTTGCAACATAAAATAAATTTTCTCCATTAGACTCAAAACATTCTAAGTCATAAACTAGTCTTTTCCACCCACATAATAAACTGACTTCTAATTACACCGCTATAAACAACAAAATATCCCTGAAAGAGAAGAGAAAGCAACGAAACTAAGTACGTACTGTTAGAATATTTCTAAACAGTTCTTCATGACGTTCTACTGGGATTTTTTAGGAGAACGCTCGCAGCTAAATAAATTGACACCACAATTTGCTTATACATACCGTGTATTACGCAGTTAACATGTGAAATTAGTTTTTTGTAAATAAAAAGTGTCCGGTACCATAGTGCCAATATCCCCAGATCCTATTTAATACAGATTAATTTATTTTGATATCGTAATTTAATGAAATTAATATGTTTCCGCATTAGTCTCCGCTTGGTTTTTTATGATTTGTATACTTCCTTATATTACGTAGAATATTGTAAAAAAGTAAATTAAACAATTAAAAAGTTATAATTCGCAAGGCATGTATACGAATTTATTTACTTTTCTAAATGCTAACGGCAATCTTTCTGATGTAGAGCCTATATTTATTATTTGTTTCTCAACCAATTACTAAAAATGAGGCACTAAGCTAAGTTTACAAATCACTCGTAGCAGTCAGTTACAAAAAAATTAACAGTTAGTAGAATGTAGATATACCACGAAAAAGAACAACTTAAACGATTTTGTAAATTTCAATTTAACGTACCCATTTATTTTAATTATCTACGACTTCAAGCAAATTCCCACAGCCGTTGCAAATATCATCTTCATCTAATCATTAGCTGTGAGTAGTCTTGTTTTCTTTTCATAATCTAAATCTAATCTAAATTTACATATTGCGTACATAAAATATTGATCGAATATTTGCCCACAAAGTTTGTAAATAAAAACATATGCCCAAAAGTAAAATTAGAACATACGCCGTCATAATTATTATTATTGAAGAATCTTCTTCTTATTCTTTTATATACGCACTGTTTTTCTTCAGAATATTGGGAGGGATTCTTCTGAAGTTGTTGTCCAGCTTTCTGCCCATCTTTTTGGTGGCCGCCCTGGTTGTCTACTGTCAGTTGGTTTTTCGTCCCTTGCTATTTTGATTAAGCGTTTATCATCAGTTCTTTCGATATTTTGCAGGATAACTATATATATTTTTGATATACATGATTTATGTTATAAATAATAAAATTATGAATTTGAATAATACAAGATATTACACTTATTATGGAACAATTTATATACATAGTTATTTATGTATCAAGTTACACTTTTTATCAAGAATATGGAATTTATTTGCAGAGGCCGAGGAAAATAAACCATGTGAGTGATAAAAAGGAACTTCAGTGCCGAGGTACATATTAAGTTTTATTTGAAATCGAAAATTAGAAAAAACTGTTAAAAATAATTATATAGGTTAAGTTTATACATCTGTCAGTTGTCAATTAGAACTGACACTCAGTGTTGCCAACCTGGAACATTGAAATTATTTTAAATAACACTCAAAATTATGTTTTGTCCTCAATTTCTTCATCGGTATTAATTAGTTAATTCTTCTTGCACATATTGTTTCATTTTACGTATAAATTTACTACAATACGTCATATATCTGTCAAAATTATCCTACTTATAAAATAATTATTTCACGGTTGCCAATACTGTGTTGCTTAAAACCGTCGTATAATGGGTTATTTTAGTGACGATTTCCGAGCTTTTTATAACGATTTTTGAGCACTTTAGTGCCGATTTCAGATAAAAGTGTTTTGTTTATAATCGTGCAACGTATCCTATATATCCTACTTATTTCAAACTGATAAGGATAATAACATACATTGCGGCAGTAGTGCGTAATTTAATATTACCGCACTATTTATTTGGTTGCCAAGATTTTAAACGCGTTGCTAACATTTTAAAAACTATCTCGATCAGTTGTTAATTTGATTTAAATTAATTACATTTTCATACGCAAAAATATATCACTTACCGAGATCTGCGTAAGCAGAGTGCCACACCCAGAATGGGTAAAAGGCATGACAATATATTTATTTTATTTTAATTTTTTATTTCAGAACATCAATTTAACTTCAATTCATACTCCGAAAGAACGTAGATGAAATTTTGTTCGCCATCGTACCTATACGGCCTAGGTGTGCAATCTTGTCTATATACAGGACCGGCGGAAGGCCTGGGTAGTGTGGGTAGCGCTACCCATCTGAAAATTTCTAGGGTAAACCTGAAATTTTGTAAAATTTTTGGAAATTTTGAAAACATTTTTAATTAAAAATGTGAACAAAATGAATATATAATAAATTCTAATTCTAAAAATGAGGCGCTGATATATTTATTTAACAACCTAATAACAATAATTTTGAATTTAAATAATAGTCACAAGTGCAAAAATATTTCATGGAATTCTTGCCCCCCTTTCTCAGCGACATCTACGTCACTGTCCCGCCTCGACATATGACAAATATCGCATTATTCACATGTGATATGACTGCACACACACATGCACACGTGCTCAGTCAATTACATGCACTCACTCATACACACACACAGACACACACTGAAGTATGTACATATAAGTAGTGAGACTTTGCCGGCCATGTGAGCCATGTTGTTCTTATGGCATGCGCTTAGTGTGCGAGTGTGTGTGTGCGTGTGTGCGTGTGTGTGCGTGTGTGTGTGTATGTGTGTGTGATACCGCGGACCACACACGTCGCCAATGCTGTGAACTGATCAGATCCGCGGACAGGTTTACACTGCCCGATTCCTTCCTCACGTGTACAGCCGCAGGTACAACGTTGGAGTGGATTGCGAGATCAAGAAGTAAAGCTGGCGCTGGAACAAAGATTTTGGGGAATTTGGGGGTTTTGGTTCACTTAGTTCTAATTAGAATTTCAAAATTTAAAAATGAAGAATTGTAGATGTACTATAGAATTTCATGTGACAAGCACATAACCTAAACAACTTTTAAACGACACAAAAAAAAAAAATGTTAATACATCTTTTTAAACATATCAAAATTTTCCCTAAATCAATTATGAGATGTGCCCAAAAACCTTGTTAGTTAGTAAACTACCACTTTCGGTTAATGAATAGCTACAAAAATCTAATCAGCACATAACTTGAACATCCAAATTCTAAATATAAATTTTAATAATATTCCATCGTGAAAATATTCTAAGGACCCCAAAAATACTTTTCTCTTCACAACTCGTGACCCGTCACAATACCTACATACTGCAAATTTCAATTTTTAATTTGTACGAAATATAGAAGTATTTTCAGTAATAATATAACAAGAGAATGAGAATAAATTGAAAATAATATGACAGATCCTTCAAAAACTTGTTACCCTACAGGCTTACGGGCTATTGTCAAATGGCAACAAGTTTGAGAAAGATATTGGAGAATTATTTTCTAATTTATCGAACTCTCGAGTTATATTTAATTTCTTTTTGATTTCATCATCAGATCGACACTAGATATATCTTTGTTGCTCATTTTTACTTGTGTTGAAGATAACTATGTGACATCTGACATTTGGCAACAAAAACCAAAAAGCCAAAAAGATTATTCCCGGGAATAATCACTAGAGCTTTATTCTCAGTATAATAATGACAGGATTGGTTAAAACGCAGACACGTAATATACAATGAAGCATTTCATTGGTTATAAGAAACGTCAAAAAATAATCAAATAAAAATGTTTGCCAATAATATTCTGCTTCTTTTTAAACATAAAATTTACTCTAGCTCAATTATTTACTGATATATGCCAAAGCAACATTATAGGCTTTCAAGTAAACTATTAGTTACGTTTCACGAATTGTTAGTAATATATAATTAATTAGCAAAAAACGTCATTGTGAAAAGAGTGAAATCGTATTCGAGGTATATGTGTATCGGTTGAAAACTAACTATTGAAAATTTTAACCTGTCACAATACTTTCCTTACGTACATGAGGTAAAAAATTAATTGTAGTAGTTTTATTTGAGTTTTATTTACTGTAAAAATAAGTAAGATTGAAATAATTTTGTTCATTCAATCACCAGTGAAGATAATTTTATCTTGTTATGGGTATAACAATGTCAATAAAATTGAGCAATAATATAAATAGTTATGGTATATTCAACAATTCCTAATATTTAAATTGATTTGATGGGGTAAATTGATCCATGGCAATGCATCACAATTTGTACCACGGGTTCGAATCCCACTTCGGCAATGTTTGCTACTTAACTATACCTGTGTAGTTCCCTCTTCACTAACATCTTTGGGTCCACCATTGAAATAAATTTAAATAACTTAGTATATTACAGCAGTTTTTGTTTGTTTATAAGTTAATTATAATTCTTTTAAGTGTAGGAAGCTAATGGTTTTTATCTTTCTCTGCAGATGGAGATGATTTCATTTTTCAAATCCATCTCTTGAACCTTGAAGCAATGTTTTTATGCTCATGATTAAATATTATTGACAACATTTTAACGGATCATCAAAAGTTATCGAATTCGTTAATTTTTTACGTCCATGCGAGTTTTAATACTAGTTGGAAATTAGTATATCCTGCCCTTTATCCAAATTGGGCCAATTATATGGGCAGTTTTTGCTACCAGTTCGTTTACCAATCAATGTAATTTTAAATTTGTTACAGATACTTAAGCAAAAAAGCTTTAATGATTTCTATTAGTGTTTAACTATTCACACAATAATTGTTCATACTTGACTAATTCTTCATTTTATTTATAATTTTAATGGACTATATAAAAAATTAAATAGTTTAATATATAATTAAATTTCGACGTAACTATATATTTAATCAAGCATGTATCACTTATGAAACACATACAATAAATGTAAGGAAGCTAGCTAGCAACATAATAACAATACTTGTTTATTTTCTACAGTCTTTTTTTGTGGTAGCTTGAAGATGTATGAAGTTTTTAGCTCTGCGCATTTTCTTGAAACAATTATAAAGTTTTATTCATACAATACACATCCATCCATTCTTGCATATGTTATTTCTAAGAAAATAGTTAAATGGAATCGGGAAATCTTACAATATATGTTATCAATTTACTTCCTATGCTTTCTTCTACAATTTAATAAGATTTAAAACAAATGTATCAATATATTTGTAAAATGAGTAATTGCAAAATAAGGAAAAAACTTCCCATAATTTTAATTTCTGAATATAATAAAGTTTGCTCTAAATGTATTATTTACTAAGATGTCAAAAAAAAGCCTGATAGGCCTTCAAGTATAGCTTACTTCTAATCAGCTTTAACTTGTAGACATCATCGTGAAATTGTATTCTAGGGACCCTAGAACATACTTATCTGCTGTAACTATCGAAAACTTTGATTTCATTTTAATTTTATTCAAAAAGCATATTAAAGGGAGATGTACCATGTGAGTGATAAAAAGGAACTTCAGTGCCGAGGTACATATTAAGTTTTATTTGAAATATAAAATTCAAAAAAACTGTACACAAATTACAATATAGGTTAAGTTTATACATCTGTCAGTTGTCAATTGAAACTGACGTCAGTGTTGCCAACCTCGAGAAGTTAAGTTATCGTAAATAACACTCAAAATTATGAGTTTTGTCCTCAACTTCGTCATCAGAATTAATTAGTTAATTCTTCTTGCAAATTTTGTTTCATGTTAAGTCCAAATTTACTATAGTACGTTAATATATCTGCCAAAATTATCCAAATTGTACAATAATTATTTAACGGTTGCCAATACTGGGTTGCTCAAAATCGTCATATAATGGGTTACTTTAGTGACGATTTTTGAGCACTTTAGTGCCGATTTCAAATAAAATACTGTATCTATCACTTGAATAAAGACAAATTAACCACCCGCGAAAGTTAGATCACTCGGCTAACGCCTCGTGAGCTAAACATGTCTTTATTCACTTAATACACAAATAACTATTAAACCTCTAGATAATTAATTTTTGAAAACATCTTATTTATAGTATATTACGTACCGTGAACTATAAGTGATAGATTTTAGGTCGAGAATGTAGTTTGGGATGTCGAGACCCGTACGGTCGAGATTTCCTAAACATTCGAGACCTAAAAAATCACTTACAGTTCGAGGTTAGTAAGCTATTTTTTGCAATACCTGCGTAAGAAAAGGAAAAGAAAATTAACAGCTGTCAGATTGAGGTTAAAAATAAAATTTGAATGATATATATTTACTTACCGTCCACCATGAACGGTAAGTTTCACTTACCATCCACCGTGGACGGTAAGTAAATGATGTAACCATGAAAACCAATTGTACAATAAAAGTTCCACTTACTGTGTTTAAATTTTGTTATTAATGGGTAACTTACAGTACAGGTATTGCAAAAAATAATTTGTGTGGTTTGCTGTGTAATTCACCTGAAAATAAATTCACTAGAAACAATAACAGCTGGTATTTTAGCGTATAACTCGCATAGTTTAAAACCAATTGCAAATATCATTAGCGATTAATTAACTCATTTTATGAATCCACCTCTCAGAAATTGAAACAGCTCCATATCACCTAAGCAATTAGAAATCGTATAGGAGTACGAACCGTAATCGTAGTGTTGTGTATAGCGGGTGCACTGTATGGGTTGTACGTTGCTGGTCGGAGCTGTTGGTGAGCCGCCGTGACGCGCGGCCCACCCAGGAGGCCGCGCGGCCCGGGCATCTGTCACCGCGACACGCGCGCCCCCCTCTCTCTGTCGCCCCGCGTCCACCAACAACCGTCCGACCGGCATGCTCTCATAGTCCGAAACTACTCGCGGGAATATGGAATTCACGCATGAATTAGAACAATTCTGCAAAAACGCTAAATTAATTAGAATGTTATTATTCAGTTACAAAATAATTTATTTGTACCTTTAAATACTGGTACTGGTTTTTGCTGCTGTCGTAAAAGATAATGCACCAGAGAATAAATTTCCATACACAGTGGATTTTAGTTTTACAATCTCTACACATAAAACAAATTACTAATATTAATTTGATATACATTTGGCCTTTCTTAAATAATAAAACTGTACAACTGTACTTGGATGTTCATTTATCTAAAATGCTTAAATTTCCTGAAAAAGAAGAAGTCAGAATAGTATATTCTACAACAAGTAATGGAATGGCACATATTCCATGTGAGCAAAAAGCGAGTGTGGGAAATGTCATTCCGTTACATGTTGTAGACTATACTTTCTATAACAAGATTTGGGAAATTATGCAAAAAATACAAATAGAATTTCCAAGCTTTGTTTTGTGTGGAGAAAGTGTAATTTTCAATACTGATCGTAGAAAAAAGCTATTCCATAACTAATGTATGCTGAATATGCTCATGAACTCAGAATTTAATTAGCTCATCTGGATTTTGAGTTAAGAGACATAATACATTTTACGGCCGTTTCTGCCTTCCACTCAGAATATATAAAATCGTCATAATCTCAAAAACTAAGACTCAAATATCGCCCTAACTATATTTTTTGTAAGTTTCAGGTCCGAAATAGTGGAATAGGGTCAAAAAATTAGAATTCTGAGAGATGAATTTTTTCCGATTTTTTGCAATTTTCAGACTTTTTGCTCTAGCGCTTTACTTTGTAGGGCGATTTTAACGAAATTTTACATACTTATATAACTTTTTACGAGGAATCGAATGGTGAAGAGTAGAATATCGTATCTTTTTTATTTTCTGAGATATTGGATTTGGAAAATTTTGGACGAAGAAATTTTGAAAAAATATATTTTGCTCAAAATTTGTTTATAGGTTAATTAAAGTATGCAGGTTTCAAAACTTTTGTCCGTTTTTCGATATTTCGTTTAGTTTTAGAGTTACAGGCCTGGAAAGTTGTGTTTTAGTGAATTTTCTCGATTTTTTGCTATTTTTCAGATTTTTGATAATAAAATATTTATTACTCAATGAAATGAGATGAAAATATTCTTATAGATTAATAGAAGTATAAGATTGTCAAAACCAGCTACAGTCTTTTGTTGTCTTGCTTAGTTTGCATTTGATGCTGCATATTAAAATAGTATATTTTAGAACGAGTATGAAATGGACATTCTATGCGAGTTGTTTTTTTTTTTCTACGACCACGTTATTATGTCCTAATTATTTAAATTTTATAATAAATACTTCATATATCGCGCTAATATGCGGCTCTGATTCGTCGAATTTATTCCATACGCGACGTATGGAAGGATAGTTCTTCCAATACAGTTTTTAGTTGTAGAAAGTTGTAGAACCACATTTATCAGATAAAAATTTATCATATACCAAAATCTACTGGAAGTTAAGTGCCATACTCAGAAATTGATAATTGACATGATGATTTACATGTAAGAGTATATTTATTTGAATTTCTTATGAATAATCTTTATGCCAATAATTTTGATAATTTATGTTTAATCAAATATATTTCTATGTTTAAATAATAACTAATTACATATTGTTTATTTTAGGTTCCGTGTCATCTCGCTGGACCACTTGGGACGGTCTACAGAAGTTGGAAATGGTAAGTACAATAATTATTTAATGATTATACTTATATAATTTAAATATGAAAATACTGTTAATCGCTTTCATCTGAGGTGAAATGAGTTGTGTATGGTGCGCATCGCAATTACCAGTTGCATAAACAACTCAAAAAACAAATAAATAATTTACAAAGAGCGTGAGATAACTACGAAAGAAATTAATTTACTACTTTCATCTTTTCTCAGACAGACTCAGGCTCAGACATACAGATAACATATCTTATAAACATTCACGCTTTTCAGTAGGCATCAAATTATTACGATATCTTAACAATCCGTCAGTTCTGTCAATCTCTTTTTCTCCTCACTTGTCGGAAGTTCACTCCATTTCACACTACGGAATTTTATCTGGCGGTTTAGTCATAAAAAACTTCGATACAAAAAATCTCCGAGCATAAATGTTTTATTTGCAAGTGAAATAATAATATATGTTGGTATATCCGCATTTTGGAGTTCTAGAATTTTACAAGTTATAAAATGGCTGTCCACCGAAATACAAGTCTCTTAATTTGTTCATTAACCTCTTAATTTATACGACCAGCTGAATAAACTCGAATGTAATTGGCTATAAAACTGAAATAAACCTTTCAGTTCTTTAGCGGCAAACAAAATATCCCAGCTTGCCATGTTCATGTTAGTTAAAAGCTACTATATACCTCAAAAGGCGGTACTAATCAAAATTCGTAATTGCTCTCGAATTTGAAGGTTTGTTATCTTTATAAGGGCTCTTATCTGGAAGGGTTTACATAAAATGCACACTTAGTCCTTGTTAAACTAACTTTATCCCCTATTACACCCAGGTAGAACTTCACAATTTTGTAACGTAATCTATAACAATTTTTTTTTTTTTTTATTTATTATTGTTCTTGTCCTATAGCTTAGAATCTGTAAAAGTGATTTTCCTTCTTTCTCTTCAGCACCTTGGTAGTTCCATAACTCTTTTCTATTCTTAGTTCTTGTCTAACAAATTTACATGAAGTTATTAAATACCATATTGTTTCTTTTACTCTGCATCTCCTCTCTTTCCCGTGAACCAATATTTATTACCTCTTTCTTCATTTCCATACCTGAACTCTGAACCATGAATTTAACTTGATATTGTTTTTTCGCGCCGCCGTCCGACATTGACACAATTACATATCTCTAAAGCGGTCGGAAATAATGTTTTTGTCGAACTAGTTCAACAAAAATTGCTAACTTTTTATGGTTATATGTTGGCATCGATTCACTAATTTTAGCTAACTTCTGACGCTAGAAATGTCAAAGTATTACATTGACATACAAATATTATGGCAATATATCTACAATTGAGTATTTGCAATACAAGAAAACAGAATATTTATGGATTTTAAACATATTTGTATGTAATTATAATTGAATTTGCAGTGTAAAATTCAAATAAAAATATGTAGATATTTTTGGTTATGATATTGGAAAATAAACATAATTGACATTCAAATATTGTGAAGTTAGCAATATAAAAAAATTCCCTGTCATTAAGAAAATGAGTAATAAATTAAATTTATTTATTAAATTTACATAAATGTTGGCGCGAAAAATCTTGTGTATCCCTCGGTTGGAAACTATTTTGCGAGTGCTCGTATTTGTAGGACTCGCCTACGGCTCGTCCTATCAAAATAAACTCGCACTCTCAAAATAGCAGTTTCCAACCTTGTGATACAAATAACTATTATACTCGTGAAAATCAAAAATAATCTGACAAAAATATCGAAATAAATATCATATTGATATGGCACCCTTAAATGTGTTATGCAGTATTTTAAATTTAAGTTATATAAAAATTAATAGCATACCGAACTTGTGTATTACTGTATTATAATTATTTATGGTTTAGTTGAATAGCGTCAATATTTTATAAGAAATATTGACAGAAAAAATATTAAATTTAGCATTCTGGTGCCTTTCCTTTTACGTTTTAATATAATTACATGTATCACATATCATATGTAAAGTAAGAGCACTAATTATTAAATTAGCTCTTGAAACTGCTACCAATCTAGATGATTTATTAATTATCAATTTTAAAAGAGCATATTAAAATTAGAACTTATTAAAATACCAGCGCAAATTATATACAAGGAATAGTCCAGCAATCAAATATACGTATTGATAAATAATTTCCAGAAAGCAACTATCAATTTTATCTTATATTTGATTTACAGCGTTCTACTTATGTCTTAGTACATTATTATCAAAATATAAATTAGGAACAAGGCGAAAATATCAATTTGATATTATTTATTGTTTAATTAATCACGAGGTATTGGTTATTATTAAATGTTGCTAAACTAATATTGATTTAAGGTTTAATAATTTTTATTAACTGTATTAAAACTTTCAAAATATCTCTTAAAAATACTACATATTTGAAGTAATATTTAAATATATTATAATCCGTTTATACTGGATGTTTCACACCACCCTTACCCCCCGAATATCTCTCGGAATACAAAACGTATTGAATACCCAAAAAATATGTCCGAAATCTATTTTTAAGTTCTATTTAATTGTTCCAAACGTAAATTGCTTCGCACACCCCCGGGGGAGAGGTGGGTAACTTCATAATCTCAAATAGTAACCCCCAGTTTTTTGCATATTCGGATTCTTACTTTTTTCCAAAATAGGAGTAGGCTCTTCTTACCAGGTGTCGCTACTAGCTTGTAGTAGGGTTGTATATTTATGTTCTCTTATTTTCTTTTTTTTTTGTAGTTCTATACTTATTTACAATATATATATATATATATATATATATATATATATATATATATATATTAAAAGATATTCATTTAATTTTAATGATAGAAGATTAGATGACACTTGAAAGTAACTGCACATTGACAGTACTTTACTTACCTTTACTCAATTGTTATAATTATAGATACTACTATGGAAATACTTAATACGCTCTCAAGAGATGTCCGACATGGTGTATATTACGTTATTAGTGCGTATATAAATGATATACTACTTAGGTTTCAGATATTACATACCAGGTACATCAATGTTACAGCTGTGTTTGCTGGAAAGGGTTTGATTGATTTAGATTTTGTCTAAAAGTGAATATGACTCGAAAAGGGCAAAACTATAAAATCATAACTATATTTATGAGCAAATCTTAATTATTCTAATCTAACTTTGACAACGAAAACTGCGCACACCATTAAATTTAATGTCTTTACAATCTTTTGTACATGACCAGTTTTAAACAATAAAGTGTCATTCTGGCGCCAACGTTTTCTAATAACTGCATTTCAGGCTGTAAACTCGTGTGAGGTACAACCGTCTATGATTGAGTCTTTGTTTACGCTATAATTTACGAGGCCGTAACATCCATGATCATCTAGAAAGGGTTAAATTACGAGCTCAAACACACAAAACTCTCGGTTCCTCACAATAAAACAATAAAAACTTTATGGGATCTGTGTTGGGAAACACGCGGGTAGATAAGTAGATTAGACTATTAGTGGCTAATATATCCTCAGAAATATTTAGACAATGCCGGACAACTGCCTTGGAAGAAGGTACACTCCGAGAGGAAATAACTTCACTTTTAATATGTATTAACAAGCCTCCAGACATTTTTCTATTTGACTTGAGGTTACTAGCTGTCAAATCTTACAGTTTATTTGTTGACGTTTATTGTCTGCTGTAAAAAACATTTTTCCCTTATTGAACATATGTATCGAGCAAATCCCTACTCCTATTAGAACCCTAGCTTTATTGCGTCTGCCCTCATCAGGTTCCACTCCCCTTGTTACTAATATAAATTTATACTCTCCTCTCCTTTATCTTTTTTCACTCAAGGATCAACCTTACAATTCTGATCAAAATAATAAAGAATCAATAGGGATCCAATCCAGCGGTTGAATACAACCTCGAGGTCTCTTTTAATCTGAGCGGTGGAAGATTAATTAAAACATAGCTCTGTATTTGAGTAATGAGCTCGACAAGACGCGAGCTTTCTAAATATGGGGAATCGGTGGGCGTCGGACGACAGCTCGCGTTTAAAAAATTTTATTAACTGTCAGAGCCCACAATCTACGTTTTACTTGTTCGGCGTTTCCGAAACTCCACGTCGAAACTTTGTCCGCGTCGCCATAAACTCAGCGCTGAACACTAATGGAGCCAATTTAACGGCCAGAATAATATTTATTTATAGCACTTGTGTTGTTTGCCCTGAGCGATGACCAATTTTAATTTATACTGATCATGTGTGTTTAATATACTCATAAATTTGTAAATTGAAAAATTGTGTAAGTTTCGACAGATATAAATTGAACTGCAAATGCAAAATAGACTGATTTATACGCGTATACGTTCAAAATATGCTTGTTTTTCTGGAGGTTGCTCTGTTGCTTTCAGACGACATAAGATCATTATTTTAAATCTGTCTGAAATAAAACCATTATGACCATTGACTTCATTACTTTCTTATACATATTATATTATACAAAATTATAGGAATAATGAAAACATTAGTACCGTAAACAAAAGAAACAGTTGGGTAAAGTCCTGTTTACCGGACTAAAAGCAGTCTGGTTAACATGCAAAAGTTATACAATAATTTTATTGCTCAATAATTATACAACTTAAAAATAAATTATAAGATACAATTATTGTATATTTGCGATAGAAACAATACAGGAAAATATTTTAGTTTTGTAATAATTATATTGTTGGTATGTCACATTGGTCTTGGATTTGGTACATACCTACAACATGTATATGTTATGTTGCCGTACTTATGACATATTCACAGTTAATTACAAAGTTTTATATATTTTATATAAAAATATAGCAAAGAAATTTTAAATATTTTATAGTGTACACTGAACAACTTTGAAATATGTTTAATTTAATTTTGCTAAGTGGTTATATATTTCCGTACCGTAATTTATGTAAAAGAATTAGCTTATTTGTAAATAAATAAACATTTTCAAAGAGATCTTACTCAAAAATGTACGAAAACAACTATTCCATTCGTACATTCAAAGTTGTTTGTACCAATAGTTTTGTTATGTACCATTAACGTTACGATGTCTACATACATGGGATATCATGTCTCATAGACCGTGTTGCGGACATATGTCTGGCCATGTTATGTATATATAACGTACCCGCGACATAACTGTGTTTGCTTGGTTTAGACTTTTCGAATTGTAAGAGAATTAGTAACCTGTAAAGATTCATTTTCAAAGGCACTAGAGGGCTTGGGTAAATGGTGTTTACAAGTGAGTAAGAAGTAAACACTTTTAACAGGCTGTTAAAAATTAACAGGTACGTTAGAGAATAGGCCCCTCAAATAACTAGATACTTAATAGTAGTTTCAATATTATTTATACGTACATACTAGAAACAAACGAATTAAAGTTTCGGAAATTTGAAAGGCTTTGGGGTAGATTACAATTAATGAAAAAAATTATAATGAAGTTTTCCATTGCGAAAGAGAGCTGATGAGTTAGAGCCAAACCACATCAGATCACAAAATCAATAGGTAATCTAGTACCCAACTTATAAATTAATTTAAAGCCAACAGCTCACGAACAGTCCGCACCTCCTTCAGCTGTTCCTAAAACAATAAAACAAAAACCATCCCAGCAGGCCAGGCAATCAGGAACGCTGGCAATCATTGCTTTAATCCAATAAACAATGAGAAAATTGGCCGAGTTCGTGCTAAGCGTACATTCAACCACAATGGCAGAACGTTCACACCCTTTGTGGCGGGGGCTGTTATTAAATCATATCGCATTTTCACCCCCTCGTTATCGCGATAACGCACACTGCGGCACCAGTGCCGCACGTGACTGGAGGGAGCGATCGTGGAGGAATCTTTGCTTTACGAACGTGAGGAAGTCTCTGTATTTTAATATTTTGTTCAAGTGAAATTTTATTTTATTGCCAAAATACGGCCCCAGCTGCGTCGAAAACAAATGGCATGAACTTATCTCTCAAAAAAAAATCTGATGTGGCAGCACATATCCTCCCGCCCAATACTACTCTTAAACGATACAAAATAGTATTTGATTATTCTGAAACACACCTCTATTTATTTTCTATTTATATTTGAGAAATTTCATTTAATTTCGTATTTTTATTTAATTTTTTGACATATATTTCACTAAGAAAAACCTTCACAATTAAAATGACATGTGTCACATTTCGTAAAACAAATGAAAATTTTATTTCCATGATGTACAAGGATTGCAAGATTTATGTAATCTAATTTCTTCATATTTTATTATCTATATATCTAATGAAAATTAATAAATTTAGTGTACTGAAAACAAATGTAAAATGTAAAATACCTTCTTATTTGCTTATTTTCTATTTATATTTGAGAAATTTAATTTTATTTCGTATATTTCTTTAATTTTTTGATATATATTTTACTAAGAAAACAGCTTCACAATCACAATGACATGTGTCACATTTCGTAATAAATTGGTGTACAAGGAATGCAAGATTAATGAAATCTAATTTTTTTATATTTTATTATCTCTAAATCTAATGAAAATTAATAAAATTAGTATAATCAAAACACAAGTAAAATGAAATATTCAAAATAACATAAATTGTTGAAAAAGGAAAATTAACAGTGTTTTTCACGAAAAACTGTCAAGGGCTTCAAGTAAACTGCTACTTCCGGTTGACCAATTTTCTCCAAAATCTAGTCAGCTCTTCATTTAAATATAAGAAGCAAAAATTCACAAAATTGTATTTTTTAGTATTATGTTATTTGAGTTATGCGAGACGAAAAAATTGCCACAGACTACACACACACACACACACACACACACACACACACACACACACACACACACACACACACACACACACACACACACACATACATATACACACACACACACACATGTATACACACACATGCATGTATACAACCATACATACATATATATATATATATATACATACATACATACATACATACATATACATACATACATACATACATACATACAGACAGACATCATGGCGAAAATAGTAAAATCGTATTGTAGGTTCTCTAAAACGTGCTTATTAATTGAAAACTCAATATTTGACCAAAAACAATACCTCCCTTACCTAGAGGTAGGCGGGAGATAAAAAACCAATACCATAGTCATTACTATGTTTTTAATATGTTTTATTTCATTTAAAGTTCTATACCTCTAAAAACTAACTGCACTAATCATAGTACCTGGTGAACTATTTAAAATTTCTTTGGCTCAGATAAACAAAGCATCAAAACAAAAATCCCCAATGGCTGCTAATCAGTATTCCAATGGTGTGCCATTACTTTATGACGTGGCAAACAAAAGAAATTCCATCCTTATATCGTAATTGAATAAGACACATAAGTCGGGGTATACCACAAGGCGACATTACACATCACAGTGGACATGTGCCAGCCCCAAATTCACAAGTCATCCAATTAAACGACCAATTCAATCTGTAACGAACGGCAATTGTATTAAATTATATCTTGTTTTTGAAATGGTCGCTTACACACGGCCCTTTATCTTCATTATAAATCGGGAACTGTCAAACATACTCAGATGCTTGCTGGCGCGTGCTTCTGCCTCGCTTCTTGTCTGTTCTTCTATTGGACATTAAATACAAGAGCCTATCGGTAAGAATTGGAATTGCATCTGGCTTCTATTACAGAAGAAGATTTCGGAAGGCAAACCATACTTATTTCTTTATTTATTTTGTTTATTGAAAATCATACGCAAAAATATATCTATCACTTAGTGATATCTGCGATAGCAGAGTGCCACACCCAAATGGGTAAATGGTGTGATGATATGTTTATTTATTTATACATATTTTTGAGGAAAATAGTAAATAAATCACTATGTGTTATTGGATAACATGGCTTTAGGTAAATTTATTTCAATTTATATCATCGTTGACGACGTTTCGGCTATGATTACAGCCATCTTCAGGTCTAAATTTAAATTACAAAATATATTCATAATGTAGTCATATTATATATTGAAGTTAAGTTAAGTTTATAAAAAATTTGAACACTAAATAATTACATTTTGTAATAAAACTTGATTGGAAGTGTACACTTTAAATTTAGACTTGAAGATGGCTGTAATCATAGTCGAAGCGTCGTCAACGACGATATAAATTGAAATAAATTTACTTAAAGCCATGTTATTCGGCTTAATAACCTTCTCTATACATATTGTTATAAACAAAAACTCAATGTTAATAATTACTTTTTCAAAAATCTATCTAGTTTCGAACAAATAATTTTCAAAGATACAAAATTTTAGGGATAATTTGATTCCGTTTTTCCATATCTATATTTTATATTGAAAACTGTATAATTACAAAATATTCTGCATAGTCTGTCATCATCTCTTGTCCAGTAACTATTTCTATTTTCTTCATTGCCTGCCCTATATTTTGCTTTTATTTTCAGATTTATATTATCTTCTATGATATATAGTGGTCTGTTCGTAGGCAATATATATCCAGATTTATAAGTTGATTTTACATATCTTTTCTCTTCTTAACTGAGTTTGAATATCTAGATCTCTCCGTATAATTTCGTCAACCATATTCTAACCTAGACTTCTACGTCTTTCATTATCGGTCATTTCCTTAATAAAATTTGGCCCTTTTTACTCCCCATTGGTTCTTTTCCTGCTTTCTTACTTCTTTTCTTGATATTTCTAGCCAATAATCATACGCGAGGCTTTTCCATGGTGTCCTTAGTTTCTCTTCATATTTCATTGCTCTCTTACTTGCTTCTGTCTTCATTTTGTACCGTTTTGTTTCTTCCTCTAATAAGTATATCGGTGTTTGTTTGTCTAATCCAAGTGTCCATCTAGTATATTTTGATTGGATTCTTTCTATTTTGTCTTTTTCTCTCCAACGCCAAATTTAAACACATATGATTTATACATATTTTTGTCTTGAAATCACATTGTGTGTGTTCCGCTTTGGTAATTTGATGCCTTCGAATTCTGAAACGTTTGTTAGACCTTATATGCGTTGCGGTTAAATTTAGCGTCTTTTGAAGATTTGAATTAGGCTTATAAAATCAATTTTCTACAAAGAAGTATTTTTGCGCACAAATTAAATAATAAACAAAATTATCCTGCAACAATTACAGTAAATGACCAAAAAATCCTGTAATCATCATGCGTATCAATTCTTCCTTTGTTATCAATGATAACATAGGCGTGTAGAAGTCACCCCAGTCCACGATCACCAAGTTGATGACAATATATAACTCGATTACAAACCAACACATACACACAAAGACAGAAACAAGGTAATATCGCATTTACATTTCGTGTGATGCGCCGTAATGCCGATTTAATGTCATCTGGCTGTGTAGTAGGTATACGCTAGTGGCTAGTATATTTGTGTGTATTATGTTGGTAACGCGTAATGTTTTCAGTGCGTGTCGACGGGGTTAGATAATGATTGCTGACGTTTTTTCGGTTGTTAGATCTTTACGTTTTGTATTTGTATAGCTTAGAAAGTATGTTTGATGGTAGGGTAAAAAATACTAAGTATGTGTAGAAACACTGAAGTAAAATTGCGGTAATATAGTTTAACTGATTATATACTAGTGGTTATTGAAATATGAAGACATAATATTATATGAATTTTGTTCACTGTTATTAGTACAATACGTCCCCATATTATAAAGTTAATTTATCCAGGGCAGTAATAGTCCTATTTAAGTGACATCCACTTACAGATTCTATTAGGTAGTTGATTTTTAAAGGAAATTGGGGTATTTTGTAGTAAAATCCTTGTAGGAAAATAAGGATTCAATACAGATTCACATACCGATAGAAAAATTTGACTCACGGAAAATCCTCACTTAAAATTGTAATATTTTTTTATTACATTTCTTTATAATATAAGCGCTAAGAAACCCATTGTAGCACAGCGCATCGTCAGATCTTTAATATTTTTCGAGATACGTCGATTTTTGGTATTTTTCGAAGTGCAACTTTAAGGGCCTGTAATTCAAAAACTACACGAGATATCTAAAAATTCTCTTCAGTTTAGCGTTTCTGGTGCCTTATATAACAAATTAGCAAATTTTTTAAATTTTGAATTTTTTTTGTATTTTTGTTCAAATTTCAATCTGCGATAACTCGAAAAATATTAAAGATACCGATTTGCAGTGTTCACCAATCGATTCAGCTCGTCGAAATACATAGGTATGCAAAGTTTCATAAAAATCGCTTTACGGGATGGAAAGTTAGAGCAAAAAGCCTGAAAATGGCGTTTTTTGTCCCAAAAGTCAATAGGTACCCCTTGACGTTTGGCCTGAATTTGGCCATTTTGCGACTTTTTGCTCTAACATTTCAACCGGTTGTCCGAATTTTCTGAAATTTTCAGGGTTTATGTATTTCGTCGAGCTGAATCGATTGGTGAACACTGCAAATCTGTATCTTTCATATTTGTCGAGATACTTTCAATCAAAATTTTGAAAAAAATTTCAAAATTTTCAAAATTTACCAATTTATTATAAATGGCACAAAAACCACAAAACTAGAGATATATTTCGATATCTTGTATAGTTTTCGAGTTACAGCCCCTCAAATTTGCTCTTCGGAAAATATAAAAAATCGTCATATCTCGAAAAATATTAGAGATATGACGATGCGCTCTGCTGCAATGGGTTTCCTGGCGCGAATATTATAAAGAAATGTAATAAAAAAAAATTAAAGTTTTAAGTCATATTTGGGGAAATTTCCGTATTTTGAAAAATATTACAAATCGCCATATTTCGATAAATATTAGACATATTACGATGCGTACTACAGCAATGAGTTTATTCATATGTAAATTATACATAAGTTAAGTTTCGAGTATTTAAGCTTTTTGTCTAAAATCTATAGAGAAGAAACTCTAGCTACAATACGAAAATAACTTTGTATTTCTATGTATAGTAAGAATTGTTGAATTTATATAAATTATCTACAAGATCCTTGTAGTTAATTTTAGGTACAAACTGAATTTTTAGGTAAATAATTAGTAATTGTATATCTTCTTTCATCTCTCTGCAGTAGTAAATTAAAGAATATACATTTTGTAATCCTTTTTAGCCCTATTTCATCATTACGGCATAATAGTCCTACACACACCCTACCCCAACAACAAGGATAATAACTTCCTCGTCCTGTGACAGGACACGGTCCATTCGGTTATCGGCGTCTGTTGTTGTCGCCGCAACGCCGACGCCCGGCAGGCGCAATATGGTCCTTTGACACGAAATGCGCGTAAAATATGTTGTGTGCTACACCGCACCTCTTCCTGCTGCGTAATGTAATGATGATTTTTCTGGAATTGATTTGGAAGCGATTAGCATTGTCAGCAAAATTTATGGAGTTCAAATAATCAATTCTTCAAATTGAAATCCAAATACAGGAATACGTATTGGTATCACCTCGCCATATTCATTTGTATTTCATCCATCTATTTTCCTATCCCTTTGTATTACTCTTTTATTTATTATGACGCAGCGTACTATGGACCATGAAATTTTCTGTTAGAATTCTACGGCCGATAGTTGCTATTACCTACTACTTACATCTTTGAAAGCCGTTACTTGACGACTGGTAATGAAATTAGCACGCAAAAACTTATCACTTTCCGATATCTGTGAAATTAGAGTTTCAAACTCAAAATGAGTAAAAGGTATATTATTTTTCCTATAAAATAATATTGCTGTACTTCTCTTGTAATGACATAGTTTCCTTTCCTGAAAACGTCTCCTATTCAGTTTCATTTGGTTGTTTTTAATTTTTTAATTCTATTTCAAATGGTGTTCTTTACTGATTTGTTCTGGACAATAAATACTTTAAATTTTACGAAGAAATTTACCAAATGCAATATTTGACACCCTCATCCGGAAGTAAGGAAAGCAATACGTTTTAAAAATGAGCTTACAATGTGCAACTAATTAAAAGCGACCTACTATAAACCAATTAATCAAATATGAACCACAAGCTGTTTGTTACAGTTTAAGTTTCCACCTTTGAATATATCAAATTTCCCCTTTATCACCTTGCAGAACTCGTAACCCAATCAGCTTTATCCTCTTTTATACAATCTTGTAAAATACAGTACAGTATCAGTTTTGAAATCTGATTACACGTACGTATGACTCCATTTGTAAACATTTTTACCTAATTGGTTACAACAGCTCCTTTCACACATCCGCCTCCAATAATTACTTCGAGTACCATACACTCGAACACTCGCCACTCGCATAAAAACATTAAAAACCTACAGACAATACACAATGAGCCATTCATCACACCCTATAATGCTTAGTGCCTCCTAGACCTACCTATGTGTTACATACCGCATTTAACTATGCCGCATTTCCTCGGCAATCTAACTGAATCCGGGACTGTGTTGGTGGGATTTGTTACAGTCTATAGACAAAAGAACAATAATTTATTTATATAATTTGTCTAACATATCATCAAATGAAACATATTTATTGTGGATATAATAAATATTTTCTTGAGCCGAGCCAACTTTTAGATATCCGAGAGGCAGACAATATCCCGATTGGATAAAAACCTGAAAATTAATTGAAAAATAAAGATACACATATATCATAATTCATATAACAATTATATTAATCAACTGTATTACGAGAGGGATCTACAATGTGCGAAACAGGTTGTTTCCGTTATACCGCGAAAATGCGGCAGCATGGCACGATGAAAAGAAAAGCGATGCGTAAAAGAATTACTGTATTTAATGAAAT